>JAWZYV010003229.1:600000-849755 GCA_038373885.1 Cheiracanthium punctorium | reverse complement strand
TATTGGATGTGGAAAATTGGGGCTCCCAAAACAATTGTCTAAAATAGCTATAATACTGTTCATATGATAGATACAGTGATTCTTGACTAACGCGAAGAACCCTCGCGTAACGGAAAAGTTCACGTTGTGAAATAGGGTATTGTTACAGAAAAACTCTGCGCTTGTTTCCAGGGTTCGTCGTTCTAAAGTCCAGTAGGTGTAGAAAATTCTAGTAAAGAGTCCACTGGTCAGGATGGAATATGAACTTTATTGCTTCTAGAAAATTCGTCGAGCAATCAGCTGTTCAAAATTCACAAGAACAATCAGTCCGTAACGTGCTGATAACAGTCCGCTCGCTTTCACGAATACTGTATTTCTCGCACAAAATAAAACACTTCAACAGGCGAAAATTCAGAGGAAATATACGAGGAATATCGTAAACGGCCCCCAAATACTCAGCAATGAAGAATTTATACACAGCACTTAAAAACAAAGCTTCAAAAAGGAAATCGAAAATACCGC
Source organism: Cheiracanthium punctorium (assembly GCA_038373885.1). Taxonomy (NCBI): domain Eukaryota; kingdom Metazoa; phylum Arthropoda; class Arachnida; order Araneae; family Cheiracanthiidae; genus Cheiracanthium; species Cheiracanthium punctorium. The sequence goes on along the minus strand of JAWZYV010003229.1, from coordinate 849,254 downwards.
TGCTGTAGCACAATACAGCAAACACACTAAATGCTCGGGGAGAAACTGACTCTTCGGTGTCTCTGCGTCTTATTTATAGGTGTCGCCGAAGTTAAAAGACGCTTCTCGAAGAAAGTATTTCCCGTAGATTCCACATAAAGCGGGATTTTTGATTACGTCTTAGAAGAGATATAGGGTAACGTTAGGCTATTATGTGATGTTAAAGCAGTAAAACAAACTTTATAGGTCCCACTGGACAAATCCCGCCAAGCTTGGCGACTTTTCGGCGAAATATCGCGAAATTTGGCGCCAAAAGTAAGTCCCCAAAAGTGAGGCTAACGAAGCTCTAGCATCAATATTTCTCGAGATTTCTAGAAAACCCCATGCAAATCAATAGGGAAACCCAAAACTCCGTATCCCGCATTCTAGTTGACCGATTTTGATGCAACAAGATGCAAAATTTAACTATTTGACCTGTCTTGTCCGTCCCTTCATAGGGGGTAGTGCTGTCCGCCCACTGGGTGCTCCCATAATAAAATGGACAGTAACTAGGGCCGTTGATGGCAAAGGCTTGTGGCCAGTGCCTGCCCATTAGAAAAAAAAAAAAAAAAAAAAAAAAACTATTTGACCTGTAGAATACGAATTTTAAACTATTTTTAACAGCCAGGAGGAAGAACAGACGGAAAATTCATAACAGTATGTATATTACAGGTCACCGTTACTATTGGTATGTGTAAGGATTTGCAGTTTTTGTAATTGTTTTCAACCATTTCATAGCATATTTCATTGATTTTCACGGATGCGCCGACCTTCGCAATAAATTTCCTTATCCAAATGCCTCTAAATTTTCTTGTTTTTTGTTCTATTAATTTATAATGTAATACACAAAAGGATTCCTTTTCCCCCAGGACTTTCGAACAATGCGCTTGGATTAACCAAATTCTTCCTAAACGAAAGTTATAGACAAAATAAAAAAGGTCGCCAGCTTTGACCACTTTCTGTGTATCTTCTGTGTTATGAGGGGGAGGGGGTCTACTGTAGTGTGAAGTTTAAATTTTTATGTACCAATGAAGATGCAAGAACCAAGCAATGTGTAGCTCAGTAACATTCTATCTGATCCAATCTTCGGGTTTTGTCTGTTGAAATTATGTCTTTTTTACGAATAAGCGTTATTAGGAGCCGAATGCCTCATACGAAAAGCGAGCGTAGCGAGTCTGGGGGCCTTGGCCCTTAGTCAGAGACGTCCCGAGGGGCGTGCGGGGCCTCTTCTCTATCATGTCTTTTGAGATAGCAATAAAATAGCCCAGGAGCGGGGCCTTAGGTGATCGCCTACATTCGCACCCCCCTTGGGCCGGCCCTGCCCTAGTACTCAACAAAAGACTAATTTTAAAATTCAATAACTTCATCATAATGGAAGATCGGAGCGATTTTCAAAACTCAGTAACAGTATTGTGTAACATATTGAAGAAGATACGCGATTATAATCGAAGTTTAATCTTGTTCAAGGAAAATTTTCAGGTCACTGAATTTCAGTTCTAGTAAATATTTTATATTCTTAATTTCTGATTTAGTTGAATAAACTACTAATATGAGGTATAGTTATTTTACTTTAGAGCGGTATGGTTGTTTGGAGTGGTGTGATCCTTTGATACAGGGTATTTGGAGCTTTATTTCAATTAGAAATATCGCTTACAGTGAGAAAAACGAGTTGCGTTCGAAAAATAACACAAGATTTCAGAATTGTGTCTTCGAAAATTGCGCGCTTTCGGAAGTTACATTATTCTAAGAATTTTGAAATAATCATCTATTTAAATAAAACAAACTGTAAAATATCCGTTACTTGGTTAGTTAGTTTGTCTGCACCTCGCGTAGCTCCGAAACGGGTGATCGTAGATCTACCAAATTTTGTATGGAAATTCTCCAGGGCGGGTCCGGACATACCTCGAAGCTATGTTTTCGAAATTCGAATTATTTTAGGAGATATCGATAAAAAAAAAAACATGTCACAAAAGACTAATTTTTGTTCCGCCATTTCGCAATTGTAACCCCGCAGTGGAAAAAGAGAGAATATAGCATATCTAGGTTGCCATATGTGGCAAGTTTATGAAATGATTCAGACTCTTGAAGTAAAAATAAAAAAATAACTATTTTTTTGTTTAGATCATTTGTGATGTTGTTTTTTAATTAAAATATCGTGTGCATGTGAAATCAGAGCAGGAATGAAATGTTTATACTCAAAAGAAAAATAGGATTTGGAAATTTTCCGAGACTAAAATATGGAACTTTTCAATTTGGCGAAAAATAAAATGGTTGATGTGCGATTTTGAGATGATTCCAACTCTTGGTGCAATTTATCATAATTTTATCGTCTGCTACTTGGGTTATGAATACACCTGAGAATAAGTTTTGGAAATTTTAATTCAGTTCGAATTTGCATTTTCCCCCATCTATTTCTAATGTATTACATCCAGAAAAAGGATGTTAGAAATAACAATTTTAATTTTGTTTAATCACACATGAATAATGAAATACTTTCCAACTTAATGAAATAAGGAATGAAAATAGGGAAGACCCATGGATTTAAATGCGCTTTTAATATATAGCACTTCAGTGCGTACTTAAAATCTGAAAGTGTTTCAGATTTTCTTACTTTTTTCTTCCTTTCCGGTTTTTGATAAAGCCAATATATCCAGAAGCTCTTCAGAATTAATATAGGACAAAAGTAATTTGTTCCTTTTTGTAGGTTTTTATCATTAAATATTTTATTTTTGTAACCAGGGGCGGCCCGACACAGTAAGCATCGCATCTGGGCGCCGGCTTCGAAGGGGCTTCATTTCGAACTCAAAAACTAAGTAGAGCATTAAAGGGGGCGTCTTTTTTATATTAGCCGGGGGCGACACTTACCGTAGGGCCGCTCCTGTTTCTAACCATCTTAATTTTAAATTCCATTCAGAATCTGAGAGATTTCTGTGCCAAGGAAGAAATTGAGGAACAGGATTCTCTCCGAACAAGATTTATTAAGATGGCGAACCAACTGGTCGCAGGAGGCGGCTAGTAGTAAATCAATAAATAAAACTATATAAAGCTAATTTATGGGTTAGTAATTGATTTCAAAATTTTCAGAATTGAAAATATCCTGCCACTTACAACAACAAAAAAAAAAAAAAAAAAAAACTATTGCTTACATGAAATTTGAAAGGAGTAGTTCGAATTTTTTTATTTGTCTTGTTTAGAATAAATTTTCAAGTCAGTACTTTCACACTTTTATTCAATAGTTATTCGGCATCCACAAATGATACCTTTTAACAATATTCCTTCAGGAACAGGAATGTACGTCTTTGGATGGTGGTACGGTTACTTCACCGTACTTATTGACACACCAGCATTCCCCAGTAGCTTCGCTGCATTGAAGGGGGCTGAAATAACCGTCGTTAGCACATTTTGGCATTTCAGCATCAGGATCTAGATTCAGTTGATAAAGAGCATCATAAACAAAGTGAATTAAAAATTGGACAGAAGAAAAAAAAATCAAATAATATTAGTGCGTATTTAAAATATGAAAGTTTTTCTGATTTTTTTTTCTTCATATTTTTCTACATAGAAAATAAATAGTGGTTTATTAACTACATTAACCGCGGTTATAATAGCAGCTATTTTAAAGCTGTGAGAAGATCCGAAACATCTTGTATTTTCAAGAGTCCATTATTGTTATTTTATAATCTAGCTACTGCGTGGCATACGTAAATAAAAGTAACTAATATACTTGCTCCATTTGACGTCATTGAACTGTTAATTTGGGTTTTTGCATATGCATTATTGATATTACGCTAAAGTTTACATGTAGCTGTTGCCGTTCGCAGGGTGGAAATTTCGTCGATTTTGGTACCTCATACGTTAGCGTATTATATAAGTAGATCTTTAACTACTACCCTTAAATTCGCATAAAACTACGTGAACCACTGTAAAAAGTTACAAATGCTGCGTATATCCTTGGATTATACAACCTCTATTCTAATGGCAGGCATTATCAGATGCCTTGAAAATTAAATATTTGTAATATTCATGCATTCCCAATTTCGCATATGTGTTTAATATTTTGACAACTATTGTAAAACTAGTTTTCACGTTCAAGAATACTCAAGGCAGTAAAGTTCACGAGTCACGAGAACGTTAATAAAAAAGCATTACAAGTCACCATTAACCCCTTGACATCTAGAATGGACAATCCTGATTTTATCGTAGACGACCACCAGACGTACAGCTCATACCAGGGGCGCCTCTAGCAAGGAGGCCATGGGGGCCATTCCTCCCACCCCCCCCTTCCCGAACTTGAATTTCAGTTCAATTTCACACTTCAATTGGCGTTTTGAACAATTTATAGACCTATCTAAAATGATCATCGGCCCCCTCCGAAAATTAAGCCTGGAGCCACCCTTGGCGCGTATATATAAGTCCTGTTTTATTCATACATATATGAGCTGTTGTTTTTCATATTTTGACAATGTTCTCCCTTCTCCGTAGAGCTATCTGGTTATGCTAGACCTGTCGCTCACTATTTTTTGGTTTGACGACAGGCACTCACTAATTTGAAACTTTTTTTTTTTCCAATGGCAAGATAGGAAGACAAATACAGCAAAGGAATGCTAAAAAAAGAAAGAAAACACACGAACAAAAACTCAGCTGTATCAAATAGTCTATGTATCCAAACGGTCCCTGGCCTCCCAGTAGCGGTCTGCAAGGGAGGACTTAGATAAGGCTTTGCAAAAGGGGAGGAGGTCAGCATCCATATCCTGGTCCAGGTCACAGAGACTACAGATAGGACTTGAAACAATACGAAGCCGATGCAAATGTTTTAGAAGACAGTCATGGCCAGCGGCGAGCCTAAACTCAGCCACCATTTTATATCTAGGCCATTGAAACAAAAAACATTTAGAGACACGGAAAAGTTTATCTTTCCAAGGCTTTTGCAATGTTCTAAGTTCGAGGCCCTCCCGGAACTTTTCTGATAATCTATTTTTGATCTCTTTGGGGCGCAACCCTTTCCCAATGCTGAAAAAAGGGCAGTCGTTGCCATCGCTCGACTTAACTACCAGCAAGATGGCGGACGATCGAAACGTTCATCGCGTGCCACAGATCTAGAGACCCTTTTTTGACGACAGCTGGCTGTGCCGTACAGCTGGCTGTGCCGTACAGCTGGCTGTGCTCGCGCACAGCCAGCTGTCGTCGTATTGTAGCTCGCGCACAGCCAGCTGTCGTCAAAAAAGGGTCTCTAGATCTGTGGCACGCGATGAACGTTTCGATCGTCCGCCATCTTGCTGGTAGTTAAGTCGAGCGATGGCAACGGCTGCCCTTTTTTCAGCATTGGGTAATCTATCCGGGTGTTCTCGCATTCTTTCATTTTTCAGCAGATGGCAGTGCTGTTAAAAAGAATCGTGACCATTTTTTACGGGAAATGACGTGCTAAAAAGTAAAGGATTCTCGTGGAACTAGGTCACCCGCAACTATTTTTATAGAAATCCAATCCATTCTTCGTGACTGTCAACAGTCAAAACGTCAGAGTTTGGTGTTCCCAGAGCGGGATCACTGCGCCTTAAAGTGTTAAACGTTTCATTGTTTCATAGGGAACACTGGAGTAAAAGCTTTGTAGAATAGCAGGCAATGTTCATTTGAAACTAATTCACTAAATTTACACTAAACATTGGCATAGATGTACGCACTTGAAAAAAGCGGTCTGGGTGTGTTTCAAATGACTGGGTACGAACAACGTCACAAGAAGGTAACAAAATACTTACCGCGCACAAAGATGTTGTACTGCGCCATCCAGCAAACGCAGGACACTGGGTCTACCCCGAAACCCGGCAGAGTGAGTGGTGAGCCATCTGGGGCAACACACATGCAGATGTTCTGGTATTGTTGGTAGCACTGGAGATCTACGAACGTTCCGTCCTCGTGGCACTTGGGAATCATCCATCTCACATCTTCTTCATCTAGCATCTTTTCGCGCGCTGTCGGGCAGTCCACTCCGGCTGCAAGCGGAAACATTATTGAATTTGTTGACAACTGAATTTTAAAATGCGATTCCCTTTGTTATTTCCTGTTTGTAAATGAATTACCTTTTTGTTAACCATAAATCAAAATGCAAATAAAGCATTGAATCCCTGTCGTATTACGTATAAAAAAAATTAGTAATAGCGGCAGTGCACTAATCAATAGGCTTCATGAGTATTCGTGATTTGAAAGATACACTTTGACATACACTTCGCTCATTTCTTTCTAGATGAGAAATCAACTCAAAATAAAATAAAATAACAGAACTGATTTAGAACTGAACTGAACTGAATAACAGAACTTTCAGAACTGAAGTTACTGTGCTTATTCAGTTCTGAAAGGCCTATGCAATCCCTACAGATAAAACAAAGGATTGTGAATATGACAGATCAAATAAATAAATAAAAAACTCGACTGTTCGAGCCTCGTCAGGGCGAGATCCCCCAAACTCCTCCCCCTAAGTTTTTAGTTTCATTATTGCCATATTAAAACGATATTAATTGACTTTGTCATTTTATCGCTCACCTTTCGCGTATTTCGCCTGGTAACCCTATGTTGAAATTTTTATGAGTGTAACCTACTTATAGAAAAATACATGTGATGCATATTCTACAGCTTACGAAATACTATAATAATAGATTAAAGCTGTTGTGAGCTAATAGTATTTAAATATATGTAAAAAATGCATGTGAAGCATATTCTTCAGCTTACGAAATAGTGTAACAATAGATGAAAGCTGTTGTGAACTAATAGTACTTAAATACATGCAAAATTATGTCGCATACTTTTATGTCGCATTTTCGGGACACATTTTTCAATAAAGGGTGTTGAGAGATAATATGACATAGTCATTAAAATAAAAGAGAGAATGAGGGAGAGAGAAATTTGTAAGTAACGCACATATACATAAAATTAAGCAGCACAGACAGTTCAAATGCAACAAAGGTTCAACTTTTTTTTTTTAGCTAGTGAAAGTTTCATTTCTCCTTCCACAAAGGCAGAAAGTGGTCCCTTTGTTTACCCTGAAACAATTGATGATATTTAATAGTATACAGGGCACCCCAAAAAGATGGTAAAAAGCTTTAAATCTTTTCCTGTTAGAGATAAGTGGGCAATGTAAAAATTGAAAAAAAATGTTCAGAATAAGGTAGAAAAAAGATTATGTTAAAAAAGAATTTCTCTCGTTAATTTTCATTTGAAAAAATGACACTTTTTAAATTTCTGTACGATCCCCGTATAAAAAACAAAACAACAATCGCAGTTTGTAAAATGTGACCCATACACTAATGAGGGAATGTACCTCTAATTTAGATAATTATATCCAAAAATATGCCAGAAATGTCTTTAAACAAAAAGAAACTGTATATGAAGTTGAATGCAAATGTCCATTGCTAGAATGCAAACAAATTACTTTCCCTTCGCGAGGTATTGAAAAGTGGTTTATGCCAGCATACTTTCATCTTCATATCTGTGACACTTTCCAGGATATAATTCTCAAATGTTGTACATCACAACATTAGTGTACTTTACTAATTAGGAATTTTTTGTATGAGAGCCGTATGCAAATTTAAAAAGTATCACTATTTGAAAATTAATAAGTGGAATTTTTTCTTGTCGTAGGCTCTTTTTCTATCTTATTTTAAACATTTGTTCAATTTACATTGAGCACTTATCTCTAATAGATAACGAATTAAAGCCTGTTACAATCTTTTCGGACACCTGTGTTGATTACAGATATCTTCTTCAGTTTTTGCCTTTTAACAAGAGATGTTTAGTGTATTTATTACTACAAATCTCATTTCCTTTCTCGCTTTTACTAAATGCTTGTGATTCCAAGATGATTGTGTCTAAAAGTACTGTGTTTTCTTTACTAAGCCTTATACACTCGAAGGGACAATACTGCGGAATGCATCTTGCAACAAGTCGCAGGATTGTTCCGCGACTTTTTTTACATGCTCCGGCATTGGTTCTGGATTGTCGCAATTCTTGTTCCTTCGTACCTAGCATCAAAGTCGCGAAGCACAAGTTTAAGAGATGTACCACAATTGCTATGGGTATTTAGTCGCCATTGGAGAACCATAAAAATGCTGCTCTACCAATCTACAAAGAAAAAAAATATTTTTCTCTCTGGTTAGGCGTTTTTGCCACTGTAAGCAGTCACGTACGTTGCCTGCAATAATGGTTAACGGTCCGACAGCGCAGTGTTGCACAGCCAACATGCGAAACATTTTTGCATGTTCTCCGTTTTGATAGAGAACTTGAGACTTGCGCCATTTTTATCAGGGCTGTTTTGTCAGGGCCAAACACCCAAAAATGTTGCAGAACAACCAAGCAACATGTCGGGAGGTGTGTATTCCGCGACTTTGTTTTGTTTCTAGGTGTGTATTAGAGATGAGTTCGGGCTCATTTTTTGAAGCCCGAGCCCGAACAATATTATTAAAGTTGGAGCCCGAGCCCGAAATTTCAGCTAAAGACGAATAAAATTAACTACTTCATTAAAAGGATATAATAATTTTTGGAGCTTCACACACCTAGTCCCCCGTGCCGCTATTTTTTGAAATAAGTACGTCTATTTATCCCATGAATGACTTTTAAAAATCTGTTTCAAGGAGTATGTTCAACAAAGGAGAAATTTTTCACGAGCCCGAGCCCGCCCGAGCTCGAACGCAATCGTGAATAACAGAGCCCGAGCCCGAGTCGGGCCGGGGCTCGGGCTTTCGGGCTCGGGCTGAGCCCGTCTCATCTCTAGTGTGTATCTCTATGGGTGTGTACGGGGAAACCAGTATGTTGCGTAACTTTGATACTATGCTACGTAACTTAGTCCAACAGTGTGTACGTCTTATGTTCAGCGACTTTGTTGCCTTGTACGTACTAGGCCTTAGAAGAACTCTACTGTCTCACCACGGATTAGAGATTTTTTTTTTTGAATATCCTGTTTCTGACGGAAATAGATAATTTTCCAATAGGGGTTGGAAATCACATTTTTACACTCTTTCTCTTAAAACTGCCGAAGTTTGCCAGTTTCTCTTCCCGAATCCGTAATTAGGCAGTAATTATTTTGTGCAAAGCATATATAGTAATCTTTCTATATATGAAAGCAAATAAATAAATGTACATGAGTCATTACATCTTTTTAAATAGAACATAGGTTTATGAAACTGGACACGATCTATAAAGCATGGATTTACGTAGATCGAAATCGTAATTTTGACCCGCAAAATAAATAAATAAAATTAATTAATCAATTAATTAAATTACGAAATAAAATAAATAAACGCAGAGTTATTTTTTAAATATAATTTTTAAAAAGAGAAATGACTTACGGTATCCAGGGTAATCCCAGCATAACGATAATGGCAGAATGCAGACGAAAACCTGAAAATTTGAAGAACGTCAATTTCAGTACTTCACTTTTTCTGCCATAACCAAGTTGCTATTGTCATGTGTGATGATCAAAACTGAAATTTTCAGATTGAAAGGTAGCAGTGAGTGAAGGTTAGGGATGAGTTTTAGATCTCTTTAGAACGTCAATGTAAGAATTTAAAACTCTAGAAGATTTATCCAAGTGGGAAAAAAAGTTATGCTTTGTTGTTCTTTTTCTTTTTCATTTGTTACTTTAATAATCCATCACGAAAAATTGTCTTGAAAAGAATAAAATCTCTGCAACTATGTTCTAAGAGCACTGAAGAGAGACCAATACAACGAGTCAATATTGATTTGATGTGCACTTTGTTTAGAGGCAGTCTCAAGGCCTTGGATTAACTAAATATGAAAGAATTTAAATGCATATAAAGACTCGATATGATCGAGTAAGCTAAAAGATAATGTCAACATCATATTTCTCTAGAATAGCAGGTATTTTCTTATTGCAGAGATTTTTCAAAATCTGACAGTAAATGATATTGTTAGCTTAAGACCCTTGTCTGCTCGAAAAACACTGGTCTGAAGTTGCGATATCTTGATACAAGTAACAACTTCCTATTTGTCTGCGATGGGCTTTGAGTTTTATGCCACTGGCAAACTGTGCTACTTTTGACACTTTTAGACACTTATCTTTAATTAAGTAAAATTGATCCAAACCTTAATAATGCTTAGTAGAAAATTAACTGAACACTTTGCAATATCAAAGTCATTGCATCTCAAGATTAATACAAAAGAATAGTAATTTCACTGTAACCCCTTAAATTATCTCAAATAACAAGTATTATGAAAATAAATAAATGAACTTACTGATATGATATAGATCTTCATTCTTCAGGTAAATACCTAAAACAAAAATGAAAGATGATCACATGCAATTCTAATTTCTATTAAAAAAGCGTTTTAACTTTTCTTTCTACAGATTTTATGCTTTTTTATTCTCCAAATTTTATCCTAATTTACTGAATTAATGGTCGACATTTTTTTTTCTTTTTGTGATTTCAGTGTTCCATAAGATGCTTGTCATCTTATAAAGGTGTACTGACATATGGCTTGCGGAACCCGTGGTTTGTATTAAAAAAATTACTTTAAAATATTCATAATCAGATATCTGATTAATTGCTTTGTCAAAACATCATATCAGCACTTTTTTCCTTTCTGTTTCTTTTAAATCTCTATTTCTTCCCAATGGTTTTATTTCAATAGAAAAAGCTATAATTTTGTGATTTTCATTCCTCTTTGCAAGACCCAGTCTAGTAATAAAAGTAACAATAAGCATGATCATTTTCGGGAGCTCTAAAAGCTATCTATTTACTGATGGTTATGGGTGTATAACTAGAGAAACAATTACCACGCACTATCTTTCAGCGGAATCATAGTTAGCCTACTTTTGAATGAATTCGGTCACGAATATTGGGGGGAAAACCAAGAATTAGAATAACTAACAAATCTTACTTATGCGTGTACCTCACAAGTGGAAATTCGCTTCGTAAAAATCTTATAAATAAAAATGAAATTCTGTTTGCTTGTTTGTTTGTTTGTGGATTTGAGTTGTATACAAATCCACAAAAATGGACCTATCAGCCTGAAATTTTGCACAGATATGTAAAATAATATAGAATAAATCATAGTCCACTTTAAAACTTTGAAAGTCCACCCGTTCCCGGAATTTAAGAGATTTTTTATGTTCTCCATGCAAAAACCTTTCCGTAATTGTAACCCCTGTAGTGAAAAAAGTGTGAAATAAGGATCGTGGTTGCCATGTGTAGCGATTTTGCCGAATAAAATGTTTTAAATTCTCAAAGTAAAAATAAAAGAATAATAATGTTTTTTTTTTTGTTAGTTTATATTCGTAAGGTTATTTTTTTTTAAATTATAATATCGTGTGCATGGGAAATCACAGCAGGAATGTAATGCTTTACACTCAAAACAATAAGAATTGAAGATTTCCGAGGCTAATGTGTAAATTTTTTTAGTTTGGCGAAAAAATAAAATGGCTGAAATATGGATTTTGAGTAAGTGAGTTCTAGCGGTTTGCACAGTTTTCGGCTTGGCGCAATTTATTGAGAGCTTAAGGAAATAGATTTTTGAAAGCAAGTGCAAAGGTTTTATTAGAATACAGCGTTAAATTTTAATGATCCGTGAAGAAATAATGCAGTTATTAAGGGATTTCAAGCGATCTATCTTCAGAATTCTCGCCAATTGAGTACATTGATTTAAGTTGGGGGAATTCCGCCAAATTTCAGAAAATTGAAATCTTCTCATTTAGTACATCGGAGTAACGATGAATAAAACACGTTATAGTTGATAATTAAAAAAAATTCGGTTGTATTAAGGGATTCCCCTTTCAAATAAATGTGTGCTTTACTTTTTGGCGGCCGAACTATTTCCCATATTGATTGCTGCTAAGTCAATGCTTCGAATGATTTCCTGAAAAAACTCTTGCAAAATGGCGTATGTTGGCACTTTGGCGAGGCTTAGATTTGAAACTGGATTTTATTTGAGACTGGGATATATAATGATACTGGTTATAGATAAAAATGAATGTTGGTATGTGTGTATGAGGTTAAAAAACTCCAGCACCGTTGCACCATGAAATTTGGTTCACCTAAGTCTTTTATCATTGAGAAGCTTTTTATGCTATCCGTTTTCCTCTAACTTGCCACTAGGTGGCGCAGCAGAACGTCGAATTCTATTCCGTTTAGCCGTTTACTATGCGAATATCGTCCAACCGATTTCTATGAAATTTGGTACACGCGGATATTAGAACACGGAGAATATTTTTCAGTATCCATTTTGCTGTAACTTGCCGCTAAATGGCGCTGCAACACATCAACTTCTATACCGTTCGACCGATCGGCATAAAATTTCTTATACTTACACATTTCAGCACGAAGAATATATTCTAACTGTGTTTCTTTTGGTGTTACTCACCACTAGATGGCACTGCAATGCATTATAATTTTAACTCGCCACTAGATGACGCTGCAGCAGGCCAAATTCTTGACCATTCAAACGGTCGCTATGAAAATCAGTATACATAGCTATTTGAACAATGAGAATATTTTGGCGTTATCCATTTTGCTATAACTCGCCACTTGACGGCATTGTAGCAAATCATTACTTTAATTAACCACTAGATCGCGCTGCAGTGTATCACTTCTTGACTGTGCAACTGATCGCTATGAAAATAGGTAAACATAGATATTTGAACACGGGGAAGAGTTTGGCGCTATCCATTTTCCTATATAATTTGCCACTAGATGTCGCGTCGTCAGGGCTGTCCAGCCGATCGTCCTGAAATTTCGTATTCATCGATATCTGAATGCGAAGAATATTTCCGCCGTATCCGTTTTGCTAAAACTCTCCACTAGATTGCGCTACGCCGCATGGCCTTCTGCACCGTACAAACGATTGCCTTGAAATTCGGTATGCATGGTTATTGAACACAATATAAAGCGATATCCATTTTGCTATATCTCTTTATTACAATAAAAAGTAATCCCCACAAATCGTAATATCAAAAAGTCCATTCATTCCCGTGCGAAGAACGGGTACTTCAGCTAGTATGAAATAAGAAAACACGGAACGTTTATGATCATCATCAATGAATTTATATGGCTTAGCTATTTCAGTTGGTTAAATTCAGAAACCAATACGTAAGAAGTAAGTATGAAGAAACCAAATCGTAAAGCAAGTGCCTAACACATAATTATTAGGCCCTTGCTTTACGATTTATTTTTAAAACAACGAGCATCGTTAACACTTTGTATCAGGAGGGTGGCGGATCCTTGTAAATTGCATTAGTGTCCACCAGCAAATGAAAAGGAAACTTTTGCTACTAAATTAAAAATTAAGCAACTTAGAATTTTTTATTTTATTTATCTTTTTATTTTTATTTATTTATTTATTTAAAGTCCCATTTTCGTGCTATCTTACGCTGATCCCTGACTCACTGATTCACTGACTTTGTCACAATTCCGGCTCACCCACTCCAAAACAAATTTTTACCGTCATTACAGTTACCAAACAAATTAAATATTTACCATCTAAAAACGTGATAAAATTCACACCGTTTGTGCAATCGGTTTGAAAAGTTTGATAATCATGCAAAATGAAAGTATAGAAAAAAAATCTGCGCTATTTTTAAAATCTGAAAATCCACCCGTTCTCTGATTTTTAAGCGATGCTTCGCTATTTGCAGCTCCATTTTATTTCCGAGAGTAAAAAAAAGCTTATCATTTACTTGTCAAAATTAGCTGTCGCAAGTGACTTGAAGTCAGATTGAAGCCACGGTTATCAGCATTTGAACGGAAAATACGATTCCAGTTCGCTCTTAAAACAGTTTTTTCTAGATTCCCCAGTTTAACTTTTTCTCTCAAATAAAATGATTTTCTATGCATGAAGCATTGATATAGGGGAGGATGTAGGGTATGCAATTACGATTTCGATGTATAATAAAAGATTGGATATGAAGTTATTTATTTTAAGTGGACAAAGATTAAATATACTGAGTGTAGACATATTTTTGTCAAATATATTTTTTTCGATGCCCGTTGTAATTGCCTCCACAACCGGCATCGTCCTCTAGTTTTCAAATAGTATTCGGCGACTTATCTTTTACTTCAGGCAACTAATTTAGTGATCAGAAAATTCAAATTTTTCCTTCATTATTTTTTTTTTACTTTCCAAACTTTATTTACTATCAAAGTGAGATTCCTAGAAGTCTAAGACTCTTTATTTTCATGTCACAGCTGCATTTGGGCATCAAACAGTGATTTAGTCATCATGATACAGTTTTGCATACATTAAAAGTACTATGAGAAAATCAGAAAATATAACAGAAGCATTTTTTTTTAATGTTGAATTTTGATATATATACGAGTATGATGTTACTTGTATTCAACGAGTGTGTGATGAATGGGAAATATAGTGAGCAAGTATATGTAAAGAAAAATTAATTTGACTATTTCATCTTCTGCCTTTTTTTTTCTGGGGGGGGGGGGGGGATTGTTTGCTACAATGCAAATGATATTTGAATTAAATTTTTGAGAAAAATCTACCATTTTGGCTATTAAACGCACGGAAACTTTACGCATTCGAAAGATTTCGTTTATTGTACACAGCCAGTCGTAAATTCATGCAGGCGATTTATTTGTGAAAGAAAAATTAAACTATGTAATCTGGAAAAACTATTTTAAACGAATTGGAATCCCAATTGTATGACGTCATTTCCACTTGAAACTGGTAATTTTTGTCCCGCAAATGATTCACTTTTTTGACACTCGGAAATAAAATGGAGCTGACACTTTTAAGGAAAAATCACTTAAAAGGGAGGGAACGTGTGGATTTTCAGATTTTTAACGTAGCGCAGATTGTTTACTATATTTTCACACATGATTATGAAAATTTTCAAGCGGATCGTACAAACGGTGTTAGATGTTATTACGCTTTTACTGCTTTTAATCTTTTTGAACTTTTTTATATTCTTGGAGTAATGGTGTTAAAATAGTTAAGCCCATTCAAATGGTTTCCCGGAATGGTTACAGAGTGAGTCAGGGATCAGCGCAACTGTATAATAGGATAATCATTGGAAAATTTTAATATAAGTATTCTTCAAATTCTTTTTTTCTCTCTCTCTTGAAGAACAACTCATTATCACCTCCTTTCTTCAATCATATTATTTACAGGAAATAATTGTAACTGATCGTACCAAAATACATGTATAAGATGTTTCTAAATTCATCCTTTAAAAATTGAAAATAAAGGGAAACGAAACATAGACTCTGGTTTCCAAAAATTAAGGGAAGGTTGCAAAAATACGGATAACTGAATCCGTTTAAAATTATAATATATTGTCAAAAATTTTTAGACTATATTGTACTGTTGAGTAAATCTGCAATATGAAAATTAGTGGCGTTGAAGCCAGGATAAATAATTTGCTAGGAATGGGATTTAGTCTTTCATTCACACAAATTTCGCCAGGTGGCAGCACTACTTAATCATCAAGTTTCTTGCTGTTTTGGTGTACATTTCACAATACCAGTGAATACCAGTAAGTAAGAGGTCTTGCTCAATGCAATCATACGTTTTTTTTTGTTGTTGTTGCTGTTGTTGTTGTTTATAAAAAAGAGGGAAATTATGCATAAAGACTTTCAAATTACTTAACCACTAAACATAATTCATCCTTGCAAAAAATACTTTTTAAACACTTATTTCTATGAAAAAAAAGAGGTCTTTACACGAAAATATTTATTAATTTCCAATTAATTACTTCTTTAAAGAATTTTTATTTTTCTGTTGCTGAAATTTCCGAGATTACCCAAATTATACGGATTTTTAAAAATCCGATCTATAAATTAATGCAAATTAAGGGCTTGCAACAATCTGAAACTATTAATTTAATTTAATTAAATATCAATGAATAATAGATTTTGTGTTGATTAATGCAATTCATAATTTTTATCAAAACGAAGAAGTTTAAAAAAAATCTTCAGTTTTTCCAAGTTATCACACACATTTTATAGCACACAATGTGTTTTATGTAAAACGAAAAATATTACAAACTAAGACAATTCTAACTTTTGTTTACAAACTCTCCTAGGAGTACGTATTGCCTTCCAACGGAATTTCATAATATCAAATCGAGAACTTACTTAAGCGAGGAATGTTCCACCAGACGTTCAAGCTGTGAAGTGAACTCACTTTTAAAATAGCAGAAATTTATATTAAAATTCATATGTTTGTATCTCACGAGATAACAGATTGCAACATGCCCTTGAGGTATCCTATCTTTAGACAAGAATTTCATGCAATAAGTTTTTCTCAATTTTCACCAGATTATGTTGCTGTGACTGTGACACAGCTGCAAATGGGGCCATCTGTCTGGGATGGAGGATGCCTTGGTCGAAGGACTTTCTAAGGGGGTTTTAACCAGAATCCTTGCTAAAGGGGGGAAGAAGACTCCCCCCCTCCCTTAACATTTGCAAATTCTTTATTCGAAATGCATTTTGGCAAAATTAAATATCTAGTTGGCAAACAGCTAGTGCGGTAAAAATGGCTGAATGGTTCGGTAAAAATGGCCGAATGTTCAATGAAAATGGCCGAATAATTCAGAAAAAGACTTTATCATTATCATTTTTGTAACAAAAAGCAAAATTTGGGGGAGGGGGTGTAGACCCCCTGGACCCCCTACCCCTTATATACGTCCTTGCTAGTTGAAAAACTTGTAAATTTAACTAAAGCTATAATTTATTTTCTTTTTCTGGTACTCTTGGCAAAATTACACAAAACCAATTCGCAAAAGTAAAAAGTTGGTGATATATCTGATAAAAAATGTAAGTAAAATTTTAAAACCGATATTTGACTTGACAGTATATCGACATATCCCCCCAACTCCCCTAAAGAAAGTATTCGCAGTGGTCCTGGCTCTAACCTGTATTCACTCTATTGTCGCCAGACCCAGTAAAACCAAAATGAAGAAGAAGAAAACGTTAATTTCTGTCGGTTGACTAATACAGAGAAAAAAAAAAATGTTTTAGTTACTCCTTTCTGATGAGAAGATTTCCCGTGTTTTTAGACAAAATTTGCCAAATTTTTGTTGTAATAAAATTATGTGACTATTTTTTTTAGGTTCTCCTTGATATGTGGCAACCTGTAAAACCTCAAAAAGCTCCGAGCATCCTGAATTAATGAGTATTACAAAATTAATTGGACGACCATTGAAAAAAATCATAAGTAATGACACGTTTGATTATTTTTTCTTTTAAGGTTTACATCATATAGCAAGTCCGATGCTTTAATCTCAAGGTTCAAATAGGAAAATTATCAAACAAATTCATCAACATTGAACAAAGCCTTAGCATTTTATATGTGATAAATTTAATTAACCCTTTGAGGCGCAACCCTTTCCCAATGCTGAAAAAAGGGCAGCCGTTGCCATCGCTCGACTTAACTACCAGAAAGATGGCGGACGATCGAAACGTTCGAAACGACAGCTGGCTGGTGGCTGGACGATCGAAACGACAGCTGGCTGTGCTCGCGCACAGCCAGCTGCGTCAAAAAAGGGTCTCTAGATCGGTGGCACGCGATGAACGTTTCGATCGTCCGCCATCTTGCTGGTAGTTAAGTCGAGCGATGGCAACGGCTGCCCTTTTTTCAGCATTGGGCAATCTATCCGGCTGTTCTTGCGTTCTTCCATTTTCGGCAGATGTCAGTGGTGCTAAAAATAATCGTGACAATTTTTTTACGGGAAATGACGTGCTAAAAAGTAAAGGATTCTCGTAGAGCTATGTCACCCGCAACTATTTTTATAGAAATCCAATCTATTCTTCGTGACCTTCAACTGTCAAAACGTCAACAGTTTGGTGGTCTCAGAGCGAAATCACTGCGCCTTAAAGGGTTAAAAAAAACAATAAACTAAGAAAAATGCGATAAAAAAATTTATTCAGTTATATAAGTTATTGAGAACAGGTGTTTATATAAGCAGCTGCAGCTGGCGTTGTATTTGAGTTGGATTGATTTTGGAATATGGTTGATTATATACCTACACTAAGTAATGTAGGCCGATGGGGGAATGCCCTCTGTGAGGGTCTTTCTAAAGGGTCCTAACTCCTATTTACGCGAAGTTCCGGAGAAAACCACGGAAAAATCAGAAAACAGACGCGACCTGGGTTTAAACCAAGTACTTTCCGTCTCCCAGTTGAGAGGGCTATGCGCTCGGCCACTGGTCGGGCGGCATCATAGTTGAAGTATGGCTCGAAAAATTTAAGTGAGATGCGTACTTTAAGGTATATAAAATATTTTAGTACACAAATCTCAAAATCGTTATCTTCACCAAATTTTCAGAATGTGAGGGTGTTGTGCCTTAAATTTTTCGAAAATTGCATGCTTCGAAAAATGTTAATGCCACTTTATCACACAATTCTATAAGCATTTTAAAACAAACCAGGGGAAAAAAATATACCTACAATGACTTCAATTATATATATATATCACATAATTATCATACAGTCGTTCAGCAAATAAAATCTTTAAACTTACTTTTTTGAAAATGTGAAATTAGAGTACTGTACGTATATCTTGACATTAAAACTATTTAATATCCTCCTCCCTTTAAAATAAGGCTTTTAAAACAAACGATAATACCGCTTCTATAGCGTCAATACAAAGCCTTAAGCTCTCACGTTCTAGTTAACCAATTTTCATGTAACGAAATGCAAAATTTAACTATTTGACGCGTAGAATACGAATTTTAAAATATTTTAAAACCCAGAACGGCGGCTTGCCCCAAAAATTCGTATGCGACTATTCGAAACACATACACAATCATTTTAGATATCTATAAACCCGTCTCAAACAGTTTTAAGCCAATTCCTAACAATGTATACTATGAAACTTCCATGAGCGACCATCTCTATTAAGCGACCCCCTCCTCCAATGACCCATTTTTTTAAAGGCACCGAATTTTAGCCCTATCTACTTAATGTTGAAATATGCTCTAGAAGAGACCACTCAACCCTCTATACGCGACCGGTCCCGGTTGGCCTGTCCGAAATTTTCTTGCAATTTTCCGGAAGTAAAAAAGAAATTTCACGTGGAGTGCACATCATGTTCAAAGTACAAATCTTGCAGGTTAGAGGAGAGACGTGTCTAAGAAACGAGCGATTGTACTATTGGAGCAGCGCATTGACGTGATTCAGTGACTCGCAAAATTCTATTAAACTTGGCAAAATTGGTGAAAAATTTTTAACGAAAACGATAATTCACTTTCTGTTCCTGGCACACTTTGCAAAATTACGCACATCCAGTTGGCAAAAGTAAAAGGTTAGTAATATAGTTGATAAAAAAATAAGTAAGTTGGTAAAAACCGATATTTGACTTGGCAATTTATCAACATGTCTCCCTCCTCTAAAAAAATGTCTTAGCAATGGCTCTGTACACAAATAGTTCATTTTATTTAACAATAATAACAATAATTATAAACAAGAAAGATAATTCAGGCGAAAAGCACCAATTTTAAAACACTTTCCAACATAACTGTATTTTATGTTCAGTAAAATTGCATAGCGAAAATTCGAAAGGAATGCCTACCTGGGGGAGAGGTGATATCTTTGGCAGACAATCACCGCAATAAGATAGTGGTTGGTTCTTATGTACTTAATATTTGATGTAATATATTCTAAGCTTTCATTTAGACTAAAATCGAAATATGTAGTCCATTTGAGAAACAGCTAAAGTTTGCGTTTTTCTGGGAGTAAATCAGAAATCTTACGCACGCAAAATTACGCACTCAATTGGCCTCAAGCATTGCGCTATATCGTTAATCGTCGCTAAACTTGGCAACCATCTGGCGAGATTTTAAATCCTATCTCAGCAAGATGTATTAAAATTCATGTAATTTTGTGAAATCCTCTAAAAGAGCTTCAAATGTTGTATTTTTCCTTTCAATGTAGAATATAGGCTGCCATAAACTTAATTTGGGATGTATATGGTTATCTTTCCGAACATGTACCATTGTAAAGAAAGTATTATAAGCACGAAGATATTCGATTTTGAGATTTTCATGTATTTACACGCTTTAGGGTCTTCTGATTTCATTTATGCTATTTTCCCGGTGTGTAAGTATGTATATGCGTGTGTATGTGAGTGAACACGATAGCTTCTGAACGGTGAATTCGATTACACTCAAAATTGGTATATATATTGCAGGCGCGTAGCCAGGAAAATTTTTCGGGGGGGGGGGGGATATGAACTTATTTGTGTATAAATAGACGGATCTTTATCACTAATCCAAAAATTTCGGGGGGGGGATATATCCCGATATCCGCCCCCCGGCTACGCTCCTGATATATTGTAGGCTACCCTCGCACGACCGGTATTGATTTTGGTGCGTATAGGATTTATATATATATATATATATATATTTTTTTTTTTTTTTTACAACGCAACAAAAAAGAGTTCTTTTACATTATGTCCTATGGACGGAAATTCTTGAAAGTGCGCTAGTGTCTAATTCAATTAAGCTCAAATTGGGTATGTATATTATACATCCCGGTCATGTGACCTGCATAGATTTTGGTGCGTGTAGAGCTGATAGTTGGTTCACGAAGTTACAAAAAATAATTCTCATACATTAAGGCCTATGTATACGCAAATCCTTTAATGTGTACTAGTGTATAAATGAAGCACTCGGATAAGTTCAAATTGAGTATGTCACCATTACACAACCTGTCTAGAATTAGGTGCGTGCAGGGTTTATAGTTTTGCAGCAGGGGCGCACACAGGATTTCTGGCTGGAGGGTCTAACTTTTACGGTGGGGGGGGGGGGGGGGTCCAACCTTTACAGTGCGAGGGGGGGAGTCCAACTTTTAGGGATGTT
Source organism: Cheiracanthium punctorium (assembly GCA_038373885.1). Lineage (NCBI taxonomy): Eukaryota > Metazoa > Arthropoda > Arachnida > Araneae > Cheiracanthiidae > Cheiracanthium > Cheiracanthium punctorium. Next base: position 828,427 of record JAWZYV010003229.1, on the reverse strand, counting down.
CCAGATCAGTGGCGGCTCGTGGGATACAGCAAGTACAGCCGGGCTGCACTTGAAATTATCAGCACATACTTTAAAATAATTTATTCTACTAACTTTCTTAAATTCAGATTATAATTATGGAATTTCTATGATAAATTTTTAAAAAAATCTAAAACAAAAAACAACGTGTTGTAGTAACGGCCGGATCGCTCATTCAGAAAAAAGCCCTTTAATCTTCCCGCAATTCAACTGTGAGACGTGGTACAGCCCTCATAGCTGATAAAGAAATTGGCAGCACCGTTGCCATGGCAACGAGTTTGTAAGCAGTCTCTCCGGCATAGGGAGTTAGTAGCTAAGTACAGCTGAGGAAAGATTTTCAAACGACGGCTGCAGTGAATTCCACTGACTGATTGGCTGGAGAAGTGAGGGAGGGGTACGGAGAATATATGTTCGGAAAACTCTGGACTTTATATTGCTGAATTTATCAAGAAGGTAAGCCTGAATAGACGCTTATGAATGGACAATTACCCATCAAAGCAGTATTGTTTTTAAGTAAGCAAGAACTGGCATTTAGAGGAAATGGCGAGCGAGAAAATTCTTTAAACATGGGAAATTTTAAAGAGCTTTTAAAATTATGGATATCTGAATTAAAACAAGGCCTTTTTATGAGGACATCACTGACCGATTCGCAAGTTTAAAAGAAAGGAAGATTGATTTGACATATAAAAAATAAGTAAGTTTTCTTTTTACTTTCCGAACATGTACCATGTAAGGAAAGTATTGTAATCATGAAAAAATTCGAATTCGAGATTTTGGTGTATTTACACGTTTAGAGGGCTTCTGAATTCATTTCTGCTATTTTTACGAGATGTATGTATGTATGTGTGTATGTGTGTGTGTGTGTGTGTGTGTGTATGTATGTTTGTGTGTATGTGAGTGAACACGGTAGCTCCTGAACGGGGCATGCGATTGAGCTCAAATTGGGTATATATGTTATAAACCACCGTCGCAAGACCGGTATTGATTTTGGTGTGTATAGGACTTATAGTTTTTCTACAGGGCTACGACAAAGATTTCTTTTACATTATGGTCTATGGGGGAAAATCCTTGAAAGTGCGCTAGCGTTTAAACGGTACATTAGATTGAGCTCAAATTAGGTATATATGTTATAAACCACCGTCGCAAGACCTGTATTGATTTCGGTGTGCATAAGACTTATAGTTTTTCTATAGGGCTACGACAAAGATTTCTTTTACATTATGGCCTATGGGGGAAAATTCTGGAAAGTGCGCTAGCGTTTAAACGGTACATTGGATTGAGCTCAAATTGGGTGTACATGTTATAAACAACCATCGTAAGACCGGTATCGATTTTGATGTGTATAGGACTTATAGCTTTTCTACAGGGCTACGCCAAAAATTCCTTTTACATTATAGCCTATGGGGAGAAATTCTTGAAAGTGCGCTAGCGTTTAAACGATACATTCGATTGAGCTTCATTTTGGTATATATATTTGAATTATTCATCGATTAAAATTTATTTAAATGCTTGGTAATGATCTTAATCGTAAGTGTTCGGAATGTCGAGTGGAGTTACTCCAGATTTTTTTTTTTCTTTCCTTCTGAAGTTAACGTTACAAAATAAAATTCCAAGGAAACTTCGAATCAGACACGGATTAATGCAATTTTGAGGATAAGAGCGGCTGGTTGAAATTTATGTAAATTTTATGGAAGTAAAATAGGATCTCTTGCATTTTTTATGTAATTTCTTTTTCCTCGGTGAGGGCTTAATCCGCCAGTTTTCGAATTCAGTGACAAAGATTTTCCATTCCTGTGGGGAGGAAGGGGGGGGGGGAGCTCATTTGCTTCTGGCTGCACTAACAGTTTTGACCACGGGCCGCCACTGTTCCAGATTGTCAAAAATCAGTGGTGAAATAGCTCGTTTTCATTAGATGGAATTCATCAAAACTCGTCCCATCCAGTTCCCTAAGAATACACTACACAGTACAATAGGAAGGAAAGTAATAGTTGTTCAGTTATGAGAACAAGATGATGTTTTTTGTTGGCTTTCAGTTCGTTTTTGAAAGTTAAGGAAAACGAGAAAAAAATTACTTTTTTTATTTATTAGAACTGAAACTATTGCTACCTTTTTTTGGAATTGTTTTATTTACTATAGATATAGGATAATAATCAATCAAAAAAAAATATCAAAGCCGATAGGGGGGGTCCGGACCCCCTGCACCCCTCCCCCTTGTGTGCGCCACTGTTTTACAGGGATACAGAAAAGATTTCTTATATATTACTTCCTATAGACGCAAGTTCTCTTCAAAGTGCGCTAGCATCTCATAGACTAAAGATATCTGGTAGACCGCTCGCGCTGTGATAAAACCCTTATTCCCCAGTGAAGCAAACACCTCGGTGGAAATTCCACTCATCACGTGACTGAGGAGGAAATTTTTGGCTTCTTTTCGCCGCATTTGGTGAAGCGAGTATGAGGATTGTTGGAAACTAACGCATTTTAGCAAGTAGGAAAACGTTTATTTTAGTTCTTTGAAAAGCTCACAAACCAAAGAAATCAGAATAAATGGATTTCGTGCATATGATTTACACCTCGCATAATGTAATATTTTAACAACTGACTACAGCAAAAATAAATTATACATTTAAACTTTTTAAATAAAAAAATTCATTCTTTAAGCAATACCCTTAACATGCTATTATTATTATTATTTATTAGAGACAATGTAACTAATGTTATTATTTTTTACGGGGAAGAAAAAAACATAGTCATCATTAAAATTTCAAGTAGTTTTGTGAAAATTTATTAAAGAAGGGAATCATTTTCTTCAAATTTGCTGCGGAAATAAAATCAAGCTGTATTTTATTTTAGTTCAAAACTGGCAATAAATTTAAATTAAGAAGCCCAGTTAACTATTTCAAGAGATTATCTCCTTTCTTGATTTCTTGGAAATCTGAAAAGTAATCGAATAAATCTTTTCAGGACATGTTCCAGATACTTCAGTTTTGGAAAACTGTACATGTATTAACAAAAGCGAGAGTAAATAAATAACTCGAAATACATTTTCAAACATCACATATGTGTATAAATAAACGAAAATTAAACAATAAGATGTCATTCAGTTCTAAATGTCAATGACAGTATAGTTCTTAATTATATGTAAAAAGAAAATGTTAAATGAACATTTCATGTGAATTTGTACGGAAAATGACAATATATTTGTTACATACTGTAAAACATTCCACATTTAATTAATAATCATAAAGTTTTATTTTCTTTTAAATAATAGCCTAAAAAAACATGAAAATTTCAGACTATAAACAACTTCGCCAACACATTGCCAAATATATGAATTTACATCAAGACACGTAGTATCTGATTAAACTCTAATTTTGAACATTTAATAAATATTTAAAATATATAGATAGCTCTCATAAAGGATAATAAAAAATTAACTTTATAAAATGATTAATTTCATTCACAACAAATTGAATAACACCGTTTTCAATTGCGACAAACGTCAGAGCTAGGAGCTAAGAAGTATTTTTGTGCAGCTATTTTTCATTAATAAAGCAAAAAACTTATAAAAATTTTATTTCCCGATGAAATGTAACAGAGCCACCTTTGGTAAATTTTTCATTGCATCCATGTGCGCTGCAGGATTTCACCGTTTTCAATAAATTTTCAGGTTTTCTAACCGGCCTTTCTCACTCACGCATTGAAATATCAATGGATTCCCGTATGAACTGGATCACTGGATCGGTCGGGTCCACTCATCATGTGACCACGTGCTTGCTTCATTTTGCAACCCTGCGCGAGCGGTCTATTTAATCCTTAGTCTGTGTAGGGTGTAGCATCTATACGGTGCATTCGATTGAGCTCAAATTATCTAAGTATGTTATAGATCGATGTCTTACAAACTGTTTAAGATATTTGTGTGTGTAGGGCTTACAGTTTTTTATAGGGCTACAAATATATATTCTTGAGCATTGCGGCCAATGAACTCAAATTTGAAGTGCAATGTCACTTGAAAACTACAGCCATTTGAGTTCAATCAAATTTATATAAATGCTTGGTAAATTTCAAGTATTCGGAAAGACCAGGGGATTGTTTGTTTGTTTATGGGATTACGGCCGATTATCTATACTAGGCAGGGGCGTAGCCAGAAATTTTTCATGGGGGGGGGGGGGTTACGACTATTACAACTCATATGTATGCATACGTGTGTGTGATAATGTAGTGAAGAATATACATTATTTTGTATGGCAAAAAATTTGGGGGGGTAACCCCCCCCCTTGGCTACGCCCCTGATACTAGGGATTGATGCCAAGGTGGTAGGGTTGCTCTCCATGGGGCAAGTCTTTTAAATCCGAATTCCAACCCGTGCTTACGCTAAGTATTGGAGAAAACCACGGAGAATTCCGAACGGCTAGGTCGACGGATTTGAACCAGGCAATTTCCGTTTCCCAGTTTCAGAGCGCTATGCGCTCTCGGCCACTGGTGGGGTGGAAAGACGAGTGGAGTCACTCCAGATTTTTTGAGAATTAAAATTACATTTTTTTTAAATTTACGCTATTTGTTTTCATACTACATAAAACTTGCCACAACACTTTTCGTAAACTTTATTTCTACCTAGCCGAATTAAGAGATATTTGGATATTAATCTTTACAGTTTCATACACTAATATGCAAAGTGCGGAAACTTCTAAGTTCCAATGCAGTTTATGTGCGTGCAATATTTATGCGGAAAATGCCTCTTGTTGTGACATATTTGTTTGCAAACTATGAAATCAAATAAAATAGTTGTTATGTAGCTCTTACATGCAATGTTCACTCTTCTTTTAACAAGCATCAATAAAGTATTTCTTTTTGTTTGTACTGATATTCAATTATTGCTATGGAAACCAGACAATGAGATGTGATGCTAATTTTTATTCATTGCTTTTACTTAGAAAACAATATTTTTCAGATGTACTTTTTTGGTGTAAGTGCATTTTGTTCCCTGCAGAGTCTTATAGCAACCAATATCGTTTTTTTAAATGAGCGTACGTGCATTTTTAAGTCACTAAAACCATTTACTCATGCTTTTAGTTCTTTATCTTATAAATAAAAATGAAATTCTGTTTGTTTGTTTGTTTGTTTGTGGATTTGATTCGTATAGAAATCCACAAAAATGGACCTATCGGCCTGAAATTTAGCACAGATATGTAAAATAATATAGAATAAATCATAGTCCACTTTAAAACTTTGAAGGTCCACCCGTTCCCGGAATTTAAGAGATTTTTTTATGCTCTTCACGCAAAACTCTTTCCGTAATTGTAACCCCTGTAGTGAAAAAAGTGTGAAATAAGGAGATCGTGGTTGCCATGTGTGGCGATTTTGCCGAATAAAATGTCGTTCGTATACAAATCCACAAAAATGGACCTATCAACCTGAAATTTAGCACAGATATGTAAAATAATATAGAATAAATCATAGTCCACTTTAAAACTTTGAAAGTCCATCCGTTCCCGGAATTTAAGAGATTTTTTATGCTCTTCACGCAAAAATCTTTCCGTAATTGTAACCCCTGTAGTGAAAAAAGTGTGAAATAAAGATCGTGGTTGCCATGTGTGGCGATTTTGCCGAATAAAATGTTTTAAATTCTCAAAGTAAAAATAAAAGAATAATAATGTTTTTTTTTTTTTTTTTTTTTTTTTGTTAGTTTATATTCGTAAGGTTATTTTTTTTTAAATTATAATATCGTGTGCATGGGAAATCAGAGCAGGAATGTAATGCTTTACACGCAAAACAATAAGAATTGAAGATTTCCGAGGCTAATGTGTAAATTTTTTTAGTTTGGCGAAAAAATAAAATGGCTGAAATATGGATTTTGAGTAAGTGAGTTCTAGCGGTTTGCACAGTTTTCGGCTTGGCGCAATTTATTGAGAGCTTAAGGAAATAGATTTTTGAAAACAAGTGCAAAGGTTTTATTAGAATACAGCGTTAAATTTTAATGATCCGTGAAGAAATAATGCAGTTATTAAGGGATTTCAAGCGATCTAACTTCAGAATTCTCGCCAATTGAGTACATTGATTTAAGTTGGGGGAATTCCGCCAAATTTCTGAAAATTGAAATCTTCTCATTTAGTACATCGGAGTAACGATGAATAAAACACATTATAGTTGATAATTTAAAAAAAAAAATCGGCTGTATTAAGGGATTCCAATTTTCAAATAACTTTTCAATAACTTGCTACTCTTTGGCGGTCGAACCATTTCCCATATTGATTGCTGCTAAGTCAATGCTTCGAATGATTCCCTGAAAAAACGCTTGCAAAATGGCGTATGTTGGCACTTTGGCGAGGCTTAGATTTGAAACTGGATTTTATTTGAGACTGGTATCTATAATAACACTGGTTATAGATAAAAATGAATGTTGGTATGTGTTTATGAGGTTGAAAAACTCCAGCACCGTTGAGCGATGAAATTTGGTTCACCTAAGTCTTTTATCATGGAGAAGGTTTTTATGCTATCCGTTTTCCTTAACTTGCCACTTGGTGCCGCAGCACAACGTTGAATTCTATTCCGTTTAGCCGTTTGCTATGCGAATATCGTCCAACCGATTTCGATGAAATTTGGTACACGCGAATATTAGAACACGGAGAATATTTTTCACTATCCATTTTTCTGTAAGTTGCCGCTAAATGGCGCTGTAAAGCATCAACTTCTATACCGTTCGACCGGTCGGCATAAATTTTTTTATACTTACACATTTGAGCACGAAGAATATATTCTAACTGCGTTCCTTTTGATGTTACTCACCACTAGATGACACTGCAATGCATTATTATTTTAACTCGCCACTAGATGACGCTGCAGCAGGCCAAATTCTTGACCATTCAAACGGTCGCTATGAAAATCAGTATACATAGCTATTTGAACAATGAGAATATTTTGGCGTTATCCATTTTGCTATAACTCGCCACTTGACGGCGCTGTAGCAAATCATTACTTTATTGAACCACTAGATGGCCCTGCAGTGTATCACTTCTTGACTGTGCAAATGATCGCTATGAAAATAGGTATACATAGATATTTGAACACGGGAAAGAGTTTGGCGCTATCCATTTTCCTATAACTTGCCGCTAGATGTCGCGTCAACACATGAACTTCAGGACTGTCCAGCCGATAGTCATGAAAATTCGTATATATCGATATCTGAATGCGAAAAATATTTTCGCCGTATCCGATTTGCTAACACTCGCCACTAGATTGCGCTACGCCGCATGGCCTTCTGCACCGTACAAACGATTGCCTTTCAATTCGGTATGCATGATTATTGGACACAATATAACGCGATATCCACTTTGCTATATCTGTTTATTAAAATGAATAGTAATCACCACAAATCGTAATATCAAAAAGTCCATTCAATTCCGTGCGAAGAACGGGTACTTCAGCTAGTGCTATAATAAATTGAGTTTATTCTTCAAAGAAATGGAAAGATTGCAAATACGAAAGAATTGAATCTACGATCTCGTCCAGAAGGCTTTGAACCGTATCACATGATTAAAATTGATACAGAGCTCGGTCATCAAAGGTGTTATTTTTGAAAATCTACAGGAATGGCAAGATTTTATAAAAGCTTTAACCCTTTAACGCGCAGTGTTCCCGCTCTGAGAACACCCAACTCGGACGTTTGGACTGTTGCCAGTCACGAAGAATAGATTGGATTTCTATTAAAAATAGTGGCGGGTGACAGAGCTCCACGAAAATCCTTTACTTTTGAGCACGCCATTTCCCGTCAGAAAAGGGTCACGATTATTTTTAACAGCACTAACATCGGCTGAAAAGTGGAAGAAGGAGAGATTCCCCATGCTAAAAAAAAAGGGCAGCCGTTGCCATCGCTCGACTGAACGACCAGCAAGAGGGCGGAAGATCGAAGGGGTTGCTAATAATATGTGCTAACTTAAAAAGTCCCTTAAATAAATGCAGTAGAATTTTTTTAATTCAAACTCGTCGGGACTTACCCATTCTGCATTATACAAATTTCCAGATTATAAAAAAAAATCCTGCAGTATTATAAAAAAATCATTGTAATCAGGTAAAGTTTAAAAAAAAAGACTTACAATCTTTTTAAATAGAAAAATTTATTAAAAATAAAATACATTTACTGAGAAATTGCTCATTAGAAAGATGCTATTCTTTTAAACATTTTTAATAAAATCTAAAACAATTTCTTTCGAATACTGATTTATTGTGATTTTAAGATATAATTTCGTAAATTGCAATTCCAAATTTAAGAAATTCTTCTGTATTTAAAAATAACAAATGGGGATATATTTAAAAGAAAAACGGGAAACAGATGAAAGTTTAACCACGCATGCGCGAAATTGCTAATAGCCATTGGAGGAAACGTACGGTTCTAAAAGGAGGTAACAAAGCTAGTGGAAACGGAAATCTACTTTAGCGTTACGACTTTTGAGTCAGTAAACACATTTGGGGCATTAACGACAGAAGTGGAAACGCACCTTTAGGCATGCCCTATTTCGTAAGATTAGCTTCAGCAGTGGCGTAGCCAGAAAATTTTCATGGGGGGGGGGGGGTTACGACTACTGCAACTCATATATATGTATACGTGAGTGGGATAAGAGAGTGAAAAATATACATTTTATATGGCAAAAATTCCTCATGGGGGGATGACCCCCTGAACCCCTCAGGGCTAAGCCACTGAGCTCCAGCCGTTTTGGCTATCTAAAGTATAGAAATACAAAAAAAAACGGCATTTCTACTTTTTGCCCCCTCCTTTAATAATAGCCTCAAGCAGGGGTCACGCTGGCTTTTTTTTTTTTTTTTTTTAATTTCGTCAATCCATTCGCCCAATTAGATTTTGCCGGACATCATTAACAATGCAATTGCCAATATTTCCACCCAATCGTATTTTCTTTCGCCAAACTAATTTCACAATCGCAATTTGCGACGTTGGCGATCGACAGTGCGACCCCTGGCCCTCAAGCGGTTTTGGTATAGGTCACCGGAATCATTTTGTAGGAATTGCGTCGAAGTAAATTTCCCTTCACGGCGCTATCTGGAAGAGGTTTATGGCTAACTTATTTAAAAAGAAGGGAGTGATTATTTCCCTGATATTGCAAAGAAGGATCCGTTAGGGACAACAGCATGCACTCGCATATGCCTATACTACGGCCTTTGTAGGCGCGTGTGACGCCCTCGTGACTCCCCGTGTGACCGCAATTTCACCCCGGCTTAGCCCATTGTTAAAAACATGCTATTATTGTACTTTTACAAATGAAAATAAATGCATGGCATCAGTATCTGTGTTGATGAACGCGTCATTGAAGGTAAAAACAAATCATGTACTCTCTAATAATACTATAAAATATATTACTGAATGGAGAAGATCGATTTTCTATTTGTGTGTGTGTGAAATTATTATGTATTAGAAATTTTGTGATTTGTAAAAAGTATAAAGGTACACCATGTACTGTTGTTTATGTCAGACAGTGTGTTCGTATATCTTTGCCATAATTTATCGTTATAAACCGACTTAAATAAAAAAATCTGATGTGGACAGCACATGACTTCCTTGCACGCCAATTAAGTCAAAAATATTTTCGGCGCACTTCATCTAAACTTATTTTGTTTGAAAGAGATGAAATACTGCAGGCTTAATAATTTCTAGCCAAATATTTACGATATGGCCAGCTGGGTTCAGTTTGAAAGATTTGTTTTTGACACTTAATTTATAAATATTTCGCCCAAAGCCGACAAGCTTGAGATCGTTTGCGAAAATTTAGAGATAGCCAAAGTAGTAGTTGACCGCAGACTTTCAATGAATTGAATGCATCCATACACTTTAATGTATTTAAAGTCATTTGACTGACCCTGTAAATAAATTATCCAGTAGATTGCAGTCAAAAAAGATATTGAAAACAGTTAGATATTACAATAGTTCTAAATACAAAAATTTAAAATTCTACGGGTTAGTTTTAGAGTTATACAAAATACGAAGTAATTTTTGGCACCGAATCTGGCGATATTTCGGCGAAACTCGCCAAGGTCGACACATATGGCGAGATTTTGGGCATGGACCAAACTATGACAATCACCAAATTTGGCGATATTTTGCCAAAACTCGCCAAGAACGATGACAAATGGCGATATTTTGGGCATGGACCAAATGACTGACTATCGCCAAATTTGGCGATATTTCGGCAAAACTCGCCAAGATCGACGACAGACGGCGAGATGTCTTTTGAGTGACCCTGTAAATAAATTACCCCAGTCGATTGCAATAAAAAAAAGATGTACAGTTAGATATTACAATAGTTCCAAATACAAAATTTCAACATTCTACGGTTAAAAGTTTCAGAGTTATGCGAAATATAAATTAATTTTTATGCCAAATTTTGCGGTATTTCCGCAGAACTCGCAAAGGTCGATGACAAATGGTGAGAGTTTTGGCATGGACCAAACAATGACTGACTGCAGACGTAATATATTGAAGATGTCCATAGACATTATTGTGATGAAATTCTTTTGGGTGGTGTCCTGTAAATAAACTCTCCCGTAGACTGGAACCAAAAATCGAGATGCACATCTAGATGTTGCTACAATCTTATATATGAAACTTCAACAATCCATGACTAATAGTTTTTGAGATATGACAGTTAAATACATAAACACGTACACCGAAAGTCTCTAAGCTTGGCAACTTATTAGCGCAATTTTTGAGGGAGGCACATGACCGTGGTCGGACCATTACCTAACTTTATGGTAGGACGGTATTGTGCTTGAAATGGATGAATGTCTCTAAAACTGCCATTGACTGTAATGTGTTGAAATTCTTTTGAGTTTTCCTATAGAAGAACTATAAATAATACAGATACCGTTTTCGATGGAGAGATTCATTTTGTAACCCTTAACAACATATATAAGAGACGTTTGATATAGCCTGATACCTCTAAAATACGTTTTAATGAATTTCTGCCCATAGAGAGTAATGTATTTAAAATCTTTTGGGCGGCCCTGTCGTTAAACTATCCAGACGATTGGTACCAAAAGAGGAATTCCACAACTAGATGTTACAACAATCCTAACTATAAAGTTTCAACATTCTACGACCAATCGTTTTTGAGATATGCGAGTTACATACGTACGTACCAACAGACGTCGGGGAAAAACTGGTCAAAATAGACTTGCGGTCGGTCAAAATGGGTTGTACATGCATTTGTAGGAATATACGTGTATGCGTGCAATGAGATGTTTCGCAAAAATTCTTAAAAGTAAATTTAGAGGTAGTCAAAATCGGTTTTTTCCTCGAAATCAGGCTACCGAAATTTTTCGCGATCACATTACTTCCTTATTCTCCGTAGAAGGGAGTAAAAAATAATTGTTTTAAATGTAAATAGTCTTGCGAAAACCCCTCTTTTTCAAAAACATTTTTCCTAATCACTCTTTCGTCTTTAACGTTTTTTTTCTTTTTTTTTTTCTTTTTAATAAAAACCTTTATTAACTTTCCAAAAAACTTTATTTGTGAGAACTTTTCTTTAAAATAAGTGAAATCGAAATATTTAACTTCAAACAGTTTGATTATATCAACCCGCTTTAAACTGCCGAGGGCGTAGCCGGAGGAGGGCACACAGATATGCGCTCCTCCTTCAATAGGTTTACGATTTATTTTACATGGAATAAAACATTGTGACTGAGGAACTGCTGAAGTAAATGGAGAATTATAAATTAATTAAATCGAATCAAAATTCAGATACATCCTGGACAGCCCATTGCCACTTATAATTCCCAATTTTTACAAATTTTTGAATTAGCAAAGACGTCTTTTATTATTTTATTAACGTTCAGCAAAATGATTCTCTCTCTCTCTCTTTTCGTAGTGCTTTATTATCTTCGACAAATATCACATTTTTAAAATGTAGGTTCCACTTTGTCCTTCCAGTTTAAATATTTAACTAACACTCTGATGTTTGAGGTGGAGCGGTTTAACAAACCACCTCCTGCAGCAACGCCCCTCCACAGGCATTGAATTAACAGGTTTCCATTCTGATTCGTTCTATAAGAATAAAAATATGCGGTGTATAAAGAATTAATACCTATCTTCATTTTCAGAAAACAGCCTGTTCTGATGAATTATATTTCATTTAAAAATATTGCATTCAGCTGCAGTTAAACTGTTAATTTGCATGAAGAAATGCATGTTACATGAATTTCTTACATGAATTTGCATGTAAAGAAATTTAAAGGCATATTTTCTATATTGTACATACAAGGAAGTTCTCTCTTTAAAAAAAGTTACACCAACTGCAATCAAACAACTTTCATGTTTTGAGCCTATCAACGGTTAACCTTAGAAGGCGTTCAAAGATATTTAATAACCTCATTTCTTGATATTTAATGCGGCTTATACATACATAAAATGTAATAAGTAAAGTGACCATTTTTTCTGAACCAAAAATCAGGGACATTTCTACGCCACAGAGTCGGGAGAGGTAAAAATCAATCCCCCCTCCCACCAAGATTTTTTTTTTCAACGCATAATCTGTTTTTCTTCTTTTATGAGAAAAATGAGTTGAAAAAAAATACAAATAATATAGGCGTAGTATATAAACTTAGTTTTTAAATAATTTTATAGTTAATTTTTGAATAATATTTTGCTTTCTAACATTAACTATAGAATCACCATCCATTGATTATTGGTATGTATTAATATCAGGGGCGTAGCAAAGGGGGGGGGGTCATAACCCCCCCATGAGGAATTTTTGCCATACAAAATGTATATTCTTCACTACATTATCACACACATGTATACATATAATGAGTTGTAGTAGTCGTAACCCCCCCTCCCGATGAAAAATTTCTGGCTACGCTCCTGATTAATATATATTATAAAACAGCCATTTTCATCAATATAAAAAAAAACTGGTGTTAAATACAAATAACAAAAACTTTGTAAATAACACAATCATTTCCATGCTAATTTATTCCCAATTTATTTTACATTTATTTATTTTTTCATAATGCAGGACTTAGGCGGGACAGGAATGGAAAAGCGGGACATTTTAGGGTTATGTGGGCACAGCAGGACATGCAGGTAAAAAACGGGACTGTCCCGCCAAAAGCAGGACATCTGGTCACTTTAGTAATAAGACTTCCGCGAAAATCAATCTCCACTTTAATGTAAACAGTATAACCATTGGAATGTTTTATTTTAAATAGTGGCTTTCTTCTGTTTAAATACACGGAGAACTGCTGACGCGTTCATCCGAATTTTTAAAGACAATTGACGGGGATCTAAAACAGCGCGACGACCTCAATTGGGCAAATTATTAAAACTATGTTCTAGTTGGGAAAAAGTGGTTGTGAACTTTCAACAACCATACGTATTCTATGATATGCAGTTTACGTATATACCTTTCAGTACTTGTTAGAACTAATCAAACTATTTAGATTCACTCATTGCATGAGGGGGGGGGGTGCAATGCTTCCGTGTCTTATAGATTTCTACCACGTTTACCATGTATTGCAAAAAGACTTGTCGATTTTTACAGTTAAAATTGGGTAAAAATATATAAATTTTCGATTCCTTTATCATTTTGTTTGTTTTTCGAAATTCAATTTTTCGTGGCAGCAAAATTTTATTACTCTTACTAAGTATTTGGGCTCTTTTAAACCTTGTGTTATCATCCTACCTAAAAGCAAAGCATCCGTTATTTTTATTACAGAGAAGCCTTTATTTATTTGTTTAGAAGCAATTAAGCAGCAAGTGTTGTCCAGAGAGTTCCGTGGTTTACGCTAAGCAGTATGTATCTTGGAGCAGTCGAAGTGTCGTAGTGGTTAAAAAACCTTTCCATCACACCTTGGCTGCGGGTTCGATTCCTGGATGGGGCTTGGGTTTTTAACTTGTCCGTCCCTTCTTAGAGGGATAACGTTGGCCACCCACTGAGAATAACCATAATAAAATGGCCAATATATCGGGCCATAGTAGTGACGAATGCTCGATTAGCAAACAGGGCCGGCCTAAAAGCAAAATGTGTGCAAGAATTTGTTTTGGCGCTCTCTGACAAAGACATCGGGTACTAAATCGCCTTCCACGCTCCACAAATAAATAAATGAATAAATGATGATGTTGCTCTATAACTAAAATTTCTTGGAAGCTAATAATTGAAATTATTATTTTAAACGAAATAAAAACCGAAAGCTAAAACTAATCACTCTTTGGTTTTTAACGTTTTACTTTTTCTTTTTTTTAAACTTTTATTAACTTTTCAAACTGATTTATTTGTGAGAATTTTTCTTTAAAATAAGTGAAATAGAAATATTTAACTTCAAACAGTTTGATTATATCAACCCGCTTTAAACTGCCGAGGGCGTAGCCGGAGGAGGGCACACAGATATGCGCTCCCCCTTCAATAGGTTTACGATTTATTTTACATGGAATAAAACATTGTGACTGAGGAACTGCTGGAGTAGATGGAGAATTATAAATTAATTAAATCGAATCAAAATTCAGAAATTTCCTGGACAGCCCATTGCCACTTATAATTCCCAATTTTTGAATTAGCAAAGATATCCTTTATTATTTTATTAACGTTCCGCAAAATGGTTCTCTCTCTCACTGTCTTTTTTTTCTTTTTTTGTAATGCTTTATTATATCGGACAAATATCACATTTTTAAAATGCACGATACACTTTGCCCTTCCAATTTAAATTATTTTGTGTGAGATATCCAGCTTTTGTGTAAGCATTGGTATTGTTGCGGAATTACTCTGCTACTCCTGGGGTTCGTCGTTCTAAAGTCCTGTTGGTGTAAAAAGTCACTTGTCAGGATGGAACACAAACTTTATTTCTTCTAGAACTTCGTAGAACAATCAGCTGCACACAATTCACAAGCACAATCTAGCAGTAACGTGCTTTTAACAATCCGCTTGGATCAGAAGCTCTCACAAATGCTGTATTTCTCACACAAAATAAGTCACTTTTACAGGCTAAAATTCCGTGGAAATATTCAAGGGATATAGTACATTATCCCTTAAGACACAGCAATGAAGAATTTACACACAGCACTTTAAAAACAGCTTCACAAAGCAAGCTAAAACACAGCTTCTATAGCACTATCAGTTCACACAAAACAAGCGTACTCAGCTCTTCACACATTGAATGTTCAACTCGCAACTGACTCGCTTCGGGGCGATGCCCGCTTCTATAAATAGCCGACGCAGGAGGTACAAGAGGTTTCCAGAAAAGTCAATTTCTCGAGGGTTCTACAGAAAGCGTGAATTTTGATTACGTCATAGAAGAGAAATGTTAGGTTATTATGCGTTTTTAATGCAGGAAAAACAACTTCCACGCCCCATTGGGAAAATCACGCCAAATGACCAAAAAGTCGCCAAGCTTGGCGACTTTTGGCGAAATATCGCCAAATTTGGCGCCAAAAATAAGTCCTCAAAAGTGAAGAGATCTAAGCTCTAGGACTAATATTTCTCGAGTTTTCTAGAAGCCCATAGAAAAACATATGGGAAAGCGAAACCTCCGTATCTCCGGTTCTAATTGGCCGATTTTGATGCAACAAAAAGCAAAATTTATCTATTTGAAGCGTAGAATACGAATTTTAAACCATTTTAAGCCCCAGAGCAGAGGGTTGCCCCGAAAATTCGTAACAGTATTGAGCGGACTGTTATAAACAAGCTACTGGCCGTTAGTGCCTGTTAATTTGGTACAGCTGATTCATCGACGAAGTTCTAGAAGCAGTAAAGTTCGTGTTCCATCCAGACAAGTGGATGGACTCTTTACTAGTACTTTCTACACATACTGGACTTTAGAACGACGAACCCAGAAACTAGCAGAGTTGTCTGAAACAATAGTATTAAAAATTATCTAGAAAAAGAAAATGTGGTTCCAACTACGTTTTCTCGCTTAGTATAATCACTATTATTTTGAACTGTTCAAGAACAATAATATGCATAGTTTAAAAAAAAAATAAATAGAAACAATGCGTGAATCTTTTGATTCATACAAAAAATTTTGATTATACCATGTGATAACTTCTACGATCGAAAAATAGTTTAATTATTTAATTTTCATCAAAAAAGAATCTTCTCGCACCATGCTAAGGCTACCGCTCTGACCGCTCCATAGCGATATAAATACAAGGAGGTGGCATTAGCTATCTTCAGCATTGGACGAAATTATGTAACTGATTTGGTCTAAGTATGGCGGAACATTTAATTAATTTCTTTTTAAATAACGACGATGCACGATTTGACGGATAAATTCGACATTTTATTTAGCCGTAAGAAGCGAGATAGTACTTTTAGGTTGATTCCTAGTTTAGGACCCCACTCCGCCAAGCTGACGATAAATGCCTAAAAGTTGTAACCTTGGCGACTTTATGCGAATATATGGCAATCCTTGTGAAGGCCGCCATTTTGATTTAACTAAGATATGATTGCAGCAAAAATAAATTCAAGTTTTTAGATTTTAAAAAGTTTGTTTTTAGATTTCAAACAATTCTTTTACTCTTGCGAGTTACGATTTTTTATTAAAATATGAATGAGGCTAAAAGAACAAATCTAGCGTTTAGATTTCTTTTTAAAATCGTCTTAGAAAATTCATTCTGAAATCCAAACATATCAAAAAGGAATAGACCTAATAAATAAATAGCGAAATAACTGGAAAGTAGTTTACTTAAAAAAGTTCTGTTCAACAGGTCATGTAAGTAAAATATCCTTATATATATCAAAATTCTTTCAAATTTATTTATTTTGTATATTCGTCGCTAATTTGTGTGCCTTTTCCCATAGTGTCTATGGGAACGTTGCAGCTCCTGGAGACAAGACGGGGAAATGTGCCAAAATGGCGTTTTTTTTAATCGCGCCAAGTGGGGTGCTAAAGTCGGAATCAACCGTACTTTTACACGATATTTATATAATTTGCGTGTTTACTCTAGTTCGCGTTCGAGAATTCATCGTTTGTGCACCGGTAATACCGGTGCACGACCAGAGGCTTCGAAAAGGTGGAGCGTTGGGCGGAGCTCTGGAAGTAACCGCGTCCGAAAACGTTTCGGTAGCAGTTGTGTGCTCAGCGTGACCAGATCGCAGCCAGAATGACCCTGCTAGCGGGGTGGGTTATTCCGGTTATTAGCGTAGTGTTGCCAGTGTTTATTTTTGTTTTCTCGGCTTGGAATCCGACGTGGTGAGGATGACCGAAACCGTTTGAGAACCGCGATATCACTTACTTAACCGAAGAATGACCGCAACCGGTAGCAGGGGTGCATAACCGACCGGTGAATTCTCGGACGGGTCCATCGACATGCGCTAGTTCTATGGGGAGAAAATGAAGTAACTGTATGCTTATCCTTGAGGGGCGTTGCTGCACAAATCGTTTGAGCTACAAACGACTCTTTAACTCCGAGCCACGCCCCCCAAGGCTACCCGTAGGGTTACTTCATTTTTCTCCCCGTAGAAGAAGGTAGTAGACGGGGGAAAACCAATTACAGTTGTGGGTTCACTTTCCCCCCCTCATGCTACTCCATTACTAGACCTTGGACGTAGGGAAAAGACAAAAACGCTCATCCCCCTATCAGACAATCAGAGGGAAGTTCCACCGCCGACATTTCACCAAGGAAAAGAGCAGTTCCGCAGAGTTGCGAAATATGAACGTACCGATTGCATTTCTCCGATTAAAATGGAAAGCAAATTAGGTACTAATAGATTGAAAGTCAGATTGACGAGAAGTTTAATGTAACTTTCTAATTTATTTTCGAATAGCACTTTAAACATGAGCTTCTTTTTTTTTTTTTTTTTTCACTCGGAAGGCCCGGTGATATTTGCAGCCTATAATTGTTTGGCGGCATTATTAATAAAATTTGCTTTATTTAAAAATTAAAGTTTATTTTAAAATTTGTAAAAATTGAAATAATTAAATAAAAACCAGTTAAATAATAAACATGCGATAGAAGTAATGTTGTATGTTCATGTATCCATTTTAAAATATCTACCATTTAAAAAAAATCAGTGTTAATTTGTAATAAAAATGTAAAATATTAAATCTTCCCAAATTGTTAATGCTTTTCTATCTAAATTAATTACTTAAGCATCATTTGTACCGAATTCGTTATTAAAGCAGTTTTGCTCTTATATTAAAAAAAAAAAAAGGATAATTGCAAAAATGTTAGTTTGGACAAGCCTGCACTAGAGGTAGAGGCATCTGCCTACGCAGTAGCCGTAGCGTAGCCAGTATCAAGGCCGTAGCCAGAAAAAAATTTTGGGAGGGGATATGTTTTGCTAAAATTAAATTTCAGGGGGGGGGGTGATATGTACTATTAAAATATTTTTTTAACTTAACACAAATACAAAACTACTAGTACATTGACTAAAATTTCGGGTGGGGGTCAAACCTCGATGATCCCCCCCCCCTTTGGCTACGGCCTTGGGCAGTATTATAGTTCGAGGGGGGGGTGCTGCAGACCCCTTTGGCTACACCCCTGTGCCTACGGGGAGAGGTGCCTTGGTCGGAGGTCTTTTTAATGAGTTCTAACATATTCACTACATTACATCTGGACAAACTTATTTTGTTTAGTATCACATTTGTAGTGTTTAAGCCTTTCCATGTACTTAAAAGAGAGTTTCAAGTAATAATAATAAAAATAAAATAATCATCAAATTTGGTTAATGCCTGTAATAAGCATTTTTTTCTTTCATAGTTAATCTTACATTGTAGGTGTTCCACTACTGAGGGTTATTTTATGTACAACTGTACTTCACTGGACACCAAATACTACATCATTATATGTTAGTTTTAAAACATATAAGTAGCAATTCATCCTTTACTTAAAAAAAAAAAAGTTGGTAAAAAGTCCTCTAGAAATGTTATGTTGCCCTTTCAAATAACTCATTGAAAAGTGAAATGAATGAAACCAACTTGTCACGTTGACACAACACAACGTGCATATTTTTTATGAAAAATTATTAATACAAATGTAAATTACTAGTGTCTAAATTTAAACTATTAATCTTTTCTAAATTTAATTAATTATAAGTTTCTAATAGTAACTGTTGTTAAAAAATTTCGAATGTGCCATTTCATTTGCAAGGCAATAATGTACTTTATATCATTTCGATTTTCCTGCCTTCAGCTATGCTAATCAACGTGCAGCTGCAGTCTGTTTTATTTTATATTTTCTTCCCAACTACTTTTCATTGGAGGTGTTCGGACAAGCACTTTCCATTCAGGGATTGTGCCCCTGTCCAAAATGTATTCTAATTTGAAAAGATGCAATTCCTAGTTCATTTAATACTGTTTTTGTTCTACTTAACCAAGAAGTTTTTATATTGTGATGGTGAAAAATTTTTAAAAATGTGATTATTGTCAAATTATCTATTTTCTTCTGTGCTTCAAAAATGCGTACATTTTACTGCATTTTCATGTGTCTTCCTCAATAATGATCTGAAGCAATGTTTTGTTTTGAGCAAGAAATAATCTATTATGGTGATGATCATCCTTTTCTTTTTTCAATAATGTGTTTACGTTGTGTTCAAGTATTCCAAGTGTGTGTATAAAAAAAAAAAAAAAAAAAAAAAAAAACAGGGAAAATTCCTGTATCCAACCATTTCATCAAGAATATTCTATCTTCTCTCAATCAAAAGCAATGTTTAATCCTTCACGGCTATCGCCGGCACACAAAAATACAATCACCACACAAAAAATATTCTATACGATACAACTAAATTTAATCACTTAATGGGCTAAGCCCATGGTTTAACTAAAATAGTTTGAGAATGATATAGAAAAACTGCATACTTGATAGTATAAATATCTTGAAAGGAAAAAAAAAAAATAATCTTGAGTTTCTTAAATATATATATAAAAAAATCATTATAAATAATATACTGGGTGATTCAAAATAGATGTTAAGGCGATTATTTTTTAAACCGTGAGTGATAGAAACATACTTCCAATTAGAAAAGTTCGTCAAATGAAGAGTAGCTTTCAAATATGGCATTTTTTGTACTGGGGATTGTATACATATTAAAATACGAAATTTAATTTTTATACGGTCACTCCTTTCCCACCCTTTATATTTAGAAGAATGCTGCTCTTTGACCAAGAAAATTAATAAAACAAATCCCGTGTCACTAAGTGAAATACTTTCAGAGATATATCAATTCTAAAATTTTGGCATTTGCCGCCAAGCACTGAAAACAAATAAAACTATATGAAATTTTTTTTTAAAGTACCTAATCGAAAACGTAAACAAAGCACACATAATACCGGCTTTGGTTTTCGTTTTGGTTTGATGAAATATAGGGAATATTAGTTCTCATTTCTCAAATCTGCGGAACTGCTCTTTTCCTTTGGTTAAATGTCCGCGGTGGAACTTCCTTCTGATTGGCTGGTAGGGGAATGAGCATTTTCGTCTTTTCCCTACGTCCAAGGTCTAGTTACTCCATTTTATTCTCCCCTCCAAGGTTTACTACTTTAAGAGCGCGTTCAATAATTCGCCGGTTGTGCACCGGTGAATGACCAGAGAGTTCGAAAAGGCGGAGCTTTGGGCGGAGCTCTAAAAATAACTCTGTTGGAAAACATTTCGGTCATGTAGCGGAGCGGTTGTGTGCTCAGCTTGACCAGAGCGCAACCAGAATGACCCTGCTAGCGAGGTGGGTTATTCCGATTGTTAAAGTGTTGCCAATGTTTATTTAAGTTTTCTTGGCTTGGCATCGGGTGTGGTCAGGATGACCGAAAAACCGGTTGACGACCGTGACGTCACTTATTCAAAGAATGACCACAACTGGTGAATTATCGAACGGGCCCTAAGATTCCAACTCCATGGCAGTGCATGCGCATGCGCACTTGTGGGATCCGACACAGGCCAGAGCGCCTGGGGCAAGCGGTTCCGATGATCACATGACCTTCTAGTTACACTTTCGCTTCCACGCCATTATAAGTTGGCTTTGTTTGTCACTAAAAAATGCCCCTCTAAAAATATTTAACACTTTGAAAATCAATCAATTCTTCATGAATTCAATGAAATGAAATACTGAATTAATTTTTTACACAAAATAAAATGATATGGGCATCACTCAATAAAAAAGAAACTTTTCTCATCCCTTCAGTAATAGGATACAAACTTCAACTTCCAACTTTTAATTCATTCATTCAGCTAGCTTAGCTTAGCGCTAGCGCCGTGTAGATATTGGAGTAGCTCTCCATCTCTTTGATAGCTGTGGATGGTTTGAAGTTTGAATATTGGTGATATTTTCACTAAGAAAATACTCCTGTGATACACACAATACGTTTGAGTGGAAAGCTGTGAGTATTCTGTCTCTTATTATAGTAATATTTCATTGTGATGCTTAAAACTTTAAGAAATATAAAAACATTTCCGCTGAATACCATCGCTTTACAAACAGGGGTCTTTAAATGATTTCGTTATGTATGCGGCATACTTGTAATTTCACGTATAAAGTGATTTCTTTCTCAATACTAAAGTAAATCTCTTAATATATTTCATCTGCAACGTATTATAAACGAGAAGTGTGTAGAATATAGATTGTTTTGCAGATTATTTCATGGTTTTTAAGCTGTAATAACTTAATTTTCTGCGAAAACTGAGTTTTGGATTAAAATTTTGCATGCTATTTAAACAACAAAGGAAATCTCTTATCTTATTGCACCAAATACCTACTACCGCCCTGATAGAGACGCTGTTAAAAATATTTTTTTTAGTACTACATCGATGCTTGAGCATCGACTATACATAAACAGCAGTTTTTGCATGATTGTTTAAAGAAATTTTTCCAGTATGTTTTGTGATGCCATTATTTAAGTACCAAGCGTTGTTTTGTATTTACTTTATTTTGGAAGATTTTGAAAATTACTAAATTTTACCAAGTATTATTTCTGTTTCTTTCAGCAAGTAGATTATTATGTAGTGAATGTTTGTGTTATTCATATAGTATTTCAGAATTTGGAAATTCCGGCCCTCCTTCCCCAAGGAAAAAACATTGAAAATAGGACAAATACAACATGCATTCAACAAACTTTTCTTATTCAAAATTATCAATAATTTGAAGATTTTTCATGATCCTTTGGACTTTGTTTTAACTCAATGTTAGAAAAGTGTGAATAATTCAAGGTTCAACTTCTTTTATTAAAAGTTTTCGTTATAAGTCAAAATCTTGTCTTACTTGGTAGAATTTTGAGAGGGTGCTAATTTCCCTAAATTAATTTTGTCTGCACATTAATGATCATCATAATGGAAGCTGTTTTCTGTTCATTAAACATGTTTGACTAAATGAGTGAACTTGACAAAACAGTCGGACATAGCACAATTTTTCATAAATCCAAAAACTTTCTATGTGTTGAATGTAATAGTTCATGTAATAGATGATAATAGTGATAATCTGTCGTTCTAAACTCTTCATTCAGTACGATGACCCTGCTGTAGATAGTTTTTCCATCGACATATTGAAATTAACTTTAATGAAAGCAAAAATCTATGCGTTTATAAAAATATCAATTACGCACTTAACATGAATAACCCTGCAAATCTGAACTACAGATGGCGCCGTAAATGATATGACACATGCGCAGATTGATCCGGAATGGGGCGAGGCATTGAGGAAGAGATCAGAGCAGACAGGAAACGGCAAAGGCTGAGGAAGGTGGTGGCCGCCATCGAAAGCTCCTACCGAGGGATTTTTGTTGTGTATTTTTAACTTTTTAATATTTGTTTTCCTATTAAACTCTTCCTTTTTATGGATTGTGTTGCATAGTCTTGAAAACACATGGATTGCAGCAAAAGTTAATAATAAAAATCTGAAACACTTTCATATTTTAAATACACACTAAAGTGCTATAGGAACAGCTTTAGTATTGCCCACCCACCATTATTGGCACCGTTTGTTTTTCATCAAACTGGTGCCAAGCACTGTGTTTTGTAAAAGGTTTACCTTTCACTCTTGACAAAACTCCCGAGTTTCAGTATAGCTGTCATCTTTTTTCTAGACACAAAAACATATTACACTTTTATCTACAGGTACTATATTATTATCAAAGAGCATATAAGTGTATGCATATCATTTGCCAAAGCTTCTTTTTTTTAAATATTTTATAAATTTTAAAATTATTATTATTTTTCCCTTACAGAAACCTTTTTACAACAATACGAACAAAAAATATCGCTATCGGCAATCTCTAGTCAACAAATAACTCCCTAAACCTCCCTAAATAATTGAAATTCTCCCAATTGATATACCTTATTACTTCCAAAAAGTCATTGCACAAATAAATTTGCGTATCATAAAAGGCTTATTCAAAAAACTTAACCACGTGAATTCTCAACGCAACTCTGGGTGTGAAAATGGTGGCCATCTTGTTTCCAATCACAAAATCATTGACAGTAACATATTTAAACACAATTCCTTGTATACTCATGCCTGAAATATCTATTTGCAACCCTGCCCTTTCCCAAAAACTTAATCTCAAAATGCCTAAATCAAGATAGATTACTTTTTAACTTCTCGATGCAAGTCCTGATTACAAAATGACAAAATCTAAACACATCATCAACAATAACAGAATAGTTAAACATAATTGAATGTGAGCTCGTACAAAAAATATCCATAACTCTTGGCTATCCCAAACTTTTTACTAATTTGAAAAATCAAAACTCCTACTCTTTATAGTCCATTAAAATCCATTTACTTTACCATCACAACACTTAGTCGTTTTCAATAAACCATAGTAAAGCACATGTTTTACATGGCTGACCCGCACTCAAGATGCTACACCCACCAATTTTCAAAGCATAAATGATTTAATTCCCGAAACGTCTACAAAAAACGGTGCTGTAATTGACGCTCTCGGATTGGCCAATGATATCTCTGTTAGTTGGACTTGGCAGCATAAACATGAATTCATGAAACAGTTTGGGTTACCACATTTGCAAAGTTATCACCAGGCTTGGCGACGTCTTTTGGCAAGAAATTTGGGTGGGTGATACTGAAGGCTAGCCGTGCTGTATATTATAGTCCATTCCATCAGAATATTCGGCTCAAGGCCACTGATCTTTCTCTCCTTTCGTTTGTAACTTCTACGGTAACAAAAGACTAGGAATAGATTCACTTTGTTTTGCCATTGAATGAAGATTTCCAATGAAAAAGGAACTTTCAATATTTGATCCTCAACTATAGTCCAAAAAAATGTCTTAATACTCTTAGTTGGCATACTGGAGGTGGAAGAAATGAAGATGCGTGACCTTGAGATGCCTATTCTGATGAAATGAGCTGCAAAAGCATATTATAATGCATGCGTCATCATTTTCCGTATTCCATTAAGTTGTCAAGTGTATCATTATTAATGAGTGTGCCATATATTTCTTTGTTCTGTAAAATACTTCTCTGGAATTGAAATCTGTATTCAAATCGCCTACTATAAAACTGTTTTACAGTCGTTGCCAAGTATATTCTAACTGTACTTCATCATTATAAATACTGTTGGGAATGCTCATCATAATCCAAGAGTGTGCCACGTTTTGTCTTTCTTGTTCCACAAAACACTTCATTAGAATGGAAACGTTACAGCTAAAACCCGAATTAACTAGAGAAAACACGTTGGGACTGACAGCGCTCAGGAAAACCTGTTTTCCCATGTGAATTCTGAAATGTTAATGTTTTATATGCACTAAAAATTGGAAAATGGATTTCTTGAAAAATTACAGTTCTTAGATAAGAAACAAAACTTTAATGTTATAACAAGTGATGAATACGGACGAGGGTCAGTTGCATCAGTGCCATTAGCTATCAATCAAATCGATGGGCGAGTTGAATCGGAATCCTTATCTTGCTTCCCCCTCGAAATATGCTAACACGGGCCCTTTGCGAGACCCAAAGAAACATCACTGGGTCCGACCTCCACTGTAGGGGGCCCCCTCAAAAATATGCTATCGCTTGTCCTTTGCGAGACCCCTGAAAAAACATCACTGAGTCCAGCCTCCGCTGTAGGGGCCCCTCAAAAATATGCTACTGCTGGCCCTTTGTGAGATCCCGCCAAAAAATCACTTGGTCCGGCCTCCACTGTAGGGTGGGGACCCTCAAAAATATGCTACCGCTGGCCCTTTGTAAGACCCCCCCCCCAAAAAAAAACAAAATCACTGAGTCCACCCTCCACTGTAGGGGCCCCCTCAAAAATATGCTACTGCTGGCCCTTTGTGAGACCCCCCCTGAAAAAACAATTCAAATTTTTGAATAGCACAAATAAATGAAAATGATTTTTGGGAGGTTTTTGAAGATGAATGTTCTGATTGACCTAAAAAGTGCATTGAAAGCAGGGTTTGGGTTTACTCGGATTTTTGAGTAATTTACTCATATTTTTTGTCGACTGTGATGCAAAAAAACTCCCACATAGTGGGTTATATATGTAAAAACACGTATTTCTCAAGATAATGTGCCTTTGTGACCCACTTTTATCAGACTTAGCTCAATCCTTAGAAGATAACACATTTTCAGTCTGTAGAAGAGGTGACGGGGAAAAAATGACAGACTTACTGAAGAAGGTGACAGCTAATGATCTGCAGCACTACTTTGAGCAGTGGAAAATTTGTTTGTAGTGATGTATTGATAGGGAAGGGTATCGGTAAAAATTAGCAGTCGCCACTCGCCACGTGGCGATAACAGAAATTGCCATTGGTCGCCACTTCAATCGCCATTCTCCCACTGTCAGTGGCGGATCTAGAATTGGGTAAAGGGGGGGCTAACTTACTGGGTGTTCAATAATTTGAGTACAGTTATCCAGAGGCCCTAAGAGAGGCGGGCCAGACGGGGTGTCCTCCCTGGGTCCGTGTTCAACTAAAGTGCTTCCGGGAATTTTTCAGAATGTGTTACGAATTTCATTTATAGATCTGCAATTAAAATCATTTTTTTAACTAGGCTAAATTTTGAATACACAATTCTAGAATGATTTAGATGGTATAAATATTAATTCTAAAGAGCAGTTTTACAAAAAAAAAAAAAAAAAAAAAAAAAAAAAAAAAAAATCCTTCCATCCCTCGTTTTTTCGAAACTTTTGTGCTTTACGAAAGGGGTAAAAATATTTTCGCCCCGCCTTATAAAATTTCTCTCCGAGGCCCTAGTTATCCAAGCTTGGCGACATTTCGCACGATTGTTTACATGTCGCCTGTAATTTTATTTTTCTGCCTACATATAGTATATTACGTTATCGAATTTCGAGAAAGGTGTGTGAATTTTCAATACAATAAAATACTCGAACCTGCTAGGACTTACACTTCATAGGAAAAACGATGTCTAAAACAATTAATTTAAATCATACCTCGTTCTTCCACAGTGATATCATTGTACTCCTTCTAATTATGCACCCCTTTACAAACTGCCTGAGAGTGATATATGTATATTTTGTGAGAGCTGTTCCTCTTGAAATAGCTTGTTCTGGGGCTGTGCATTTATCATTTCTTCCTGATAATTTGCGGTTTCATTCTCACTAAACAAATTATCATTTTTCGGAATTTTCATAAAATAATCACCTATATTACCATTCAATGACCGCTTTCTTGAGGCCATAATACTTGCATTTAAATTAAATTCACGAACGGAGTTAAATAGAGAACAAATCGACCAAGCCGCGAAAGCAATTTCAATGGGTTAAGATTTTGAACCCTGCTTAGAAAAGACTACAGTACTTCCAAGAAATTCTTCCACCGTTCCTAAACATTCACAACGGGTATACTTTTGTATAAACAGGAAATGTCCGAAAACCAGATAAGGAAAGCTAGCCATAGTAAAGGCCACTGTCCACATCGAGCGGTTCCCGCCGTTGCAATGTATTTGAATGGGGATATTCGGACGCGCTTTACGCCGAGCGACAGTGGATTGTCCTCCCCCGAACAACAGATGGGGAAGGTATGAAACCGCAATATTATTCACGGTCTCCGATTACATTTTGTCTATTTAATACTGGAGTATCTCCCTCTTTCTCTGCGGTGGGAAAAATTTATTGCTTACAAGTGCGAATTGGCCATTAAAGTGGCCCCCTATTGGTAGCGGTTAGCGGGAACCGCTCGATGTGGACAGTGGCCTTAATAGTATTCTTTAGGGATGGACGCGAGACGACTTTTTGCGAGACGAGACAGAGATTTACAGATTTTTTGTGAGACGAAACAAACATTTTTAACATTATGATATAGGGATTTTTGCGAGACGAGACAAGCGTTTCGGCTGTTTTGCGAGACACCAATTTTTCGTCTCGCGTCCATCTCTAGTATTCTTTCATAATACCCCTGAAAGGTCTGGAGTTTTGGTAGGTTTTCTCCAGATGTAACGTGAATACGCGTTAGAACCCCCTTAGAAAGCCCTCCTACGAAGGCACCCCCCATCCTAGGCAGATACCCCGCGTGCAGGTTTGCCTTAACACACACAACACAACATACCCCTGAAAATCCAAACGGCACAGCGGAACAAAAGAACATTTTACAATGGTACAGGACATAGCCACTTGGGATTCCTAGTCACTTGATGTCTATGGGCGCGTTCGATAATTCCCCGGTTGTGCACTGGTTACACCGGTGCATGACCAGAGCGTTCGAAAAGGCGGGGCGTTGGGCGAAGCTCTAAAAATAACGTTTTAAAACGTTTCTCGGTCCGGTCATGTATCGGTTGTCTGCTCAGCATGATCAGAGCGCAATCAGAATGACCCTGCTAGCGAGGTGGGTTATTCCGGTTATTAGAGAAGTGTTGCCATTATTTATTTATGCTTTCTTGGATTGGCATCAGATATGGTGAGGATGACCGAAACCGGTTGACGACCGTGACGTCCCATAAGCGAAAAATGACCACGACTGGTAGCCGGCCCTTGGCTACATTCCCTGATCCCCACACTATGTACATTTATCAGAAGGCATCCCCACACTATGTACATTTAAAATAAGGCATCCCTCATCAGGTACACATCAGTAAAGAATCCGAGATGCGCACCGCACAAGGCGCGTGCAAAGACTGTTTATGTTAAACAGTTTATATACTCACTTCCAAAAGTTAAGCACAGAGCGGTAAAATGTGAAAAAGTGGACAAGTACTGTTTCTATTGGCACGAAGTGCTGCAAGTAAGTGGTTCTATACTTATTCATGGAACAAAACGAATAATTACATACGGAGATAAAAGATATATTGAATTTTCATAAATTATAAGATTTCGTCACATTTAAATCATTAACAAAATGATGTTAAAATGCAAAACAAACAGCAAAACCGATATTGGTAGGGTATTTGATAATCCCCTCACCTTCATACAAAGTGTACAGCGTCTGATAATGCTTGTTACGAGGTGATCAATCACCGCAGTCTCCAGTTTTTGTCATTCCTCCTGTAGGGCAGTTTCTAAATCTTTGAGAGTGACTGAAAGTGTAAACGTCTACATACAACACGGCCTAGGGCATCCCAAAGATTTTCAGTTATATTAAGGTCCGGCAAGTAAGACGGCCACTGAGTACGTGCAATCCCCCCACTCTCCAGAAAGTCGTCAACGATGGCAGCTCTAAGGGGACGGGCATTATCGGGCCATTAAAACAAAAGGACCAACTGCTGTAGCGCACAGTTTCACAATGGGATCTAGGACTTCCCTCGATAAGGTACAGCCGTTACAGAACATCGCATGTAAATGTGCAGGTGTCCGATATCCCAATGAAATCCTTGTCCAGACCATGATGCTTCCACCGCGGAATGCATGATGTTCGGTGATGTTCCCGGGACGATTGCATATGACTTGTTCCTTCCAGACTCTTACACTCTTATCATCGGGATTTAGGGCAAATCTGGACTCATCTGTGAACATAATGTTGCCCCAATCAGACACATTCCAATTCACACGCTGGCGGCAGAGTTTTAATCACGCCCCTCTAAACTGGACGGAAAAAAGAAACCAAACTGGTGGTACCCGGGTGTACATACCATTCATGTACAGCCTTCGACGAACAGTAGTGGCAGCTATCGCTTTACGAATGGCCTCTGCAACAATAGATGCTACACGTGTGGAAGTCGATCTTCGATTTCGCTTGGCCACAGCAGCAGTATTTGATCTGCCGGGGGAGTCGTAACCCTTCGACGACCGGCTACAGGTCTTTGGACACATGTTAGGTTGGTTTGGAATTGTTTCCATAATCGTGAAATGATGGAATGATGAACGCCGAAGAAAAGAGCAACATGTGTGATAAACTGTCCTGCTTCAATGCGTCCGACCTTTGAATCCGTTCAGTATCTTCCATTCCTGTTATAGAAGGCATATAAACACGTCTAGCTTGAAAACAAATCGTACGAATGATCTTGTCACCTTTCATCAGCACTTATATGCAACTCTTGTAACCCTTCACAATACAGGCTTCTTATACGACTGCCTGTTATGCATTTTTTTCTCGGCGAAACCGTGATTAGCTGTTATTTGACATATTTGCATATTCCCTTCTACCTTCACAGCAAATTACAGCTTTTTAAATCCAGATTGGCTTACGTAAACTAACATTTTCCTCTCCGTGCTTAACATCTGGAAGTGAGTGTATATTGTTAGCTCCTCTTTATACGACTTTACAGGGGGTGAATGGACATCATCGCTCAAACAGTGTTCTTTGCACTTACTATAACCCGTTCTAACAATGAGCTATACTTTGAAATTCACGTATGTATGTTAAAGGCGAGAACAACTTGGTTACTGATCATTCTTAAAAGAAACTGAAATGTTTCAAGGGAGAGACTAAATTTCGGGCGATTCCTTGGGACTCCCCGGTTTTGAAACAAACAGGTCGTCTGGGAACGAAAGGCTTGAAAACCATTGATTGAGGTCAAGTCTAAAAGTCAAAGTAGTAAATCAAAATAGTAAATTAAAATTTCAAAATAACCGATTTTAGACAAGCAGTTTTTAACTAAGCGTCAAAACCCTATTCTATCTAGTGTAAGTTCAGTTTCAATGGGGGGCTATAGCCCCTATAGCCCCCCCCGTAGATCCGCCTCTGCCCACTGTCATATCTTTTTTCAGCAATATAAAACAAATAAATGTGTAATCTAAATATATTCAAAACATTTTATTAAACAAACATAAAGTTAATATAAATATGTATTATTCTGCACGATTTCAAAGATATCTTGATTTCTTTTAATGATTCTGACCTGACCTAACACTCATATTCATAATAAAAGGTTGTTTATTTTTATAAATTTATACTTTTTTAATAAAATTTAATTTTTATTGATAGTAAAAGTAATTAATTAAATTGGTTTTTAATGATACGAAAAAAATTCGGCTGGTGTGTGGCCATTAACTCAAAAAAGTGGCGAATAAAAAAATGGAGGCTACTCGCCACTGGCGATTAACCAAATTCCCTAATTTTTACCTATAGGGAAGGGGGCTAAAAGGTATTTGTATAATTTTTTCAATAAAATTAATTTTTAAGACTAGTCCGGTTATTTAACTGTCACAGTGGTACTTCTTTGTAATAAACTGCCGTGTTTGCCAGTTCTTGGCCAAATTTGGAAGATATCGCCAAGCGTGGTTCAGTTTTGAGGACTTATTTTTTGGCACCAAACGTTGCTAACCATGTCGAATTTCAAAATTTTACTCCTCCCTCCCCTCCATGCTATCGGACACTTTTAAGTATTTCCCTCCAAAGCCGTAATATATAAGAAATATTTTTTGTAGCCCTGTAAAAAAAACTAAGTCCCATACGCACCAAAATCAATACATGTCATGTGACAGTTGTCTATTATATGTACCAAATTTGAGCTCAATCGAATACACCGTTACCCTGTTGAAAGATGCAACGGAAATGTGTCGATGCAAATTTGTCTACAAATTATGTCGACAAAAAATACCGTACTGACCGAAATAACACTTTAGTGTTAATAATTTTTTATAACTTTTAGTCATCCCCCCCCCCCATACACATACAGACTCTGCAACTCTGAAGTGGCGGGGGGGACAAATAAGTGTTGATATGGCACTGATAAAGCTTAAATAATTAAACTTTCTTTAAACATACTGGACATGGATTAAACTGAAAGGAATAATCGTTTTATACTAATAATTAAAGGTTCATTTTAAATATTTATACTAAGGTATTTATTTTCTGTGTTTTATAACTTATGGACATAGTATGTTAAAAACTTGGATTTAATAAAATTATGATTTTTGGATCTTTAGCATCAAGCGTTTCATTTCTTTCAGTATTCCAGATCAAAGAATTAGAATTCTGTTTATTTAATAAATATTTTTTGGGGAAAAAACCGTGCTTCAGTATTTCAATCTTTTTCCTTCCCTATTAAGAATTTATATTTTTTCTTTAGCATTCATTTGTTTATAATTTCTATACCATAAGAGTAAAAATTAGCTGCTATCTTAAATTTAATTTCTTAAAAAAGTCTTTTGGAAATTGTACACTTTTCTCTGAGGCAGGCATGATTTGTTGGATGACCAAAAATTTGTGGAAAGGGGGGGTTGTCACACATTGAATTCAAGAACAGAAAAGGATAATTTCTCTGAAATTTTGAAACAAATGGTTTAATAGTAAGTAAAATGGATATTTCTCAGTAATTTTTTATTAAATATTTTAAATCAACAGATTTTCAGGCAAAGTTTGAGGGCACATACTCAGGCGCTACGCCAAGTTTTGGTTATTGAGTATTTAACAAATTTTTATTGTTTTTGTGTTATACAAAACTAAGATACTATTATTTTATTTAAAAAATTACTCATTATTCAGTTAAAATAATAATTTTGTGTTATACAGTTACAGTAGCGAAAACATTTTTTTTTTTTTTTTTTTTTTTTTTTTAAATATTTGACTTAAACAAAATAAGATGCATGATTAGCAAAATGCTACCACAAAGCAGCAATTCGTTATGAGAGTTGAAGGTGCTAATTTGAAAAAAAAATATTTTAACCACGCAAAATGCACAATAAAGCAAAATGTTGCCCTTTAACTATATCTTCAACACTTTTAAAATGATTATTGACTGATTCATGCTGTCACCATTTGCAGCATTGCATTGCTGTGTTTCTTAGTTGACTTGGTATATATGTACTTTGTAGTTCCTAAAAGTTTGTAAAGAACCTTTTTAACACACTTCCGTATGTTAATACAATAAACGGATATAGTTAAGATATTTGTTCTTTTAAAAAAAATATTTGGTTATTTTTTCACTAGTTTTGTTGCTGTCTTTATTGGGCTGAACCCTGACGGGGCTCGGCCCGAGTCACTTTTTCTTATTATTTTTAGCAGTTGTTACTACTGGTAACTATTTTCAACAGTTGGTCACTTTTCTCACCTTTTTAAACATATAATTAAAATTCCTTCGAACAATATTTAGCGATATCAAAATTAAATCCTCCTGCGGGCTGCTGTTATGTTACATAGTTCTTTTTTACTTAACCTCTGGCCTCTTCGAGAACATGGAGAACGAGGACACCCCCACCCCCCTTCCTGTTTTGACTATTGTTGCTGGCAGACTTAAAAATACAGACACCAAACGGATTACCCCGACCAATCATGAGAGATATCTCGAAATACTAGTGATAATTAATCTGTGATTGAAACACTTCATTTGGTGGTAGGATTCTTCAGTCTGCTATGCATATTAGTTTTTCCATTGACACATGGTAATTTCAAATCAAATTAATTCGTCTTTATATACATCAGGGGATAATCACTTTTGAAATAGCGTTGAAGAATCTGTAAAATTTCCAACTGCCTTTTTGAAAAATTAATTTAATTTTGGAACAGTTTTGAATCTAGTTTTTCATTTTTAGTGAGGAGAGTAGCATTTAATTTTGGATTAAATAATACTTTGGTGCCCAGTGAAAATGAATTATCTCACTGTTTATACTTATCAACTTAATTGTTTTCATGAGGATGGGCATGAAAAATATATATATTTAAAAAGCATTAGAATGAAACACACTGAGTATTAAATTTAGAGTATAATAGTTTATAAATGAAATTTCAAACTTTCCAAAAATGGAAATACAAAAAAAAAAAAAAAAAAAAAAAAAAAACCAACCTTCAACCAGAGGCTTTTTTTCCCCTTCCCGGAGCATTCTCATCTCTAATTATTATTCACAAAGAAAATTAACAAAATTTACGTTACGAATAAGTAATATTCCCCCTTGCCCTTTAGTTTTCATTCCAGATCGATTTCGGTGCTATATCGCGCACCAGCGCTCTTAATGTAATTAAAAGGGTCAACGCAGAGTAATAAAGAAAACCTCGTTTACTAATTACATGGAAGTTTTCTTTTGAGTTCAAAATTGCACCTTTACTGCTTATGAATATGATTGAAATGAAACGTTTGGATCGTGCTTTTACGTTCCAGCACGCAACATTTATCCGGATTTTAAGATATTTCTTCTCATGAGATTACATCTACTGAATGCTAAATTTGAGTGTGTTCTTCTTTTTTTTTTTTTTTTTTTTTTCCATAAAAGAATTTGTTCAGGAACCGAGATATGTGTAAAACTGTGCTCTTGACTAATGACTGAAATCCGATCATTAAATAAAATACAGGGTGCTCCAAAAAGAATGACCCTATTATTTATAAATACTGAACATAGACACTTCAGTTAAACCAAATTTAAAGATTCACAATTTGGGGACGTCCAGGTGATTTTTCTTTACACAAGCAATTCTTGCTGATATAACATTAAAAGAATACACCAAAATTCGGCCAGCTTGGCGACTTTTTTCGCATACATTTATACAAATTTACCGAAAGCATCCCCTCCATATTTCGGTTGAATTTATTTCACAACTTTGAATATGAAAAAGATGCATTTGGTATTCGGATATAAAATAAAATCATCGCAATCGAATACACCGAGAAGCAAGCACCCACAGCAAAAGGACTTAACTGGAGTATAGTATTTTACTTAATGCTATCTACTGTCGTCTGTTACATGCGTAATGCGACGATATTTTTGTACTTTTAAGAGATCTTAACTCCAACTTGAACTGCAGGCAGAATGAGCCACTAACATCTTGCATTCAAACTTCCTAAAATCAGATTTGTGGGTATTATTTTGATTACGAGCGGAAGTGACTGGGAGACATTTCATTAGTCCAAGGTCGCAGGTGCCAGAAAGAAAACGGAAAATGTCCTTTTAGAACTAAACTTTCAGAAGAATCACGGATAATTTTTGTTTTCTAACAGAACTTCCGTTAAAAGGCAGCAAAAATCATTTATTCACCAATAAGGAAGATCCTCCTGTGAAAACCAGGTCGATTTTGTCTGTGAAATTGAGATTTTTTATAACAGTGTAAGGAGTATAAAGCTTAGCATCTCAGTTTAAAATAAGTTTGAATGGCGTGCACCAAAACTTCATTTACAGGGTTGCCCCAACGACTTTCAATACATTAAGGTGTATGGCCAACTTCACTACATTAAATGTTTACTATGGACTGTCATTGTTTCGGCTGTGATCAAATCTCGCCAACTGTCGCCAGGCATGGAGAGTTTGGGTGAAATATAACAGAAGTTTGTACCAAAAATAAGATTCCGAAACTGAACCAAGCTTGACGATATCTTTTATTTGGAGAGAAATCTCCAAACCTTGCTATTATTGAACTATCGCATCTCGGATACAGATTATATTTGAATGAAGTGCATTAAAAATTTATATAATTTAATAGACGTACGAGGCGCCATGTGGTGACCTCATCACATTAAATATATATCTGTGTATATGTAAAACAGCATAATATATTGACGATAATAATGTACTTCCCAGACAGCGCATAAGCTTAAATCAAGCTTGACATTTCTTTGAATTTGACGTATTAATATAAGCTTGACAGTTCAATCAATCAGCTTGATTATTGCTATTGCGCTGATGGCGCCATCTGTCGCTGTAGGCAAGAAGGAGAATGGACATTGAAAAGTCTAGCGTTTTCTCAAATTGGTCATATTGAATAAAGGAAAGTTCGTAAAAGTTATTTTACTTTATTATCGCACAAAACCCGGACATTAGAAACACGCAAAGGGAAGGAATGAATGGGATAAGCCCCTCTGAAGTGTAACAGGGGAGCTTTAGTTTTATTTACATCTAATTAACATTAGTAATTCCATTAACTAATTAATTGGCCCTAAAAATAAATTTTAATGTAATTAACACAATTTAGTTAGTTGATATACTTCACTTTATGGGTGTTAGAATGAGGCGGTTTTAGGCCGCGACAAAATAATTTATCAGTCATAAATGTACTTGACCGTAGAATTAAAAAAAAATTCTATATTTCCAAATATGGAAATTCTTCAAAATAAAATAAAATTATACCACGAAATTGATTTCAAAATCAGTCGTTTGTCTCGATTTTGGCCAGTGTACTGCCCAACATGAGTGTCGCGATATTGAAAGTTTTAGAACGTGTGCTGCTGTTAAGTTTATATTATGTTTATTTCCCTATTAGTAGAGTCTCTAAATCACACATGACATTATTTTAATTTTGATGCATCCCATGGAAAAATAAAAGAAACAAATAACACATCGGCCACTTATCAATCTGGCCAGAAAACGGCGTGATGACCCTAACAGTCACTTGAAACTTTAGTCATATCAGCCTGACTCAGATTGGCGCAACGGTTAGTAGAGATGAGACGGGCTCAGCCCGAACCGGGCTCGGGCTCTGTAATTCACAATTGCGTTCGGGCTCGGGCTCGTGAAAAATTTCTCCTTTATTGAACATACTTGTTGAAACAGATTTTAAAAAGTGATTCATGAGGAAAATAAAAGTACAGTCAACTCCGGTTATAGTGAACCTCTGGGGACCATCATATTTCGTCCACTATATCCGAAGTTCACTAAAACCCAAGTGTCTTCATGATGGATAGAGATACTGTATGTGAATTGGGAATAATGGTTTGCGTTATCTATAGCCGATGGTTCACTATATCCGGGTTCACTATAACCAGAGTTGATTTACTTATATAAAAAAATAGCGGCACTGGCGCGTAGAAGGTGTGTGCTCTTTGGATATTTCAGAACGGCGGCTTATATTGATTAGTTAGTCATGATATCCGATATTATTTGATAAACATGGATATATAAAGAATTAGAAAGTGCATTAGAGTTTACAACTACATTTGTCTTTTAATTTTTTCAAACCGCAAAATTCATTGTATTCTATCAAAGAAGTAATTGGATTTTTTTAATCTGTAGCTGAAATTTCGGGCTCGGGCTCCGCCTTAAATAATATTGCTCGGGCTCGGATTAAAAGTCCTCGGGCTCGGGCTTCAAAAAATGAGCCCGAACTCATCTCTAACGGTTAGGACGCTCGCCTCCCACCCAAGGGTCCCGGGTTCTATTCTAGCCGCGGACACTTGATGAAAACAGATTAAATTAAATTGAAATTTCAGCGTAGAGGGGAAAATGCGTGGCAAAATAAAATATGTGGGGCGAGTTCGCCGACCGGCGCCCCGTGTATTTAGGAATTTTTTAAGCTTGCTATGTCAAGCTTAATGCAAGCTGGGCAAGTGTAAACTAGAACACTTGATTCAAGCTTGCATTAAGCTTACACTTGAAATTTTCAAGCTTCATTCAAGTTTATTGACTTGATAAATCAAGCTTGTTGCAAGTTAATGCAAGTTTGCTGTGCTGTCTGGGTTCATGATACTAGTTTAAGATAAATTAAAAAAAGAAGTAATTTCAAGCCTGTAATTCATAATGACTAGTACCTCTGCTTGAATGGTGGCTTTGTAGAAAAGTGAAGTACAATGTAGTCCCTCTGGTAACCCTGTTACAGAAGTTTAAAGAGCCCCTTCCCAAAAATTCTTATTGAATATTATTAAAATATACTTTAAAATGTATCATAAACCAACTTTATATAAAAATTTTTGTAGTTACCACAGAAAAATATTAGTCTTGAGGAAACCGCACATATTTTCTGTATTAAGATTTCTTGTGTTACCCAATATAATCAGCTATGTTAATCTTAATTGGAATAAGTGGTGCACAAAAAAGTCTATAGTTAACAAAAAAAAAAAAAAAAAAAAAAAAAAAAAATCATTATGAATGAAAATTATTTACAAGCATTCATTCTGTATTTTGTTTATCTTCAGCAGGCCACGTGCACCGAATGCCCTGTCATAAATCAAATGAATCCGTGATTGCAGAAGTCTTTTGGTGTCGTATAATTAATTTTCTATATTCACATCTGTACTGTTAACTTTCAAACATAAGTGAAGTGGAAAATTGAAATTAAATTCGAAAATAATTTCTTTAATTGATTGTGTCGCTTTTGAAAATTAATAATTAATTTGTTCAGTTAAACATTCCCAGTACCTTTAGTGCGTGCAGCACTACAGTGGGCGCTGTAAATTATTTTAAAGTATAGCTTGTAGATTAATCGGGGATCGTTAAGGTGGCATATAAATTTTGGTTTGTGATTCTAGTGATGCAGATTGATATTGGAAATTCGATCATTCTTCGTGTGTAACAAAATTTTGCCCGATTCACTGTAGGTATTTTAATATTGTACAAAATTGGAGGCATAATTTTCAAACAAATACACAAATTTAATATTTTTTAGTATTGAATTTGAATAACCAACTAATATATTACCTCCAGATGCTTTAAAGTGTCCCCCCCCCTCCCCAACCTAAAAAAAAAGCAATTTTTGTAAAATTTTTAAATTCAGACATTTACTGTTTCAGCCAGAGCTCAAGTTATCACCTGACGGAGTTCTACTTCAGTCACATCCGATTCATAACTCTTTTTTTTTGTTTGTTTGTTTGTATGTTTCCGTTTAACAAATTTACAGCAATTGGCACCTGGTTTAAATTAAGTCATAGCTTTTGAGATTTTGTGAAAATCGTGTAAATCTTTGTTTTCGCTTCCCTCTAAAACGAATGAAATTTAGAACTAAATTCAGGGTTGGGTAGAAATGACAGTTCACTCGACATTTTCATATTTTGGGGGATATAATCCGTATGTTTGGGAGCAGTATCTCATGTTACATTATTACAATAAATCGCAGTGTTGACGATTACATATATATCTGTTACAAAAACAAAGTGCTAAGTGTTTTTTTTTTTAATTGTCCATGGATAGACATAATCGATTAAGGAGGAACAATCGATTAAAGAATAGAAAAAAGTAAAGAAAAATGGAATAGTCTCTAAACTCCGTCGAATGTCTTGACTACTGCCGCTGCCAATAATGGCGCATCAGAACTGTACAGAATTTCTCCGCAACGAGTCCCTGAACAGAATCATTCCTATTTAGTGTTAATTATTAAATTGTTATGGTATTTTATTTATTTATTTTTTTTGGAATATTGAACATTGTCTGTTTATATGATGTTTGTTTGAAGTTCGCTTTCAGGATTAGTTTAAAGCGATTTTTTATACTCGGTTCCGCATCGAGCAGCAAGATTGCCAACCCCGTAGCCTTCAAAAATGTGCCCGAACTAATATTTTGAAAAGTAATTCAAGGAAAGGATATTTTTGTAAAGCCCTATAACATAGATATAATTAGGTACAAATTCGAATGTCTTTCAATCTTTTTTACTTATTTTGAGTATTTGCTTGTTGAAGGGACAAAAAGACCATAAAAAATTATCAATAAACAAAAAGTAACGGATCAAAGGGTGAAAATCAGTTGTCTTTGTGTTGGAACTGTGAGCTGTGGACATATATTTTCTTTGCATGAATAATTTTTCCACTGGCGCTGTATGTATATGCGTATGCATAAACGCTTTAAAAGGGAATTTTGCCATTTTTATCTTACATTCAGAAGCAAATGTTTTAAAGAAACACATTGATGTGCCTAATGAATTGGGGAGGGTGGGGGGGGGGTATGTACGAGACCTCCTTCCCCTTACGCTGTGCCTGTATGTTGTGCATGGATAATGTATGATTGTATATATACATATCATAAAATATATTTTTGGTGCTGTGGCACAATTAAGAAGATCCAATTTGTTCTTGACCACGATAACGGAGGCGGAAGAGGCGTCCAGTGCGTCGATAAAATGACCTCGACCACTGAGGGGGAAAAGAAAAAATAAAACTAATTCCTAAAGGACGCATGAATGGAAAATAAAAGGCATTCGCGTTTAATGGGGCACGTGTGTGGATGACGTTCATAATATATATATATTTTTTTTTTTTTTTGGGCAGATTTCTCTCAAAAGGTCATATTGGATGTGTTTTTTCGAGGAGAAAGATTATTTGGGACGTTGTGTGTTAAATCAATACCTGTCTTGATCCAGCGAAATAGCTATTGCCGAAATAAAGGTGCTTAGATTTGCCTTCAAAGGTACTTGGACAAACGAAGAGTCCTTCCCCAGTCACTAAAATTTAATTTATCGACTGGAGAATAATAATAGTTCACTGCACAAGCAGAATACTTGAAAAAGTTGAGCTTTTTGCCGTTTCATGATTATCGAACACTCCCCCCCCTTTTTTTTAAAAAAACCATTCATTCCAGTTTTTTAGAAGGTATGCTGATGTATGTGAATTTCTAGAGTTATTTGCAATTTATCGTTTGTGTGTATAGAAATTCGTGCTTTTTCGGTTTTCATTGTATAACTGTAATAACTTTAGCCTCCCCCCCCTAAAAAAGGGGAAGGGGGGGGGGTAACATGCTGAACGATTTTATGAAAGCTGAATAATTTTAAACGGTATGAAGTTTGGTTACTGTCTTTTTTAATCTATTCATAATACATAAATCCTTATTTCAGTTGATCTTTCCTTAAGTTAACCCTTTGACGCTCGGTGGTCGCGCCGTTCTTTCACGGCTACTGGGAAAAAAATTTGTGAAATTTCCTACCCCAGTTTCATAAATACCATCTGTATTTTCCATAAAACAATAATAACAAAGCTATGGATGAAGCCTTTTTTTTGCCACCATCTTTAGACACAGTTCTGTTATTCATGAAATTTTTTTCGGAAATAATTTCTCCTGGCATCTGGAAATACTGGAAAGTACTGTAAAAAATGCTTGCGCTTCAAAGGATTAACCTATCTCCAGATTTTTAGATTCAGATTTCGAAGTCATCCAGATTTTCGACCGAATTATCCTTATATTAATTTTCAAACGCTTAAAAATAAATATTAAAGTAGATGCTCATATTTCTTTATGAGAAAATAATGTATATCGAATTGGCGATGGTACGTATAGCTGATTGAGGATCGCCATCTTGGATTTTTCACCCAACGTGCTGTGGCTTATCGCTGCAGAAAATTGCATGCCAGAGAAACTGGATTTTTTTTTTTTTTTTTTTTTGCATACATTCAATGCGATAGATAATCCCCCCCCTCTCTGGCCCTTTTCACACACATACTGTCACAAAAAAAAAGCAGTTTTTGTTTAGATTTTGTCTGTGATATTGATTGAATGGTTGTTTCATTCTCAATTAAAATGACGATATATTTTTATCTTTTTTTATAGAAACTTTTTGAGATAAACGACTAATATATAATGAATCGACAAATAACTACTGCTGACAAAACCTTTCTCTAGCCATGTCCCTGGACATCTGCTTTTGATTTGTGTGAAACATGATAAAATCTTTCACAAAGAATGGATCTAACGGTCTTCTCTCCCCTCCCTCCTTACAACGTATATTTTTGCTAAGATTTTTCTTCATGTTTTCACTAATAAATTGATTGTTGCTGTAGGAGTAGTTGTGGGAAAAGTTTCTGCAGAAGCATGAGAAAACAAAAGAAAATGCATTAGAAACAAGAAAGGGATAGTTGGCAAATATTTATCTTTAAATTGAAAAAAAAAAAGTGTCTTGGGTGTTTAGAAGCATTATTTTAAATAATATATGCTGGGTCATTGCTGAAAATTTTTTGTATATGGGGGGAGATATCGATAAACTGAAAGTCAAATGTCGGTTTTTACCAACTAATTTTTTTTTTTTTTAATCAACGTATTAATCTTTTATCAACTACATTACCAACTGCTTACTTTTGCTTGTGGGATTTGTGTAATTTTGCCAAGTGTACCAGAAATAGAAAGTAAATTATAATTTCCGTTATTTTTTTTTTACCAAGTTTGCCAACTATCTAATTTTGCCAAGTTTAGCCTTTTGCCTTTTTGGATCCGCCAGTCTGTTTTGACAGTGTAACTTTCCCCCTCTTTCATGTGAAATTTTGAAATATAAACAGTATAGGAATTTATTCGATTGCTAATCACTTTCTGAAACTTTAATATTTTTTTATGTCAAGTACAGTATATTTTAAGTTTTAGCTATGCTCGAGTTAACTACCACGTTCATACTTTAATTTTGTTTTAATTTATTTTTGTTAACCATCTCTTAATCTGCCAGGATGCTTTTAATCTGCAAACGTTATGACTGTTTTTAAGTTTTCATAAAAATTGATAGGTGTATTGATCTTGGTTTAGTAGCCGGTCTTCTAACGCGTAAATGGGTTGTTCTTCTATAAAGGGGAAAATTTTAAGTCCTCGGTTGTTTACTACACTTGCATTCACAATATTTTATCAAACAATTTTTCTTATGTTGTCTGCCTTTGTTTGAGTATTAGCAATGTGGTTATCAGAAGTAATTTTGTTTTATGTTAAAAAAAAAATTCTAAATGCTGTAGTCATCATTCCTCTGGTTGCGCCTAGAACAGGGGTTCCCAAACTTTTTCCCCCCGTGGCACCCTTGTCAGGCTAAAAACGTTTCGGGGCACCCTTCTCAGGCTGAAAACGTTTCTGGGCAGGTTACCTTTAAAGCAATATGAATATGAAGGTTAGAATGAAACAGTTTGGATAAATTTTTCATTGTTTCTTTTATGTTTATTGGGCTTACACTATCTTGGAAAAGGGATATATAATTTTGCCCCCCCCCCTTCCCATATTTCAGGGAGTTCCTGTAAAATAGAGGCGACTGGACACCGAACTCTCTCGAACTTGACTTAAATATATATTTGTTTCGCCTACTTGATCAGCGGCTTGGCAAACTTTTTTGTGAAATATCGGTTCAATGGAATTTTTTTGACTATGCTCCCCCAAAACTCCCCAAGAAAAGTCTTTCTTGATTATCTCCACGGCACCCCTGGTAAACGCTTGCGGCACCCAGTTTGGGAACGTCTGGGCTAAAACAAACTTGGTTCTGAAATACCTCTTACATCATCATTAAGGAACATGTTAAATATATAATTTTTGCACCATTATTCTTAGAAAATATCACATGAATAATAGAAATATCACATGAATAATAGAAATATCACATGAATATAGAAAATATCACATGAATAATAGAAATATCACATGAATAATAGAAATATCACATGAATATAGAAAATATCACATGAATAATAGAAATATCACATGAATATAGAAAATATCACATGATTAATTAAAATATCACATGAAATTAAACAAAACTTTTAATTTTTTTCTTATTGTCAATTAAATTTAGATAACAATATCGCCCATTGTTTTTAAAATCTTGGAAATTTTGCTTAAAAATCGGAATTTCATGCTGATAAACTTGAAAACAGTTTTGCGTCTGTAGATTATTGTTAATGGAGAATGTTAGTTAAGGCTAAAAAATGGGATTGCGGATTTTAACAACCTTACACACTTGCACTTCATTACACTTTACGGAACCTGTCAGTGACAGTTTATGCCAGTACAATATCTACAATGTTCAAGCTAATTTTCGCATAGTGCGAAAGAGTAGTGCGGAAGTGCTCTGTCTGGTGTATTTCAAATATCTTTAATAAACTGTGAATTTCGAAATAAACTTCTCCAACAGCTGTATAGAAAATGCTCTTTATTATATTGTTTAATGTATTTCAACACACTACATAACATGCACAGTATTCTATAAGTGAAACGGGCATATTTTAATCATAAACAACCGTGTAGCTTAGCTTGTCAAAGATTGGCATGTGATTAATTCAGTGATATGTTTACCTCTTATTTCAGAAAATTATGAGTGCATCACACACGTTTTTCTAAGTTCAGCAATTGGATTGCGTTTCCTTGATTGCTATTTAAATTTCATCTACATTCTATGTGCACGTCAACCTGATCATTGTAACGTAAAAGAGATGCCATTTAACTTTTAGTAAGTTAAAGCTTGTGTAAAAATAAATACCAGTTACATACTAGAATCAAAATTATCTGTAAATATGAAGCATTTAGGAATTTCAAGCATGGAGAGACTTGCTTCAAAAATTATGCGAATCGTATGAAAAAGTTAATCATTTACATTTAAGATTTACACTTGTGATCAAAAAGTATCCCGAATGCTTCATTTGAAATACACATTGTAGATATTGTTACAGAAAATTCTGCTTGAGATCTGGTCGATTACCCATTTTTACCTAGTGTCCCTTTTTTGGGACGGCATTTTCGCTATCGGTCGAAAAAGTTTGTTTTTCCTAGCCCTTATTCACGAGGATTGAACCTCATTACACTAAATGTTTTAACTCGACCCAGTAGGATGTTGACATTTCAATTTTTATACATAATGCAGAGCTGCCAACTTTCCGTTTTTTTCGGGAGATTTCCCACCACTAATTTTTATTGGTGGCTTATGCTTAAAATAAAGCCAAAAATTAAATGCAAAATAAAACTGTTTGAAAATTGTGGTGGGATATCTCCAGAAAAAAACGGCAGAGTTGGCAGCTCTGATAATGATATTAAAAGAAATCATCCCTTGTTCAAGAAATCGACATAAGAAATTTATCTATTATTGCTGGTATTAGCAAAAATCGAAGAAAATCGCAAATATATCTGGGCACAAATGGGTTAAAGTTTAGTGCAAGTGGAAATCTCTTGTAATCAGTCTCGTTTGACTGGACAAAACACAAATTTTTTTGGTTCTAGGTTATCACCAATCCACATTAATAAAATCTCTCCAAATGTCGTCAAGCTTGTTTAAGTTTTGGAGCAATTTCATTTGGCACGAATTTTTGGCGAACTGTTGCCAAATTTGGCTCCAAAAATAAGTTTCCAAAATGCAACAAAATGAAAATTTTAATTATTTGACGCGTATAATACGAAATTAAGCTTAATTTAATTACCAGAAAAGTAGATCACCCCAAAAATTTGTAACATTGAAATTTGTAACATTGTAACAAGGACTGCACATTCCGGGCTTTGCAGTTCTTAGGAGGTCACGTTTGTAATGCACATTTAACAATAGATCTTGCAATATAATTTATACGAACATAATACACAATTAACATTAATAAATAAATAATAAGCAATACAAATTAATAAAAACAAATATATTATAAATATGTACATGACGTAAGCACTGAGTAAAAGGCA
The DNA here is from genome assembly GCA_038373885.1 of Cheiracanthium punctorium. Taxonomy (NCBI): domain Eukaryota; kingdom Metazoa; phylum Arthropoda; class Arachnida; order Araneae; family Cheiracanthiidae; genus Cheiracanthium; species Cheiracanthium punctorium. Next base: position 784,135 of record JAWZYV010003229.1, on the reverse strand, counting down.
GTTGAAGGAAGAATAGAGAGACAGGAAAGAAGTGAGCAATGGAGAGAAAGAAAGAGTTACAACATAGTAGACCATGGTCGGTGATAATAAAATAACTACTAATTACATCCGCGGTAAGCGGCTAGCCTGGCATAATGCACTGCTCTTGGTTTAGAGTTAGGTGACTTACGAATACTCACGACAACATTGTTCGGTCTGTTTTGGACTGTATAAGGCTCTTTCCGATAGTTTGTAATATGCTTATTGCGTCCCCAGAAAAGCGGCCAGTTGGTTTGATTTCCGAGAGTCATACAAACCATTAGCATTGGCGACAGATAAAAATTTGGTCTTAGTGAGCTTCCCAAGGAGACTTTCCGTCATCAGACGTTAGTTTTACGGCTGGATGGATTGACAACATCTTGATATTTTCAGGCAACTTTCCCCGTTTGACAACTAGCCAGTCTGTCTGCAAATTTTACATTCAAAATCTTCACGTAGTCTTCAAAAATCTCGTTGCGATTCTTTAACATTTCCTTCTATCTTTGAATCTCTTTTTTCAGTACTCTACCTCATTTCGCTGTTCTTTCTTCTAATAGACGCCCTGTTCTCGATCTTCTTCTTCATAACCTTCAGTTGCTCTCTTGCTCGATTTTCAACTCAAATTTCTTGTTTTCTCAGTTTTCTTCTTCAATTTTTCTTTATTTTTCTGTTTTCTCCAATTCAGCTTTCATTTCATCTCCGGCCTCCTTGGCCTTCATAATGTTCATGAGTTCTCGCAGGCAGAAAGCCCGCGAGTACCTATGCTTCAACAAGCAAACAAATTAGGCTTGCCATGTTATAATAATGGTATTAAATTGGAGTATATTTTGCAAAATATAATATTTTTATACTGTGCTAATAAACCACTGACTATTTTAGTTTTATTAATGTATCAAGACAATTTAACTTATACTGTAATTAATGCATTGTTGATCTTCAAGTAATCAGATGGTGGTATTTTTCAAAATGGGCTTTTATTGTAAATCTTCCTCACATGCATATAAACACTTTAAACTTTATTTTCAAATTGTTATTGTGTATTTTTAAATTTTTCTTAGACAAGTGAAATGTTGACTAAAAACGTTGGTTAGCGTGAGAGGCTGCTCTCTGCGCACCTTACTAATACTATCATGAAAGTTGCTCAGCAATAGCCGAAGTTGAAGAATGATTTCATGTAAAATAGGAAAATAAGTAGATATAATTTTTCACGCAATAAACACAAAAAGAAGTGTCTTGTATGGTATTTTCTAAAAAAGGAAATCTATATACGGAACGAAATTTATATATATGACTAAAGCACCACCAAACTTTACGAATTTGTAATTTATTTACTCCAAAATTTGCTATTTTTAACACCTAACATTTACTATTTTGGGGCAAAATAAATATAATGTACATTATTTATATAAATATGTATTTTAAAGGTAACTTCAGAAAATATCACTTTTGCCATGTTAAATTTTATGTATCTACTTCCGCCGAAATTTGGCTAGGTGCTATTATTCATATTTTTTTCTAAAATCGATTTAATAATTCATAATTCGTATTTAATAATATATTATTTTAGCTCATAACATTCATTTTTAGCTAAAATGTATTGAAAATTGGTATCCGGGGTTAAAATGAGGTAAATTTTTTTTAAATGAAGTAAAAATTAGGTGTTGCCGTTTGGAAAAAAACAAAGTTGATGCTTATTTAAGCTAGACCCCTTATGCAAATTTTATGTATAGAAAATGAAAGCTTACTTTATTCGCAAGCGATGGGTGTATCTAACTTTATTGCTTTTTTCGGATTTAAAGATTTTGAGAACTTTCTTCCTGTTGAAATTGGATGGCAATTGAACAGATTCTTTTTGCTTGCTTTTACAAAAGAGTCGTCAGCCTGTGTAAGAAGTTTCATTGGACGACTTTTGTTAAATTTGACGTTTCGTCTTTCTTCCTCTGTGATTTTGAAAGATGGCTGTTTTTTGAACCGAATTACGACTGTAAAGAGCGAATTCATTCAATTTGAATCATATTCAATGTCTTTAGCCGTATCCTATTTTGCAGTCGATAGAATCAACCTTGAAGAAAGCCGTTCTACATTTCACAGAATCCAATGTTTTATTTTAGTTTGATATTGGACAAAGTTGAAAACACACTTTTTATATCTGGATGTTTCTCGATTTCAATTTTAATGTTTTTAATCATTTTGTCATTTGTTATAAATAATTATAACTGTGCACTGAGTACAGTAATACACGGAAAACTATTTTGTTGATTCGATTAAATTATCCCTTTAAAATAGCACGACTAAATTTTTGTTAAATCAACCCCCAATTTATCTTGTGTTACTTTTTTCCTGCGATGTATGAATTATCTTTTTCCGTTCAAATATTTTGAATATCATAAGCTTTTGTGAAGTTTAAAAGAAAGGAAAAAATTACATTAATAAATTAATTTCTTGGCGTGCCATGTAATTAGCCATATCTGCTTTTTCCATGTCACGTGTGGGGCAATTTAAATTTTTAAAACACGTTGTCATTCTTTTCAACATTTTTTTTTTTTTTTTTTTTTTTTTTTTTAAGCTAAAACCAATGTTACATGCGAGCAGAGGTATTCTCTCAGATGTGACACATAAATTTCAAACACTTATACATAAATTAAAATTAGTCTGCACTGCTTGTTTTATGCCTGTTGAGGTATTGTACTATGAACTTTTCTAAATATCTTTATACGAGTAAATGAGCATAGATTAACTGCAATGAATTTATTTGTGCGTTTATACCTGAAAAGTTAAAAATAAAAACTAAGAAAATTTCGTTTTAGGCTTCTGCTTTCAATGGATTTTGTCATGAATATTTTATTGTAAAAGAATGGAATATTCATGACAACTTTAATTCGATCATTGAAAGCATAAACCTGCTATCTTTGGCAAACATGAATCTTTTACAGGGGCTCGTAAAATAATAAAATCATTTAGAGTGCAAGTGTGGCGAAAATTTAAGGTACATTTTAATAGCAGTATTCTATTAAATATAAATTCTGAAAAGAGGTTTATCTTCGAATTCTAACATGTGTGAATACGATTATCACACGAAATAAAAATATTTTACGAGAGTTTACAATGACATGCTTTATATATAAAATACTTGTTTTTTTCACTCGTCTAAATACGTCTTGAAAGTCTCGTTTGCATTGTGGGAGTATAAAAAATGCAGTAATTACAACAGTAAAAGTGCGGGAAGCAAAGTAATATCTTCACTGCATTGTGACAAAATTGAAAAGTAATGTTAATGTTTTTTTTTTTTTTTTTCTTTGTGGTTTGGGGGGGGAAGCTTTTAGTAAGAAGATGCCTATTTAAAGTGCCGAAGAAGTTTCTAATGATGAATACTTGTACTACAGATAACTATTCTACAAAGAAATATCACTAAAAATTCCTTTATCTATAACTACGCACATACTGCCTCAAAGTTGCATGAATCTTAATAGTTATATATTTTTAATAATCTGTATGACAATTTCCATATAAAATGATCAGCGAAGCGTTGATGTCTCTTTTACAGAAGAATATTCCATTTCATTCTGTTCATTACTGTTAAAATACGTTTTAATGGTATTAATTTTTTGTGTTTCAAACTAAGATCATTAACATTTTACTGTCTTCCCTAAATTTTCGATGAGCCTGTTTTTTCACGCTCTAACTTCATCAATATAAATAGATGATGACGGAATTTCTAGACGCTTTACTGAAAGTCTCTCATATAAAGTGATGTGCATAAAACTTATAGCTCTTTTACAGGGGCTCGAATGTTAGGAAGACTTGTGAATTGAGAGATAAACTTTAGGGACGTTCGATTGGTTGTAATTATCCATTTTCGGGTATGTGTATGAATAAGGCAAGTGTTTTATAATCGATGCATTTGGCATGATTTACATGCAGTTTTACTTTTTTTTCTTCTGTTGTAAATTTAAACGGAGTTCAGCTTTTACCCCATCTCTTGACGTCAGTTTATTTCACTTAACCCAATGAGTTGGAATTTTTCTAAAGTGAAGACGTCAGCTGCATTGTGATCTAAAACCTAAAACTCGCCGATGTTTCTTAATTTTTGAGGTTTCAGGCTCATTTTTTAAATTTTATTTATGAACTTAATATATGACTTTTTTGAACGTTCATTGTACTTTTAATTTCCTGTAGTTGTGTAGCTCGTTGATTGAACCCGAGAGGATTCAATTATGTGATAAATATGGCCATTTGAGGGCTTAATATAAATAGCCTTGAGTTTTTCATCTACTTCTGTCTGGAACGATGTGTCTTAAATGTTTCGCATTTAAGACTTGAGTATGTGATGTGGTAATCAGGAAAATGAGGAAGTACTATTTCTTATTCAGATTCAGAATTGATAATTTTGGGAAGTCATTAATAGGGAATGAAATTTGCTATTGCTAATATGGGCAAACATAACTTATCCTCTCTCCCGAAATCCCTTTTTAGAGACAAATATTATCGTTTAGGACTCATTTTGTGATTATTTGGTTGCGTAAATTTAGGCGTAGTGTCAAGGATGGTCACGTGTCCTCTTAATTTCGTCAACCTCAACTTTTTCATTTAAAAGTTGTTTTCTAAACATCAAGAATATAATTGATCTTCAGTAACTTATGTGATAAATAAATTAAAAAAAAATTATTCTCGCTACACTGTGCATTTTTTAATAAATCCAGTATTGTTTTCTGGAATCCTTTAGTTTTTCACTTGCATGTATTTTACTTATATGATGCTTTTAAAATAAACGTCAGAATCTAATTGCTTTATCTGAATTAACAACTTACGTTTCAGCCTTGTTGAGTAAATGGCTTCTACTGCTAAATCTCGGGATTTTGGCCTGAGTCTCAGGCTTTTCGATTCTGTTTTAGGCCTCAGGATTTTTCTTCATTTATCCAGGCCTTTTAAGATCTCATTAGACAAATGAAATTTTTCTTAATTTTCTTCATAAGGTATGCAAAATCATTTCTATAAAATAAGATATTATTTCAAATGTTATTATTATAAGTTATCTTTATATAATTTTTAGGTTTGAGGGTTCATCCCCTTATGTAATTTGATGTTTTGTATTTTTCGATATTTCTTTGGTAAATATTTTAAAATTGAATTTATTTACATTGTACAACTTAGCACTATCCTGTTACTTAACCCATTTGTGCCTGGATATTTTTGCGACTTTCTTCGATTTTTACTGATAACTGAAATAATAGATAAATTTCTGACGTCGACTTCTTGAACAAGGGATGATTTCTTTTAAAATTATTATGCATAAAAATCGAAATGTCAACATCCTACTTGGTCATGTTAAAATATTAAGTAGAGTTGAGGCTCAATACTCATGAATAAAGGCTAGGAAAAATAAATAACGTTTTCGACTAATAGCGAAAATGCCGTCCCAAAAAAGGGACGCTAGGCACAAATGGGTTAAGTTTATATATGCGCACATGGCATTTTAAGGAAAGAAACTAGTACGTCTGTCTTGATTATGGATACTTATGCTGAAAATAAATGCATAAAAAATCTCGGGCATGTTGACATTAAAAAGCAGGAGATCTCGGGGCATTTTGATTTTGGAGAGTTGGCATGTCTACTTCTATATTGAAGGAATATTGTTCCTGCTTTACTGGCACTAGCGTAACTTTTATTTACTACCATTACTAGAATATTAAATCATCTACTTCTCCCAATATCAATTGTATTGTGTATTAAGGCAAAGCTACAGGAGGTCTTGGCCAGAGGGCTTTTTAAGGGTTTCTATCGCGTATTCTCGTTACAAATGGAGAAAACCGCCCAAAACTCCAGACCGTTAGATTAATAGTCTCGCGGTGGGCCCGAACCCGGGACCTTCAGATTTCAGCCATCTACCATGTTCATAACGATCCTAATTATGGCTTGTGTTTAGAATGACATTTTTATCATAATTGTGTTGAAACTTAATCATAAAATTACTATGAGCAATTAAAAGTTTTAACTGAAACACAATCGCCATAATAGTAATTGACAATAGACTTGATTGATGCGTTTCTGCGGAGTAGCTGCTATTACCGTTTCCATCCATGTAATCGTAATTTGATGTGTTTAAAGAGCTGCAGTAAACAATCATTGATTTTATCTGGCAGCTCTTTTATTCTGTGCCAATTAAATTGTCGGCTGCTAATCTGAAATGTTGAATGGCATAGTTCCTTTTCAACATGTATAAAAGCAGTTAGGAGATAAAAATAGTGTTTTTTGCCGGAATCGTTTTGTTTCTGCTCAGTGTTAATTTGAGACATGTTTACATGTCGGATATTTTTAGTGTTTCTAAACTATCACATGCATGTATAAACATTAAACAGGAAATACGGGTTCCACCTGTTTAATGATTGCTTAACTTAAAAGGTTCTGTATTTATTTCGCTATTGCCATTGGCGATTAATTTTAATGTGTATGAAAACACATAGCCGCCTTTTACAATAAATTATGGTCCTGGAGAAATCAAATTACCCTTTTCGAAAATGTGTTGCTATATCTGAGAATGTTATTTGCAGTAGTAGTATTGTAATTACAAAAATCGAGCGACTCCACGACTTTCCGAACACTTGATATTTACCAAAAGTTTAAATTTGATTCAATTCAATCGAAGTGTTCAGACGATAGTGCATTTCAAATAATTTGCATCCAACGCCTAATGTATAAGAATTCTTTTTCGTAGCTCTGTACAAAAATTGTAAGCCCTGCCAAAATCCATTCGATTTGTGTGAATGATATATATACAAACCCAATTTGAACGTAATCGAATGCATCATTTAAACTCTGGCATACTTTAAATGATTTTTGACCATAGTATAAGAAATCCTTTTTGCGGTAAAGTGAACATACTCAGTTCCACCAACGAAAATCTATTGTGGTCATGTGACAACCACCTATAATATACTTACCCAATTTGCTCTCAATCGAATGCCACTTAGGCACTAGTGCACTTTCAACAGTTTCCTTCCATCGGCCGTAGAACTCTTTCGTGTAGCCATACAAAAAAAAAAAAAAAAACCTATCTTCTATACATACCAAAATTAATACTGGTCGTACGAGCTTGGTCTAATAATATTCATACAAAATTTGAATTCAGTCGAACTCATCGTTTAGGAGCTTATTCACTCACATACACATGTACATCCATACATCACTGTAAAAATAGCATGTATAAATTCAGAATACCCCAAAACGTGTGAATCAAACTCGCGAAAACTAATTTTTTTCACGATGACAATACTTTCCTTAAGTTGACTTAGTTTCGATGCTTTCTAAATTACTTGCTCTCTATTTTCAGTATTTTGCACCTGGTTTAATTCACGAGAAAACGCCAGAAAATAGTTTTGAAGCATGTTGTATGCATGCGCTTAGGGTTGCCAGGTCGCCAAACCAAATAGCCGGACAGACCAGCCAGTTTGGCCGGACATTTGGGTAAAAAGGCCGGACAGCCTACAATATTGAGGATTTTGTCTGAGGATTAATAGGTACGACAAAAAAAATTGTATGTAAAAAAGCTTTTTTGATTACCACAATGAATCTTGTTAAATTCTAATGAAATATAAATAGCATCGAATGCCAAATCAGTTCAAGTACTTTATTACTAATCAGCCAAAGTCACCAGTAAAAAGCCGGACACCGTTAAGTTTGGCCGGACATGCAATCAAAAAGCCTAACTATGTCCGGCTTTATCCGGACGCCTGGCAACGCTACATGCGCACTGCATTTGAAGAGACTTGATTTATCTAAATATTTTCCGAAGCTATTTTTTTCTTTTTAACTGTAATTTTTTCTATTAGTAAATACGCTTTCATCGATTGCCGATGAAATTGAAAATACCCGATTTTTCATTTTCAATTCGGAAAATGGTGGGATGTAGGGGGGGGGGGAGCACACACACACACATAGAATGAAGAATGAAAAAACATAGTTGAAAATATGCTCTATAATTCATTCCTAGCTAGTGGCTTATCATTTTCCTCCAGTGTTCCCCGTTTTTCCCCGTAATTCCACATATTTGACGTTGCTATTTATTCTTGAAATTCTTTATAAGAAAAAAATAAATTCTGTTTGAAATGAATTATTTACATCTTCTTTACGTCCTTTTTCCTTTCTTTCCTCCGGGAAGGAAAGGTTACTTTGTTTCAAAAGTGGCAAGAGGGAATTTTTTTTTTTTTTTTTTGAGTGGACCAAACAGTTCAAAAGGGAAAATTTCTGATAAAGGTGGGAGGGGGAAAAAAAAGGGTGATCAGTGATAATAAATTAACTCTTTGATGCATAAAGTTTTGTTTCGCTCACAAACACAGAGTATTTATGTATACAATCTTAAGCGACAATGGGGCAGTCTACAAAGAATTCTGAAAATCATATGCAGTAATGGAGAACTGTTACCATTTATATTTGAAAAATAGAAGTATTTGAACTGAAATATAACAATTGCTAGCAAAAACATATCAACACATATCGACACAGAAAAGGCTGGATTAAGTGGTATGTTTTCAGATACCACTATTCTCTTAGAGTTAACAAAAATCCAAATTTTGGGAGGGACCCAGGCTACCATGGTTCACACCCTGGCTACGTATAACTGTTCTTGCTTGTGCGTATATACTTTAAATGAAATTCTGTGATTAAGCAAGTAATAAGTTCGATGCTTTATTTGAATGTAAAGTGATTAGTTTTATGATCAATATTTCATTCTTGCATATCCACGAACAAAAGAAAGCCCCAATGTCGCATAGTGATGCTACCAATCAGCCTTTCCAATCCTGCTGTAGGTTTGCATGCCATCACATTGTAGATCCTTATCAAAAGGTGAGGGACATCTGGTGGATATGGGACCCTTTCGGAAACTTCCATTTACACTTGCTTACCACATGTGTGGGTGACTTTATAAACTTTATCATAGACTAATGGGGATGCATCCATCAAATTGCGTGTGTGTGAGGGGGGGGGGGGAGACACCCGATCCCTGGGTACGGCTTTCGGACTTAAAAGTGATGTAACAAACATGTTATTCTATTTAGCTCCTACATGGTTTTATTGACATCTAGATATTTTTTAACGGTTTTATGATAGAACACAAAACTTAAGAAGTTCAGAATACAATCACTTTCTTAAGTTCAGAACACAAAACTTAATAAAAGTTGAGCTTGAGCATCCCGCTGTCTCAAGCGCATTATGATGTTAGATGTCCGCTTTGTGTAGAAGCAAGAAAATTGTTATTGGAAGATTGTCTTATTAGTGTTTTTAGCAGACAACCATCTCTTTAGTGAAAAGCCTATTTAAGCCATAAGTAGTTGCGTCAAATATGTTGCTGTTACAATGAAGTTAACTTGTTTTAGAAATTGAGACTGTAGGGCTAATAGCAGACAATTTAATGCTACAGTGAGACACTAAAGTTTGTTTCACAAAACAAGTTAGTTTTGGTAAAAATATTACTACTGCAGTAGTTCGTGACCGGTTAGAACGACTCGTTAATCATAGTTTAACAATCTTTATTTCATTCTTTTCTTTAATCGATGATACACTTGTAAGACCCCAGAATAGAAATGTTAAAGATGGAGACTTTTTGAAAGGTGGGGAGGCTCAAAATTTGAGTTCCTCTACACTTTTGGATTTTTTAGATCAATTGAGTTATGCTTGCCTTTAGGGGGTTTAGGAAAAACCTTTTTGTTCGACTTAACCCTTTAACGCGCAGTCTTCCCGCTCTGGGAACACCAAACTCTGACGTTCTGACTGTTGCCAGTTACGAAGAATAGATTTGATTTCTATAAAAAGAGTTACGGGTGACATAATTCCACGAGAATCCTTTACTTTTTAGCACGTCATTTCCCTTAAAAAAAATGGTCACGATTCTTTTTACAGCACTGACATCTGCTGAAAAATATAAGAATGCGAGAACAGATGGGATAGATTGCCCAATGCTGAAAAAAAGAATGCGAGACAGCTGGCTGTGCCGCACAGCCAGCTGTCGTCAAAAAAGGGTCTCTTGATCTGTGGCACGCGATGAACGTTTTGGTCGTCCGCCATCTTGCCGGTAGTTAAGTCGAGCGATGACAATGGTTGCCCTTTTTTCAGCATTGGGAAAGGGTTGCGCCTCAAAGGGTAAAAGGCTTTAACTGAAACTTCAGCTGAAGACCTTCTATGAGCCTCCTACTCCTATCTTTATTTATATATATATATATATATATATATATATATATATATATTAATTTTAGGATAATTTTTTTCTTTCGGGGTGGGGATGCTTGTGTTAGAAACTCTAATTAAAAATGACTCATTAAAGCAAATCAGACTCGAACATTTTAAAATCTGTCACTTAACGTACTAGTTAGCGTTAGTGCGTTATGTGTATTTAGGTGATATGCTTATTATTTTTCGGTCGATTTATACTAATGCGAGTAATTAACATCTTTTATTCATTTGAGTATTTCTTTTGTCATTTGTTACGTTGATTTATTTATTTTACCCAATCGCCATTCTTTCTCTTTTCTTCATTTAAATATTTCATGTATTAAGTGATAACTCCATTTCGGGACGCCGAAATAGAATTGGTTGTGGAGATTACATGTTAATACTCACTTAAGTGAATTTTACAGATGATTAATATCCTTTCCAGACATTAGTTCCCCGCTTCTGACTCTTCCCACCGTCCTCTATTGGACCTATTTCTTATTCTTTTTGTTTTTGTATATGTCGGTCTCACTGTCGGCCTCTTTCTACCGCGAGCCTTTAAAATGGAAGGCGGATAAAACAATTCTTCAGCCTTTCTTTTAGTCTGTTTAAATGTGACTGTAATCATAATGAGTTGGACTGCTGATGGTACAATGATTTCTTCTTATCTTGTTAAACTCGAACGGAAATTAAACTTTTGTTGCAAATTACATTGAAACTCCAACATGTCCCACTACTCAAAATGTATCATTGGCATTAGTCCAGAAACGGTCACGGCCGGGACGAAGTGGCTCCCTTTCACCGGACCAGGCTGACTATTTATCCCCTACCCCCTTTTTTTCCCTTCTCTTATTATGGAACCATTCATTTTCCAAAAATGTAACATAGCATTTTCCATGGCTTTATGTCTCCGCATTGTTACTATGGATACTATGACTGGATTTTTTTTTTTTTTTTTTTTACTGCAGTTCTGCAGTTTATTTATTTTTTAAACATATATGTGAATTAGTTTACTTTAATTCTCACAATCCGCTAAGAATTGTTTTATTTTTTCTCTCCACCAGTTTTCGGATTCTTCACTTCATGAAGGAAAGGATCTGAAGATTGTATGAAACTTCCTGCCAAAAGAAAAGGTAATTTTTTTTTTTTTTCAATTTTAAATTATTTTGTCAAGTACTTGTGATATATATGTAGTTTTTCCTTAAGTTAAAAAAAATATATATAATTAGAATGCTCCTTACAGAAGTACAAAATTCAACGATTTTTTACGCCAGTTGTGATAAAGCTATTGCGCCAGAAATTTTTGTGTTTTAGTTTGCAAAATCTATAAAATATTTAAAGACTCTACTAGGGAATGCAATCCCGCACTGTTTTTCGTTTCGCGGGATTGATATTTCACTCAACTAAAAATTGATTTCGATGAAGAAAAGTAGGAAAAAGTAAGATTATAAGTACTAGCAAGTTTAACTTTAATAATAATGCTTTATCTTATTTGAAAATTAACACGATACCTTACATAAATATGAAAATTCTAGTCATGATATTCATAATAATATACTGTTATTTCTTAGTTGTTAAAAAAGGATGAAAAAAGACAAAGTAAAGCGGCACTCGTCTTTCTAATTTTGACAGAGAATACACAAGTGCTTAACAAAAGATTTTTTTTTTCTTTGTATGAAACCCTGAAGGAGTCATTCATTTTTTTTAGTGGCTAACTGAAGTTCACCTTTTAAAGATATTACTAGCGCCGGTCATATGGTTGTTTATTGGGGGGACAAGTCAACGATCCTATCCCAGAAAGATAAAATGTTTAGTACTGAAGCACATCTAAGTTATACCAGTAAATAAAACGTAACAATATGGGAGTAGGGGGACTATGGGGCCCTACTTGCCAATAGGTATGAGCGCACACAATCACTGGTTCTTATTGTTCATCTTATGCAAAAATATTTGTCCAGTTGATGATTGGAAGTGACGTGAAATTGTAATAAAGTAATTTATTTTTCAGTTTCAATCCCGCGGATCCCGATTACGGTCTTAATCCCGCGGGACTAGTCCCGCAAATATTGGTGCGGGATCCCGCAGGATCCCGTTCCAGCGGGATCGGGATTGCATTCCCTAGACTCTACCTTCCCCATCTTTTCCTTTCTGAAGTTATTTCCTAGTGAAAAAGGTTGGAATTTTGTGGAAAGGTGCACAACTTCTAACGGTTGTAGGCCACGAAAATGGGAAAAGTACCTTTTCTTGGATGTGTCCCTTCCCCCAAATAAATAAATACATACATAAATATAAATAAAATTTTGAAAAAGAGTCGTAGGTTAAAAATTGAAATTTTAGAAGAACTTGGATGAAAAGTAGCGGATTATAATGCGCTATGGCAAGTATTTTATTCTCAAAAGGAACAGAAAATTTAGCGAAATTCTACAAGAATATACACTCCCCATACACTAGAGGCCTTGGTTCTAGAGAGAATTAACTTTGAGTCTCTAGAACCAATGCCAGTTTCTAATATTTAGGATTCCCTGTGTAGTAAATCAAAAATTCAAATTATAGCACAAAAATAAAACTTTATTACGTGACGAAAGAGATGAGAATTAAATAATGATTTTCTTTTTAGAAAAAGGAAAATCATTTTTAGAACAAGGTCGTACCTAGAGGAGTGGTCCAGGGGACCATATCTTCCCCCGCCCTCTCAGTTTCTTCTGTTCTACGGGTTCTAGAAATTTCTCCCTTAGAAAAATTCCAAACTTAACGAATTTATTTTTCTTCGTATTTGCTATGATGTTACTCTTATTTTTAATTTCGGTGTCATGCTTTATTTTATACTGTCAACAGGATTGTACTTGAGCCGAACGTACTTCCATTGCTTTTTCAAATTCAGCAATAAATGCGCAGTGTTCTTTCGCTTGCACGAAAAAAGTCGTATCTCCACATTTTAATGCATAAAGGATATTTCCTGAACAATGCAAGTCATTACCTAATACCTGAATAGGATCTGGATATTAGGATAGACATTTAATAAGGTCTGGGGAAGTGGAGTGACCTTCTCTTACAACAGTGCGACAAACATCAGAGCCGCCTGCACTGTTTGATTTGCTTACTGCACCCTTGATTGTAGCCTTTTGATTTTGAACTTTGATTACTGTTTTAGAAACTACTTATGCTTAAAAATATTAAAATAGCGTATTATGCTTTATAATTATTCTTTACAACCTAAAACTCTGATGCTTTTTACCATTTTTATCCTAATTGTGATCAGTGTTCCACTGATAACTCGATGACCTCCCAAGTGACAGTCACTATTCTGTCACAAGTAGTCATTGTGACGGTGATGCATAGTCACTGAGGTCGGTATGTCTGTCTCTCGTGACGGTCATCTTATGTGACTCCACGATGTGGTAACATAATGACCATGCAGCATAGCTGTCAACTCCTCCTGATTTCCAGGAAGACTTCCGGATTTTGAACTTTTCTTCTCTCTTCCGCAGGGAAATTAAATCTCCCCTTTTTTTACTTTCCTGCCATTTCCCCATACACGCTAAAATCTAAAAAATAACAACAAAAGATATTTTTAAAGTAAGAAGATTGAGGATTTCAATTTAATTCACATTTTGAACTCAGCCTTTCTAAACTGTCTCGGCCCTCCTTATCTTGCCTCTAGGTTGGGGCTCTGAGGCTCTGGTATTTCCGGTCAGCTACCTATATGCAATATGCATATGCCAGGCTCGTGGCATCAAGCAGCCCTAATACACATCTACTGATTTGTTAAGCATCAAGAAAAATCTAAAGCGGCGGTTCTCAACCTTTTTAACATCGCCCCCCCCCTACAAAGGCTAACTTACGGTGGCGCCCCCCCTCACATTTTTCAGCATACATTCAGTTTTTTAATCTTTAACAATGAACATTAGTCGAATTTTATACAAATTAATGCTATCAGTAAAGATTGAATGAACATTTATGCGAAAATTGATGTATTTTTGAGTAAAAATGAGAATATATAATATTTTTTTTCAAAACATGCATCACTACTTTCTCTTTGTTTTTTTTCACGTGCCCCCCTTGGGGAGTCGCGCCCCACAGGTTGAGAAACGCTGATCTAAAGTATTAGAAAAGCAACTTGATAGTAAAATTTAAAATTTCTTTTCTTCAACTGTTTTTGACACATCGTTTAAATACAGAGTGCTTATTTACATAGCTTTCAATAAAGCACAATTTACCAGTAATCGCTGCCGATCATGCAGTCCCATTATTTTTAAAGATATTTCTTAATTCAGAATGTCAATATTTAAATAGTCTGAAATCATTGTAGATGGGGGAAAAAAGTAAATAAATAAAAATAAGTTGCAAAATTTGGCATTAAAGTGCAAATCCTTACTTGGACCGAAACGAGCAGACTCTCCTTGTAACCAGCTAGCTATTCACAAAAAATGTGTAAACTCAACAAGTTTCAGATTATTTCTCGTTTTTACAGTTCAAGCTTGGCTGGAAAAATCATTCTGAATGGAATTTAAAATTAAGATGGTTACAAACAGGGGTGGCCCTAGGGTAAGTGGAGCATCCTGCTAACGTAAAAAAGACGCCCCCTTTTATGCTCTTAGTTTTTGAATTCGACATGACGCCTCTTCTAAGCCAGCGCCCCGATGCGATGATTACCTTGCTTACCGTGTCGGGCCGCCCCTGGTTACAAAAATAAGATGGTTTAGTGATAAAAACCTACAAAAAGGTACAAATTATTTTCGTCCCAAATTAATTCTGATGAGCTTCTAAATATATCTGCCGTTATCAAAAAACGGAAAGGAAAAGAAGAAAATTTGAAACCCTTTCAGATTTTCACTAAAGTGCTATATATTAAGAGTGTCATAATCCATTAGTCTTCCCTATTTTCTTTCCTTATTACATTAAGTTGGAAAATGTATCATTATTCATGAGTGTGACTAAACAAAATTAAAATTGATATTTTTAACATCCTTTTTCTGGATGTAATACATTAGAAATAGAAGGGGAAAAAGACGCGCAGAAAAGTGCATAATTCGAACTGAATGAAAGTTTCAAAAACTTATTTTGTGTTTGTTTGTTTGTTTGTGTAACATGTATTTCGGATTCGTGTGCTTGGCCCGTAGGTCACTGAAGTGAAAATGTGTTTTTAGGGCTAACTTTTTAAGATGATTCCAAAAATGTTATCAAAATTTGCGTATCTTCTATAGTTTATGTATGAGCCATTTCCTTTGCTAAAAAACATGATTTTTTTTTCGGCATGTTTGATCAGAAGCACATTTTAAAAATTTCTATATGTTGTTAAGATGGTATCCTACTTCATCCCCAAAAATTTCATCTTTGCTTTCTGCTCAGGAGTTCAACAATAATAATAAAATGAAATAAAATTAATTTTTATGTGACTTTTCATATATTGGATCTAGTAATAAATTTTAAAGCGCGCGAGCAGAAAGCCAAGATGAAATTTTTTTGGGGGGTTTGCAGCGGTATAACATTTTAACAACATATAAAAATTTAAAATATGTGTTTCTCATCAAACATACCGAAAAAATTGACGTTTTTTACCAAATGCAATGCACATGAATAAATTATAGAAGATACTCAAATTTTGAAAAAAAAAAATTTGAATGAGCTTAAAAAGTTACCTTTCGAAACAAAAAAGTCACTTGAGTAAACTTCTACAGGTAAGGAGTTATTTAAGAAATTCAGAGAAAAAAATGGTGCATCTTGGAGGAAACTTAAAAATTTGCATAATTAATTTCTCTGTAATTAACTATCGTAGAACCTTCAAAATTGAAATTTGGGGAGTTATCCTATTCTATAAATCATTTGTACAAAATTTGAGGATAATCTGAAATGGTATGGTAAACTTTTCCAGGTTTTCTGTTTGATTTGATCTTGAATGACCCAGCTACGGCAGTTTACAATTATTACTTGTATTTAGTTAAGCTTCAAAGCTTCAATTCTTTTTAAAGCTCGCAGTAATGCTTGTAATTATAAAAATCAAAATGCTAGATAGAACAACTTCTTATCAAATGCAGTCTAGAAGTGCTAGTGGGAAGGCAAGATTCGTTTGATAATATCAGAGTTGGTAAGTTTTATGATTTATTATACGATATTCTTGTTGTAATCTATTTTTATACTACGACATGGCTGCGACAGATGTGTCTACCGTTAGATTTGTCTGATAATGCGATTTTCCGTCAACAATGAAACGAGTCGTCGTAAGTGATTTGCAGAAACGGGATTTATCTTATGTTTTTATTCAGCAGGGAGCGCAGTATTTGTGTTGATTGAACCATAGCAAGATTAAATACGCAAAAACTACAAAGTGCTATGACATATCTTTTAGAATTTAACATAAACTCCTTTATTTGCAAACATTTCCTATAATAATTATTATTCAGAAATGCACACGAACTTTGCAGAAGCGATATGTTACAAAGTAAAAAATGCTGCAAAAGAAAAAATTAATCTTTTAACATACTTTCCAATATAATATAGTAATTACTTATTCTTAGTGTTAATTATATAGCTTTTATATCGAGTGTTTCCAGAACATTGGCCTCTGCTTTTATTTCTTAAGTGTTGATCATACAGGGTGTTCCAAAAAATGGTCACACGCTTTAATTCTTTAGAGATCAATGGACAGTGTAAATTTTAAAAAAAATGTTCAAAATAAAGTAGGACGAAAGATTATTTTTAAAAAAAGTCATTAATTTTCAAAATGACAATTTTTTTAAATTTGTAATGATCCACGTGTAAAAAAATAAAATAAAAATAAATTACGAAAATGTGCCTATAATCAAAGATGACCAGGAGCTGTATATGAATTTGAATGTAAACGTTTATTGCTATGCAAAAAATTATTTTCTTTCGTAATTTCTGTACAACGTGCAGTGTGATTTTCGTAATCTAGGGGAACAGAATTATTTACCCCTAACTTTGTGGGTTAAATGAACAGTTAAGGGTTTCGGATGTGTTATAATTGTCTATGCTTGTTTGTCTCTGTGATTACGGCAACGCTACACTTGGGCGATCTGCCAAGGATGTGGAGGGGTGCCTTGGTAGGACTTTCTAAGGGGATCTAACGCGTATTCACGTTACATCTGGAGAAAACCTACCAAAACTCCAGACCGTTAGATTGAGAGCCGCGCGATGGGACCCGAACTCGTGAACAGGGAAATGTAAAAAAGTCTCCCCCTTTTATGCTCTAGATCAGAGGTTCCCAAACTGTGTGCCGCGGCACCCTGGGGTGCCGCGAGCGTTTACAAGGGGTGCCGTGGAGATAATCAAGAAAAGTCTAAGTTTTGGGGGAGTATAATCAAAAAAAGCCCTCTGAACCGATATTTCACATAAAAGTTTGCCAATCCCATGATCAAGTAGGCGAAACAAAAATATTTTAGTCAAGTTCGAGAGAGTTCGGTGTCCAGTTGCCTCTATTTTACAGGAACTCGCTGAAATATGGGGAGGGGGGGGGAAATTCTATATCCCTTTTCCAAGATAGTGTAATAGCAAGCCCAATAAACATAAAAGAAACAATGAAAAATGCATCCAAACTGCTTCATTCTAACCTTCATATTCATATGGCTTTAAAGGTAACCTGCCCCGAAACGTTTTCAGCCTGACAAGGGTGCCCCGAAACGATTTTTAGTCTGACAAGGGTGCCCCGAAACGATTTTTAGTCTGACAAGGGTGCCCCGAAACGATTTTTAGTCTGACAAGGGTGCCCCGAAATGTTTTTAGCCTGACAAGGGTGCCGCGAAGTGTTTTTAGCCTGACAAGGGTGCCACGGGAGGGAAAAGTTTGGGAACCCCTGCTCTAGATCAAGGTTTTCTCAGTTTTTGAGTACGAAATGGCGCCCTGATGCTTTGCTTACCGTGTCGGGCAGACCCTGCTCTCTCCCTTTCTTTGTTTTTGCTCTTTGGAGAGTCTTTCCATTATCTACCACCTATCTATCCAGCAAGTGGAAAATATAAACTAGGAAATTTAATGTTTCCTGTACTTTGAGTCCTTCTTTTAGGGAAAAACACAATTACATATGGGTATTATACGATATAATATTACTGAAACTCTAGTTGAAATCGACTTATGTTTTTCTCTCAGAGAAAAAGCTACCATCACTTCTTTTGATACTTATGACTAAATAAAGAGGTTTTAAACGAGGAAACTTGTTTCCTGGTCCATGACAGAACAATCATACTGTCATTCCAGAACTGAGTCTGCATCACCTCTAATCAATCGTAGGGCTGTCTTAACTCGTCACATCAATTTGACCAGCAGCCTTACAGCTCCAGTCCGAGCACTTAAATCTTTTTTTCAACGGCTCAACTTGCGACTTAACTGGCAACTAGCTTGATGGTAACGTCTCCACAAGACGATTGACATTTGCAGTAAGCAACTGCTCTGAACACAACCTCTGAAGCATCAGCAAATCCTTGGTTCTTGATGAGTTCAGCACCTGGAAAGGGAAAAATGCATCGGCTCACTCGTATGTTGCTACTGGAATGTCAGAGCTTGACTAAGGCAGGAGCTGGTAGGGCAGCTGTCCTGGATCCTCAGTCTAAATCAAGAAATGTTCCTACTGTATTTTGTGAAAATGCTTTGTTCTAGAAAATCTTCCTCTCTCTTTCTGCTTAATTCTGTAAAAAAAGTTATTAAACTGTACTTAAAAGGTTTTAGTAAAATATTTTGAGTAAAATAATGATTGGTCAATATAATGATGTTGGACTAATGATGATAAAGTTCTGCCCTTTTACATTTGCAAAAAAGTTCCAAGCATCCACAAGAGTAGACAGACTGGAACTTAAGTAAGCCTGTAGTTACAGGCCAATTTTTATAAACTGAATGGGTATATGAAAGCTGGCCCCATGACAAATTCTGCCCGGGCCTCCTGTTGCCGTAGTTTCGGGCTCTGTGGACTGTAGACTCGAAGAAAAGTTCTTCCGCAACTTCAGGGGGAGCTGGTCAATCCATTGAAGATTCAACAGCCAAAGTTTTTTCAGAAATATTTTCGGCCATAAATATCACAAGTCCCATTAGATAAAGATCATAGTATCAAATAGCTTTTGCAGTTGGGACTAAAACTGTTCGCTTTGTACAAATCTTTGTGGACCCCGAGGACACTATGAAACAGAAGCAATCATCAGTAGAGTCCCAAATGACTCCCATTGATTTGTTTCCCAGCTGGAAAATTAGTAACTGCTTCCAGCCGTGGCTGGCATCGGAGATGGTTGCCGCACTATTTATGCTACTTCATTCTAGCACTGTTTAATATTACCGTAAGTTGTTTTGGCATCTCTATGCTTTCAGGCAAAGCTTTCATTCCTAAAGGCCCTTCATCTTCGTAGAAATTGTCTTTGCCAGTGACTGTAGCAATTGGGAATTTGTGTCCTTCATCCTCTGCAGTCTGTCTTAACGTCCGGGTTGCTAGGAATGGTACACTTACAGAACCATACGTAACAGTCCGAAACTTTTCACTGAACCCAGGGGCGTAGCCAAGGGGGGGTTTAAGGGGGTCATAACCCCTCCCATGAGGAATTTTTTGCCATACAAAATGTATATTCTTCACTACATTTTCATACTCACGTATACATATATATGAGTTGTAGTAGTCGTAACCCTCCCCATGAAAAATTTCTGGCTATGCCCCTGAACCTAATTCACTTTTCTTTATACGATATGTGTTATAGGTTTCCCTGACTGGGGTGTACTTTCACCATCCTTTACATTCGGTCAATGTCTTGATCACGCAGCACCTTAACCCAAAGTACGTTTAATCGTTTTAGAGCCATGCTCTTGGACTCGCCCAATCTTTAAGTGGTATAGTAACTACTATATATTTTCCACTGGAATCCCTATTAATGAGTTTGAACAAAATGTTCCTCAGCAAGTTTCGCCTCACTAGATTTAAGCCTTTCTAACTCAACGTTTTCTAACTCCCAAAACTTCTCACGGTGCTGTTAAATCGTTCCACAAGTCCACGAGTTATTAGTTCAGAATGAATTTTTCTGTTACCCGATTTTGTAACACTATCACCGGCTAAGAATCCAAGAACACTCCTTTGAAAAAAATAATTCTGAATTTGTGAATTGATTTTTTTCTGCCCTCAACAGTTGATAAAACCGCCTTTACCTAAAAGACAATCAGACTTTTGAGGAATTCAGCTAATTTTATATTTGAAGGAATTTGTTCTTCAACACTTGAGTATTTACATGAATTTAGATCAGTAATTTTGTCAACGATTAAAAACCCATTCTGTTTAAAACTCTTATCGAAGTTTGGAATTTCGGTTTTGACGAAATTGGTGAGCCATTAAGGAATTATTAAACGATAATATTGTTAATTTTTTTCTTGCTTTAATATAAATCTATTCACACCATAATGTCTGACTAGCTGGCGTACATCGAGTAATCCCAACACTGGCTGCAAAATCCCAAATTTATCTCTAATGCAAATTACAGCAGTAATCAAAATTAGTTATTTTTTTGTTTATCCTCAATTATACTATTAGCTGAGAATGCATCGATAAAAAAGCACTGCCCCTGTTTTCAGCCCAGCATGTGCAGTGCACTCTGGCTCAAACACTGGACTACATAACGTTGAGACAGAAGGGGGAATCTCTGCCATCGCGTCCTTGCAACGATAGAAACGAACAGGTTAAATATTTCTTTTGTTGCGTCAATCTCGGGATATGAAAGTGATGCCCATGGCACGCCCCGTACTGCCATATTCTAGATACGCCATTGTTAGTAGTTTTTTCGGCACAACTCTACAAATAGTAATTTATGTGCCTGAAAACCCTGTTACCCCTTCTTGGCCACGGCCTTGCTAACAGTACTTGTTTGTGTGTGTGTGACGGGGGGGGGGGGGGAAATAGGCGTAACGTGACTGAAAATGTTTGGTGTTCAGATTTTGAATTTAACCCTTTAAGGCGCGGCCTCCTCACCGCGAGGCCACAAAACCCTGACGTTTTTAATTGTCAGTCACGAAGAATAATTTTGATTTCTACAAAAAATACTTGAATGTGACATAGCTCCACGAGAATCCGTTACTTTTTAGTCCATCATTACCTGTAAAAATGGTCTATTATTTGTAAAATTGTCAGGATTATTTTTAACTGCAATGGCATCTCCCTGAAAACTGGAAGAATGCCATGTAAATGCATGGGTATAGAAGAACAACTGGACAGACGGCCCACTGTTGAAATACGGGCAGCTGTTGCCATCGCTCGATTTAACTACCAGCAAGACAGCGGTCGATTGATTTTTTGACTCAGCTGGCTGTGCATGCACAGCCAGCTGTGTCAGAAAATGGTCTATAGATCTGTGGTTCTCGACGAACGATTCGATCGACCGCCCTATCGCTGGTAGTTAGATCGAGCGATGGCAACGGCTGCTCTTATTTCAGCATTGGGGAAAATGGTTGCACTACAAAGGGTTAAGAGCAGAAAATTAAAGTTTCTCTCTAACTTCCATGCAAATGTTGAAAATCGGATTTTGAAACAAAGTTGCGGGGTGGGGCGGGGGCTGTGCCCCTCCGTTGCTACTCCTATGGGCCCAGGGCGCTTTGTATCAAGTGGCGCGCAGGGATACAGTTGGGACTTCTTTCCGTCGAGGTCATCTCTCTCGCAAGCGCCGTCCCTCTCCGCAGTTGCCGCAGTGCCAGTGCCGATCTGCCCGAGCGGATCGATGCTGCCGGGGCGGCAGGATACCTTTACCCCGAATTTCGGAAAAGTACCGTCCGGCCGCGTGCTACTTACCCCCGGACCACGCTGCTGCACGACTCGGCAGGGTAAGTCCTGGATTTTTTGAAGATTTCTCTCGGAATGTGGGCGGGCAAGCAGTCGTTTTTGCAAACCGGGCACTCTGAAAAATGGCCTTTTGTTGCTTTACTGTGTAAAATAACATCACGCATCGGGATCGGTCTTACGCATCCTTTTTGGCGAAATGTCGCCAAGAAAGAAATGTCGTGATAAAATGTCGACCGGGAGGCGATTCCAACAATAAATCTCGGCTTATTGTGGAGGCGATAGTGCAAGCCGGGGAATGTGGGAAGGGTATTTCTTAAAAATAAAATGGGCGAGCGAAGCTAATGAAACGCGAAAACCAACTTAAGTTTATTGGGTGGGGATAACGGAAATGGCGTGATATTAAGCTTCTTGGAATTTTTTTATTTCAAAACTGGGAATTATTGATTTCCTTGCATATATGCGTTTGCAAATTGAAATAACCTGATTTCTCACCCGCAGTGTATATATATCGCCTTTTTTGTTTTCGCCACCTAAAGAATGGGACTGTAAATAGGTGCGGAATACCTTTTTTGTCAAAAGTGTTCATGACGTTATTATGACCATTTAAACTTGTATTTAATTTTGATGAGTTTATAGAATGCAAGAGGAAATAAAAATTCTAGCGTTAAAAACATTTTTATTGCATATTGCACAAATTTATTTACCTAATGCTTAAGTTAAATGATAATGCTTATGATAGTGAGACGTAATGTATCTTCTTATTCACATTGCAGCTCTTTAAATTTCGTTTGAAATTCCTGAAAGCAATTATTTAAATTGTTTACTTAAAGAAAATTTGAATCTTTCCTTAATGAAAACGGTTGCTTTGGTGTGTAATCTTATTTAAATTCGGATGATACAGGCATTATTATGCGCATTAGCAAAATAATCGCTTTAAAAATTTCTGGAAGGCCTGAAAAGCACAGGCGAATCTCCCTATAACAAACCAGCTTGGTTCCAGTTGAAAAATTCGCCATGGAGGAAAATTGCCCTGTACGGAGATTCGAGATGTTTGCAGCTATTTAACACTTTCAGGCCTGATTAAATAATTTCTCTTGCATAGATTTAAAAAAATAGATTAAATTTAACTTAAATCAAGATTATTAAATTTTCTTAAAAGTACACAACTGTTTTCAACTTAAAATAATTATTTATTTACAATATGTTTCCAAACATTGTGCCCTCAGTTGGGGACATAGGCTCTAAAAAGGTTAAATAAATAATCGACAAAGTAAAGTAAAATCGACAAGTTCACAGTATTTATCTTTGACTTTTAATCAAAAATAATATCTGTGTATTATAAATTTGTTAGTTTTTTTCCCATTGTATAAATAAAATACTCAAAAGTGAAAACTGTTCATCAATTTACAGAATACCACAATATAGTATACTAGCATTACTTATTTTCCTTTAACTTAAAAAATTCCGTTATTTTGTATTGCTCTGCATTCCGTGATGTTAAATTTTCATTAAAACGTTCACATATTTTAAAATTGCTCTGAAATAGAATCTGTCCAATTTCCTTCAAACTCTAAATCTCTTTTAATAGTTCGAGTGATCGCAGCATTTCTGTGTGATGAGGTTTCGCTAGTAACACGTCTTCTTTTTTTGGAAATCGGTGTCACTTTCCTGGTCTTGATTTTTGTCATTACGCTTCAAAATTTCTTCATCTGTAAATTATGAAGCAATTGGCAGGTGTTCATCTATTTCTGACAAACTGGAGAAATCGTCATCCCTTGTCCTTTCATTCTCTTTTTCGCTTTTTTTCCATTTTTCTTTCGATTCGGCTAAGATCGTGTACTATCTTCATCCTCAGAATGAATTGCCATCTCTGTGATCAGTGGAAAAATTCGTTACTGGGAGAGAGCCACTTCGTTGTATGGAGAATATTTTAAATGTTTTTTAATGTCTTTGGGTTGCGTTAACCCTTTAAGGCGCAGTGATCCCGCTCTGGGAACACCAAACTCTGAGGTTTTGACTGTTGCCAGTCACGAAGAAGAGATTTGATTTCTATAAAAACAGTTGCGGGCGACATAGCTCCATCAGAATCCTTTACTTTTTAGCACGTCATTTCCCGAAACAAAAATGGTCACGATTCTTTTTAACAGCACTGACATCTGCTGAAAAATGGAAGAGCGCGAGAACAGCTGGAAAGATTGCCCAATGCTGAAAAAAGGGCAGCCGTTGCCATCGCTCGACTTAACTACCAGCAAGATGGCGGACGATCGAAACTCGTGGCGGACGATCATCTCGTGCCACAGATCTAGAGACCCTTTTTTGACGCAGTTGGCTGTGCGCGAGCACAGCCAGCTGTACAAAATTATTAACCTCAAAGGGTTAATAATTTTGTTATAGGGAGACATTGCACTCTCGGTTATCTGCAAAGGTTGTACTATCTTCTTCCTTTTTCTTTTCTTCTCCAAATTCATAAAATATATTTGCGCTTACATTTTTCCTTTTCCCAACAAATTTTAATGCTTGACAGAGCAAAATTATTTAGTGATGCGCCGTACAAATTATTTAAATGCTTCGGTTACATTTTTTTTCCAGTTGAAATTTAAATTTTTTTTTTTTTTCCTTTTGAATTGAAGAATTATTTGTTCTGGTGTGTGTGTGTGTGTGTGTTTGCATGCATAACATATAAATCTTTTAAAATTATTTCAAGTTTTTATTAAAAGTTCTGAAATTTCTTCATTAATCTATAATTTCAGATTTTATTTTTGTGATTTTCTAGGCCTTATGGCAAATGTTTATTTTGTTTTCAGTTTAATGTACATAGCTTACAGAAATTGTCTAAATGTTCAAACGATATTTATGCACTTAAACAAAAAATTACTTCCCCTCTTATTAAAAAAAATAAATAAATAAAAGTTAATAATAAAAAACACGATTAGTTGCACCAGGTAATACAATCGATATCACGTGACTCCTCTTACATAGGCTCACCAACCCTGTTCATACATATAAATTAAGAGGTCACGAATGGGACCGATTCCCCATCTAAAAACAAAGAACACCGTGGTACTCTTGCAATGCACCATGAACTGCGATTCCTGAAAATTTCATCGTCAATCATGCTATCATGCAACAGTTTTCTTAAGGGCACCGATATTCAGTAGTCTCGTCGACTTAGTGATGAGATGAATTGTGGAGTTATCCTACTCATGAGAATCAAATTGGAAGTAAATATTTTTGGAAGCGTTGAAATAGCTGTGAACGAAGTATTGAGCAACGTGAGCGATTTGTCTTCTGGCAATATTATTCTGCACGCTGAAAAAAAAAAAAAAAAACCGCTTAATTCACACCGAAGGAACTAAATTAGCTCCGAAAGATTTAATTTCAGGACAAACTCGTCACGATTTGCTAATCTAGTTTCTTCAGAGCAAATTTAGTTTTTTTTTTTTTTTTGTGCGTATGTGTTCATGCTTAGTCACCTCCCTTCCAACCCATAATTTAACACATTTTTTTTTTTTTTTCTCACGAAATTACCGTAGCAATCATTTCTCCCCTTTTAAATGAAGACCCCCCCCCCCCCCCGCGCAATTTCTACGAAGTATTGCAACTTAATGCTTTGTCATTTTCGTAAAGCATCAAAAGGGAGTGACATTTGGGCTCTTATGTTTCCTCATATTGTAAGAGTCTGGAAATTGTGGCCTTCGCTTCTGAAAATCTAAATTCGCTCTCTTAGATATATAGGGTATTCGAAAGTCCCTGACACATTTAAAAAATTCATAGAAAAGCAACAAATTGTCGTATGAATATGCGGTTTGCACAGCAGTACTTCACAGGCTCAAGAATTTTTTTTTTTCTTTTGCATCGTAAAAAAAATTACTTCCAAATTGTTTTCATAGATGGCGCTGTGCTGTCACAGCAAGAAAAACAAACGTAATGTAAGGTGTTTAATCATTTTATTAAGCAGAAAGCAATACCTTTCATTACCAGAGTTCAATGTGTGCACCTATTGTTGCTCGAACCACATTTAAACGGTACTCAAGTTCATCCCATGTTCTTGCTAGCATGGATTGCGGTTTTTCTTAAGCATGTTACGAAACTTCCTCTGAACTGTAGTTATGGATTTTGATTCGAAATACCAACCTACGCAATGTGCTTTTTTAGTTGCAGTCACTATAGCTGGCATGAATATTCCCGCACCGTCAGTGCTGTTTGAAACCAACGCCTCCTTGAGAGGAAAGCCGCGGCGCTTACTTGTGACTTCACGCCGAGTAGGTAAAGCAAAGTGTTTCCATTGGGTTTCTCCTCTCTCCCGTGGCGCGGGACCCAATGGAAACGCTTTGCTTTACCTACTCGGTAAGCGCCGCGGCTTTCCTCTGTAGGGGGCGTTGTTGAAACTCACGAAAAGTCCCTATTGCCGGTCATTTACTGAAAGCTGGTGATGCAGCGCCCTCTATGAACTTATTTTGGAAGTAATTTGTCTTAAAATGCAAAAATAATTTCTTAATTCTGTGAAGCATAATTGTGCGAACCGCATATTCATACAACAATTTGTTGCTTGCTTTTCTGTGAATTTTTGAAATGTGTCAAGGACTTTTCGGACACCCTGTATTAGCTTTAATATCTACACTTAGAGATGGGCGTTTCGTACATAGATTTTCAATTTCGGTTATTGCATTGTTTTGAATAAAGTATTTTATGCAAAGATTGTACAATAAGAGTAATGAAACACGTGGCTTTAACCTGTTTGAGTGTTGAAACATAATCTTGCATTCAGGTTTAAAATCGTCCCCGCTCGGTCTTTTGAAAATGACAATTCAATAACTCTTGTTAAATGGAAAATGAGTGGTGGAAAATCAAGTTCTTTATTTTGATTTGTAGTTAAAATACAGGGTTGTCCAAATTAAACTTCCCCAACTCAGAGGCCTGTGCAGGATGTTGTATGGGTCATAATGTGATGAAATTTTGACAAGACACTTCAGATCACGCGCTCGTGATTTAAAAAAAAAAATATATTAGTATAAGAAATTGCCGATAGGTGGCGCTGTAATACTTGTAATTTGCATATTGCAACAACGTGATTTGCAGAAATAAAGCTTCTGCGCAACGTATCCAAAAGACGAGCCCTACAAAAGTGGAAGGCAGGCGCAGCACAGGTAGTTGTTTCCAGCTCGCTGATGCACAATGCTTTGAAAGACAAAGCTGTGTTAGTGAAACTTTCCTACCAGAATGACGAGAACTCCTGTGCTGCGATAAGAGCATTCCGTCGGCTGAAGAACTTACGCCGAGGACCAATGATACCACACGCTTTACGAGACATGATGATGAAGAAGTTCGAAAGAACCGGACAGCTGGGAATTTTACCAGGTGGAGGACGACATGTTGTGGATTCTGCACGCGTATAAGACGTTGCTTTGGCGGTCGTGGACACCACTAGCCAATCGCCACATGGTATTGTCAGTGTGTCAACTGTTTCTCGTGCTGTTGATATGCACTATTCGACCAAGGCACATATATAGAGCATCTGTAGAACGTTTTGTTGATCTGCAGCGCCACCTATTGGAAACTTCTTGTACCAATAAGTTTTCTTTTAATAAATCGCGAGCGCGTGATCTGAAGTGTCTGCTTTCAAAATTTCATCACATTATGACCCATACAACATCCTGCACACGCCTCTGTGTTGGGGAAGTTTAATTTGGACAACCCTGTATATCAACCAAAGAAAAGAAAAAAAAACACGGGTTGTGATCATTTGCTGCCCTTGCTCAGTCGTTGGAATTCGATGGAGCATTCTGAGAAGAAATCGGTCAAAGAAAGAGTTTTCTCTGTTACGTCTAATGATGAGAGCGAGCTGGTTAAACATGGGTTCAAGATTTAAAAATGAGCAGTCGAAGAAAAGTAAGAGCGTCCCATCTGATAATGTTTAGTCTTATTTATAGCTCTTCCCTTGAAATTTTTCTGGATCCGCCAATGACATCTAGAAAAAGACAGGACAAGGAGCAGGGACTGTCCCCCTTCTCTTTTTCCAAATAAAGAGGCATGTTGTATTTTAGACAGATCAAAAGAAAACGTGTCCTTGCATGTTTTATATTTTCTCCAAATATGTGTTCAAACGTGCCGTTTTTTCCAAGTAAAATTTCATTACTTGTTTTAAAAGGGGGTGGGGGCGTTGAAATAAAAAGAATCTGAGAAACTTTTTAGGTTACCAAAATAATTTGACATTATTTATGCAAAGAGAGCTTCTTCCCATGAGTTGGAGCTTTCATTTGAAGATAAAAACACGAATATATCCCCGTTCCTGCACAATATAGCTAGCCATTTTTAGCTTTGCATTTTTAAATTTTTGTAAAGAAAGAAGATATATCTTCTATACTCGGGGCAAACCTTACCTGATAACAGAGGAGAAGGCTATAGGAGCCTTTTCTCTACTTTCCGAATGTATCACTCCGACACTCGTTTCTCTTTCCAATTATTATTGGCTGTCAATATACACAAAGCAACCCAATCGCAAGGCGAATCTGCATTCCTGATTCCCGCCAGCACGAAAGAGGTCTATCATTGGTCAAGCGTTTGGGAAGGCGTTACATCTAATTTCTGACTTCATTTCGTAATCCTTTTAATTATTGAATTCAAATAAGACAAATATGCAATTATTTTATAACATACACTTTATTTTAGCACTTAATAGTTGATAACTATCTTAGTTCTGTAAAAAAGCAGGGCAAACGGAAAGAACTATTTGAAAGCGGCGGAATCACACGGTCTGCAGCATTCCCTCCATTATCAGGTTAGATGTGCCCCGAGTATAGTTCATCACTGTAGATCTTTTTGTGGAAAAAGAATTAAGTGTGAAACGGGTATATGTTTATTGACCACATTGTGATACATTTTGGAACGCTCCGAACAGAAACAAAATGTATTAAGATTGAGGGGTTCAGAATATGCACGAACGAGGTTCGGGGCGGACAATTCTGAAGC
This sequence comes from Cheiracanthium punctorium, assembly GCA_038373885.1. Lineage (NCBI taxonomy): Eukaryota > Metazoa > Arthropoda > Arachnida > Araneae > Cheiracanthiidae > Cheiracanthium > Cheiracanthium punctorium. The sequence goes on along the minus strand of JAWZYV010003229.1, from coordinate 755,199 downwards.
GCTGGGGAAGTTTTCGACCCGAGTGTATTTAAAGAATAAAAAAAAAAAAAATTGAAAAGAAATATTGAGATGCAGTTGTTATCAAAAGAAGCTAGCGATAGATATTCGCTTAAACTAGAATGAAAATATACTTCGATTTTAGGGAAACTTTGGACAAAACAAATTGCGTTCTGGGGGAAATGTTGGTCCCTAAACATTTTCTGCACCCCTGTCAAAGCTTTGTACTTGTTCCTCCGTTACAAATATTTGAAAAGTAGTCTGAAAAGAGAAGTTTTGTGGTGTTAACTTCGGAAGATATGAAAGCTAGTTTAGCTGTTATTTCTTAATTCTTATCATAAATCGACAACTTAGAAGTCATTGAAGCTGCTTAAAATGTTGCTACCACAATGGATTTGTAAAGTGAAAATAGCAAATGATACCTAAATTTTTGAAGTTCTGCTAAATGATATTTATAAGTAAAAATCATATGTCCGATTAAAAAAAAAAAAAAATCAATAACCTTGGAGGATAAAAATCTAGAGGACTTCATAAAAGTAAAAGTATCATTATCCTAAAATGAATAACATGTACTTCAGGCTAAAGATAGTTTAAAGCAGACTCTCCGGAAATTTTATAACTCACGTATAGCTTCGAAAAAGTGAAACGACGATTAGGCTACTGAACATGAAACGAGTGAGCTTGTTTTTATTTTGTCACGCAATTTGCGAGAGTAACATAGCAATTTTAAAAGGCTGCATGACCAACAAAACTTAAATTGTAAGTCACGTATGTATACACATTAAAACAGTTAACATGTGTCACGCGAGAACTGCATTTGAGACTGCATGATCCTATTTTTGTCTGTTAACCGTAAATCAGACGTTGTAAACATGATTAAAAAAACTAGTAATGGAATGCATATAGAGAAATTTTAGTCCACGAAAAACATTTATTGAAGTTGCATTTGAGTGTTGCTCTCCGCATAAATGCTTACATAACGCGTTAAATTAAGGTTTTCGTTTTCCACTCTTCACATGCATTGTGCTATGTGGGTCAAAATAAAAAACTATTAAAAATAATAATTGGGAGTGGTTAGCGTTTATTTATTTTAATAAAACAATAAATTAACTTACGCTGAAACAGTGGCGGATACAGAAATTTTTCAGGTAATAAGTAGTGATGCAACGGATATCAGTTTGGCCGGATACCGAATATCCGGTCAAACTTTCAGCCAGATATCCGGTTATCCGGCAGCAGTATGTTTTCTTATTTTTTGTTTTATTTCCACTGGTTTTCTTAGATCATTGAGCTATTACTTTTTCCTTTAAATTTTCTTATTAGTTTCAAATCATTTAATTCAAAAATCATAAATCCTTTTGGAATTCTTTCCATGAATTTAGTACCACCAATTTTACTGCAATTAAAGTCATACAAATAACAATGTCAAGTATGTTCTCCCTCAAGAGTTAGGTAAATCTCTTAAAAGATCAGTTCTTGAAAGAAAGAAATCTATCTCCATTCAATTATTGGAAATAAATATAACAAATTTCCATAGTTTATCAAAATTAAGGGGGGGGGGGGAGGCATTTTCTCGCCAGTCAATTTATGGTGAGAAAAGAAAGGTAACTGAATTCTGACAAAGACTGCAAAACAGTGTTTTTGTACAATAATTTCTTCCAGTAATAATTTACTCCAGTATTAAAAAAAGGATAGAAGCTTTTTTTAATACTCCAGTATTAAAAAAAGGATTAATTTTTCCCCCCATTTTCTGTACATGATAAAAATACATTAAAGTATTGAAAACAAAATATTTTCACAAAACTTTTTTTTTGTTGTATTTTTTACTTTTGCAGTTATTAGAATTTATTCATTTATTATGTTTATTAATGTTATTTCTCTGTATATAATTTTAGGCCGGATGTACAGCCAGATATTTGTAATATCCGGCTACTGCCAATTATCTGGCATATTGGCCGGATGCACTGCCAGATATTTGTAATATCCGGCTACTGCCAATTATCTGGCATATTGGCCGGATGCAGTATGCTTGCCAGATATCCGTTGCATCCCTAATAATAAGCAAAGATGGTTTACTTTCTTTTCTTGCCTATCCATTTTTAATATTGAACACGTTTTAATCTATTACCTTTCATCAGTTAAACACTCCTTCTTTGACCCACATTGCTTCCCAGAATGGTTCTTTCAATGCTCCACCGGAACCCAGCCATTGCACGGGAGCAACGCTGCGCTCCACCAACATCGGTCAAAAGAGTTATTTTCCTATAGTCTTTTTTTTTTTTAAATGAGAGCTAACAGGTTAAACGTGAGTTCAACAGTGGGTTTAAGTGCACTCGGTAAAAATAGTCTCTCTATCTCGCCCCTCCTTCTTGGATCCGCCACCGCTCTGAAATTATGCAGTCCTTCTAGCATGCTAAAGTTTCTGATAGTATGTCATCAAAATTAGTATTGTGTAATTTGAGTTGATCGTGGTTTACTTTAGGAATTCACAACTAAGTTTTTGTATGTTATTTTCTGATAAGTAAAATTATAAGCAACTTTTTGAAGCTGTTTGCGATTATCTGGTTTTAATACAGACGCACCAAGAGAAAAAAAAATTCAACTCACTGTATATAGTGGAATGCGTTAGATATATTTTATCTTTACCAACAGCTTAGTAAGAGAGAATCTGCAAGTTCCTTTCATTATTAAGGATACAATTTCCTATTCAAAGTTTAACTCTATTTTATATTCTTAGCAAGCATCGAAACTTTTTGTCATAGTTACTGAAGAAGAAATTAATTTTTTCAACAAATCGCTAGATGTACAGGATCGCAACTGATTATTATAATTATAATTTTTACTGAATTTAAAGAATTTTCCAGTTATAGTAAGATTAGAAATGCCTAACAGTAGCTTGGCTGGTACTTGCTGATATGTGCGAAAAAAGCATTAAATAGATAAACTTATTAAGTGTATCCGGAAAGGTGGTGATTAGCCTTCCACCGGAGTTACACGTTAAAATTCGAGTACAAATTTTGAACTGGAAAGATATATTAACAGAGAAACTTTAACAAATTGAAATAAATGGCTAGGTAAAAATCTTTTGATTGTTTGTCTCTCAAAACATCGCTCGCCTTCGTTTGGTGTTTCTAGGAATTTAGCACACAGAATTTTGTGGTTCGATACATTCTAATGGTTGTAAACATGAGCAAGCATAAAGAAAGTTACTTCTAGACTAAAAAGATATCCCTTGATTTCAGGGTTGTTTATTATGACAAATAAGGTTTATTCAAAGTTCATATCTTTCTTTAATTTTCCAATTTTCGAAACAAAAAGTAAATTAATATTTTACTCGTTTGTAAAATAATTCAAACAATTACCTTTGCGTTTAATTTCCCTGACATTCTTAATTTTCTGCTCAATATATTGGTTTTCTAGCCAGCTTTTTACATACTCTCATTTTTCCTGTAGTTAGAGATGCGCATAAGTCATTATTAATACGGAATATTACACTACATGAGGTTTTGAGTTGTCTTTTCTTGCTGGTTAGCGAAGCGGTATATATCTTGAATAGAATTTTTTTTTTTTTTTTTTTCCCCAAGACGTGAAATCTCAATAATTGACTAATATTCTAAATTTTTTTTGCGCTGATCTTATAAAAGTCATTTTACAATTCAATTGCTTATGTACCTATCTCTAATTGATCACGAATTCAAAGCTCATTTGTGGGGAGAGGAAGGGAAGATACCTAGTAGAGATGAGACGGGCTCAGCCCGAGCCCGGGCCCGAACTGGGCTCGGGCTGTGTAATTCACAATTGCGTTCGGGCTCGTGAAAAATTTCTCCTTTATTGAACATACTCCTTGAAACAGATTTTAAAGTGATTCATGAGGAAAATAAAAGTACAGTCAACTCCGGTTATAGTGAACCTCTGGGGACCATCCAATTTCGTCCACTATATCCGAAATTCACTAAAACCCAAGTGTCTTCATGATGGATAGAGATACTGTGTGTGAATTGGAACTAATGGTTTGCGTTCACTATAGCCGATGGTTCACTGTATTCAGGTTCACCAGGTTATAACCGGAATTGACTGTACTTATAAAAAATAAAATAGCGGCTCTGGCACCAAGAAGGTGCGTTAAGCTCTTTGGATATTTCAGAACGGCGACTTATATTCATTAGTTAGTCATGAGATCCGACATTATTTGATAAACATGTGGATAAATAAAGAATTAGAAAGTGCATTGAGAGTTTGCAACTATATTTGTCTTTAACTTGCACAAACGTCAAAATTCATTGTATTCTATCAATGAAGTAATTGGATTTTTTTTTTTTAATCTTTAACTGAAATTTCGGGCTCGGGCTCAGACTTAAATAATATTGCTCGGGCTTCAAAAAATGAGCCCGAACTCATCTCTAATACCTAGTATATATTTTAAGCTGAAAAATATGTACAAAATTTCTATTCTAATTATTATGAAAAAAAAAAAACTCCGGAAAAGGTGGGGGAGGGGGGATTTCTGAAACCACCTGGGTGTCTATTGCATAATTTGTACCTTTCTGTATTTTGTAAAAAGTCACGCTATCACGGAGAGCGTTCATCTGGCTTGCTTCCACTAACTGCTGAGTTGCCAGTTAATTGAAGTTTCGAATGGCATCTCTCTGGCAACCTTTCAATGTTTAAATAATTTATTAGTAGCTCGGTCCATAGTCCAAAACATCAAGGCCAATTATTCACCACGAATCCTGTCATTCCAAGTTTGGACATTTCTGTGCATTCATGTATCGCAAATCTGCTTTTCGGATCGTGTCCTCTAAACAGGGAAAGAGAACTCGTTTAAAATGTCTTATTTTCTTTTTCAAATTCAAACGAGATAGAAAACTTTAAATTCTTTTACTAATTTTTAAAATACAAACAACTTTTAGCAGCATTTTAGTTTTAATTGTGTGCGCCAGATTTTCCGGAGCAAGTTCTGCTTCAGGCGTAGTTGAACCTTTCATTCAGTACTCATTACAAGGTTTGCATGTAGGTTTTTTATATTTAAGGTTTTAACAATGTTTTGAGATTCTTTTGTTAGGTAACATTTCGGTATTTTTAGTAGTCTGCAGCAAGCATCACTGCGCTTATGCAAAATATTATTTTTTTACCGTGCGAAGAACGGGGGGTACAATAAGCTGATATAAAATATATCTATACCCTGGCATTTTATCGTATAATACAGGAAAAAAACAGTATTATAACGTATTGGTAAGTGTTTAGTAATATTTATAATTGAATTTTGCAGATTTTCCATTCCCCAATTTTTGGTGAGAGTTTAGTTAAAATTATTAAGTGGATAGGGAAAAAAAAATTGCGCTTACTTACTGCTACTGCTATAAATGATCACAAGACGAGTGTAGCCGCTGAAAAAGGTATAAAAAGATGATTAAAATCCTTAATTTTATTGCTATACACTTTGCTGTGGAAAGTTCTGCAAGTTGTTACGGGGTAACTATTCATTAGCTTTTATTCTTTTATGATTTTTGATGGATTACACCTTTCAGAAAACTGAAGTGTTAAAAACTCGACACGCGTTTTATAGATAATGTACTTTAAAAGTTTGTAATTTCTTTGACTGTAACGTGAAAGTTAATCATATTTAAGACTTAAAAATTATCATAATGCGAAAAATAAAGAATGATTTCGTTAAAATGTGCGTGATTCCATGAAAGCGAAACTCGTGTACTGGACAAATTTTAAATAAGTTTTTTTTTTTTTTTTTACTTGACTTTACGTCATAGGCTTCCATGCATCAAAGATGCATGAGATTGGAGCATAAACTAAACTAAAATATACATCAAAACCGTGGAAACGCAAATAAACAAGAAATTTAGTCGCTGGATGTCAACTGCATCAATTCCCTAGCCAATATCGGAAGTATAGTCTTCCTCATTCATTGAACAACAACTTAACAAATGATGTTTGTCCATCGCAAAATTCTGTTTGCACAGAGCGCACAGGGGACTATTATAAATACCAATTCTGTATAGATGTTTAGTAAGATCCATCATCTCCAGGCGGAAGGCCGCTACTGCAATAGATTTAGAGGAGTCCGAGATCTTATAAATTGGAAATAAAAGGTAATGGGGGGGGGGGAATTACATATATTTTAAGTTTTTTTTTTTCTTTAAATGATTTTATTGTATATGAAAAAATATATATCTGAAATATTTCTCTTTAAAAAATTCTTTATTTAATAGAATCATTCATCTATTTGAATGTCATTTCAATTTCATTTTATTTTATGCTTAAAGTAGTATGTTAACACTTTTGGAAAATGTGAAAATTTTTTGGAATCTTCGGCGTGTACAGGAATTGTTTATTTAGAGACTATCATTCGTCCGGGCGAAATTTAGATAGTAAAATTTTAAATTCCTTTGTTTCAGATGTTTTATATAAATTGACTTAAGTTTATTTTATGTAATATTAAAGTAGTTGTTAAAATTGATTATGCTGCATATTAGCTTGTTCTTAAACTACCACTATTTCTTATACTACGGAACTCAATAAGTCCTTGTGAATATCCTCTGTATAATATGCGTGAACACAGATGTCAGTGATGGTAATAGGTGGAACCATTATTATGTTACGTATATTCATGTAGATTTTCTCCGAAAGTTTTATCGCTGAATGCGTTATAAGCATTGCACCAACCAATAATAGTGGAATAAAGTACCTTTCGCATAGACTAACGACCAAAATACCTGTTTTGTCGAATTTTATGCTGCTTCGGAATAAACAGCATCGTTATTAACTCAATAAGCTGTTGTGCTTTTCTTCCAAACCACGTCACCTGCTAACGGAGACCGTTCCATTTATGGTAAAGGAAACATACAATTTATCAATGAAGGTTTAGCTTTATCTTAAGGCTGTTAAATGTGTAATATATAGTTAACGGCCCTTTATGTATATATCTGCAGATATGGAAACAAAGAACGCCTGAACTAATATAAAAGACTGATTTATTTTATTCTACAACTCTAATAGTTTGTGGTTTCAGCTACATAATTTGATTTAGACAGTATTCATAAGTGGATTCAGACGCTGTAGTTTCTCATAAACTTAACTATCCGTATCATAGTTAATCGTTATTATTTATTTTTTATTCATGTCAAGAATGCATCACTTCATAGATTTATACAGATATGTGCTTTTTCTAATCTTAAAGAAAGTTGTTTTTTATGGTTACATCAACTGAATGTTAGAGCAATGTTGCACAGTCTGCTGCAGACTGCAACCTTGGGTGATCTTCTCGGTCATTGTTGGTTTATCCAAAAACATTAAACTGGATACCGTTTATATATATCACAAAACTGATAGTTTGAAAACCTTAATAAACTGCCATCGTTCACTCCTGTTTAGTATTTTGTTGCTGTTTGCTTATTTAATTTACTTCATGCAAGAATTTAGTTTTACCTTGTAATGTTGTACATCAACAATGGTGATTGTCGACTCGGCGGAACAACAGTTCGTGTTAAACGCATTTTTGTTGTTGGATTTAGATTTTTGTGAGACAACCCATACCAGGGTTCGATGCAGACGAAAATTGGGTACATTTTGCTGCCCCTTAACAAAATTGGAATCGATTAAAACGGCCCTTCCTGCATTTTTTATCTATTTTATTAATTATTTTAACAAAAGTGACTTTTATTAAAAGTTGGTATGAAAATTCAGAAAAACAAGTATTGAAATTCACAAACTTAAGCATTGAAATTTACAAAAATAATCGATTTTCACAAAAAATGGACCGTGGGAAAGAATTCCTAGATCGACCACTGCATTCTCATTCATGTCTTGCTCATTGTAAAAAAATGCAAAATTCTTTTCGAAAAGCTATAATAATTTGTGTTGGAAGGATTAACCATTTTTCTTTATTGATGATAGTGCCGTACTAGAAATGGGTTTGTTTGCCAGGAGAGGATAGTTCACGTCACCAAACGTGTCTGGCCGTTCCTGCAGTTTGAATTCTCATCAAAAGAAGGGATGAATTCTGAAACCTTGCACATCTCGGAAAATGCCAGCGACCGCCGCACAGTGTGAGAATTTCGCAATCTAGCTGGACAAGACAAAAGTCAATTTTCTCACATTTTGTCGAATGTCCGGTTTTTAAACTTCAACGTAGGAAATAAACCATATTTCATGAAACTAAAATTTATATTCCGAGAAATTACTCCTAATATTATTGGTCGGATAGACCGATCATTTGCATTCTGCCTCTCATTTGTTCCTAGTGATCGTATCATTTATTGTTTGCTCGAATACGCTGTGCTACTGTATGCTGATTGGGGGGTGGGGGGTTGTGCATTAATTTTATTTTTATAATACGATCGATATTTATTTCGATCTGTTACAATTTACGCATGTTTTATTATCGTAATTTGTATAATGAACTTCCGTACGAACAAAAATTTAGGGTATTTTTAACTGAAGTAGTAACAACAGCTTTCACTTTAATTTATTTTATTTAATAAATAAACGCAACTTTTATCTAAAATTCATTTCATTGTATAATCCCCTGCGACCCCTGCCCGAAGATGCGCAGGGCAGGGCCACTGGAGAGAGGCCAGTGTAATCGGGCCCTAATTACCGCACAGGCCAACTAGACCACGGCCCCAAGTTTTAGGCGGCCCCAAAGTTATTAAAATAGTTTTCTATTCCTAAAAGAAATGAGTTATACTAAATTTTTAACAGAAATAAAAATACATAAAGCGATGCACTTTGACAACCCATAACTCTGAGCAAAAGGATTTGTTTACACTATATTCAGGGATGAAACAAACGTCATGTTGAGATCCCAAGAATTCCACCATGGAGTATTCATTGACGTGACATAATTTGATTTTCAAGCATAACTACTACATTAAAGGCTAAAAATTTTTGAACTTTATGTTAAAAGTTTTTGTGCTGGAGAGAGTTTAAAGCACCTCATCCTCTTATGCATGAAATTGTGAAGAAACACTGGTATCTTATGATTATAAGTGGTATAAAACCAACAAGAAATAACCGCACAGGAGCCCCGCAAAAGTACTAGGTCCTAGAGACTCCGAAAATCTTAGTCGGACTCAGTGTAGTGGATTTTTTAAGTATATTTTCTTTCCCATCTTCCAGAATATTTTCTCGTTATTCACCCAATTCATACGTAAATCAGTTTCTAATTTCCCCTCTTTCCGCAGTACGCCAGAAAATGTAGCAGATCCGAAGAATCAATCATCAGCTTCCTGGTCGTAGGTCGCGCGGCTAAAAATGTTGCTTTTAAATCTTCTTTCTTGCGTTCTTCGGCATGAAAAGAATTCTCCGTCCGGTACTGTGTTTTTGTTAGCTTTGGGAAACTGAACACATTGAAAAATAATTACTGTGTTTTCTTTTCTTTGTTATAAATAGAAGGTAAGTTCGCGGGCTTCAATGAATTTATAATTTGAAGAGAGAATTTTAAGAAGTGTCGGGGAAACGTGGCTGATAACTCAATTTTGAATTGCCGGTTTTTTTAAATATATAAAAAAAAAAAAAAAACACATGCCATGTGTATTAACTAGGAAAAAAACAGATGATTATTAAATGACGTATGATTTGAAAGTTTGTTAAATTGAACTTTTAATGTAGATTTTATACATTAAGTTTGATCAAACATTTTTTGAAAGTGGAATAAAATTTATTTTGGTGATATTAGGCATTCATTTATGTACCTCTTCAATAATAAATAAATCCTTATTAGAACGGAAGCGTTTAAGCTGTAAACGTCGTTTATCAATCTGCAGCTTTCGGGGGCGCGGCGGTAATGTTGTGCCTCTGGCAAAACCATCTGCATTGTTCCTCTTATATCTGAAGCAGCTTAATCCCCCCCCCTCCCCTTTTCTATATACACACACATCCACTATTCTATAAATTTTTAATAACGTCCTTGAAATGATAATTTTGGCCTAAATTAAATTAAAAAAAAATGATCATATTAAGACATAAAATAATGCAAAACTGGGGCCAAATAAAGAGTCCAAATATATCATTATTTCACAATTTACTTCTGCTATATGATAGAAAATTGCGTCATGTTCGCATGCTATTTCTTCACACAATAATTATTTTCTTTGAAGATAAATAAATGGATGAGAATCTGGCAAAAACCTCTCTGTTTTAACTTTTTGTAGTTTGTAATTTATTTAAAAAAATTTATGTTCATTTCAATCCATTATTTGTGTAAAATTTAATCTTTTAATTAAAATATTAAGACATAAATGAATTTCCAAATTTGGTAAATAAATAGTAAAATATTTTAATATACATGCTCGTTATATCGACCCTTTGCATCTCACATTGAAAGCTCTTTATAACATGCGTTCACTATAATGGATATAATTAAAAAATATCACAAGCATGCACAATCATAAGTTCTGGTTAAAAAAACAAACAAACAAAAAAAAGATTCCAACTCAATACTCAATTTTTCTCTTATCTGTATAAATAAAATTAATTTATATTCCTGAAACAGATTTTAATGTAAAAATTAAAGAATAAAAGTTGTTGCATAAACTTACGTATTTCTTGTTTCTTAAGTACTAAATGTTTTGTAAATATTGCCTTATCAAGTTTTTAGCAATATTTCTTTTATCAGCTAACATGAATAATCTTGTGTTTAGTTTAATTCACAGTAGATTAAATGTGTTTTTAATATGGATTTTCTGAATAATGAAGTGTTTGTTGTAAAGTATAGTGAAATAATCAGTTGCTGCAAAGTTTCCATTTGTTCTGCATCACTGCTCTGTTACAATTTTTCTGGTTTTGCACTATTGCTGTACAGAATTTATGCTAACAATAGAAAATCTATAGTGAAATTGCCAAGATCCCCTCCCCCCATCTAAATCTTGGAAAATCCTGAAATTTTACTATAGTATAAAACTGTCCCAGTCCTATTAAATTGAAATATTTTTCACCCTTTTATTTAAAGTACCTGGCTACCGTGCCATTTTCAGAATGCAACAGTTCCTTTAGGGTGAAATAATGGGTACTTAAATGGTTTGGCACAGTTATCAATATCCTTCATGATCAGGGCCTTATTATCGCACGGGCAAATCGGGACCCCAAATTCATAGATTCCCAGGGTGGCCGTTGGTCATAATCAGGCTCTGTTCATGATTACCAAAAATTTTGCTCTCTGTTGGATCACTAATTCAGGAAAGCTTTGGTCGGCATTCAATGTTACAACAGCACATACTGAATTGTTTTGAATTGAGATGTTAAACCTTTGACATTTGGCATCATCAGGATAGAGCAAAAAGTAGCCTTAATGTAAGAGGCCCTGTTTCCTTCTATAGCAGAAAGTATATGAACTTTTTCTTCTATGTATCACATCATCATGAAACTACCCACAAAAGGAATTTCTGATCTTAATATGCAGTCTGACAAAGTAACCAGGTTTTCGCCGATACCTTGGGGATTGTTCATGCATTCATTAAAAACTTCAAGCTTTCTGAAACAATACTTTAAAAACTTAATGCTTTCAAAAATTCACATTGTTTACTTTTTATTTTGTGTATTTAAAAAAAATTATGTAGTTGTACAGAGTGTCCTAAAAGTTCCCACACTGATGACATATGGATATTATGTGAATACTTATTTAGCTAAATATCTTTGCAATTTTCATGCGATTTACTTTCAAATTATATCACATGAAGCACAAATCTCTGGTTGCATGATAAATTCATTTCACTATGGAGAACAAAATAACATAAAGCTTTATTATCACATAACTTGAACACAAAAAGAATCAAACAATAAAAACTGAAGAATTGATGCAATGATAGACAGATGATAAAATTTAATGTTTAAAAACTCATGGTCTGATTTTTGTTTCTTTTCTAAGTTGGAGAGAGGAGCTTGGCTTGACACACACTGTAGTTTTATATCAAACTTTTCGAAAATAACTACCTACTATTTTATGCTGTAATTACTGTCTAGTGTAATCATACTTTTGATTTACTTTTGATACTATTAAGTTACTATTGATTTTGTGCACAACATATGTAAAAGCACTTTATAAATCTTTCTAAACAAACTTTCAATTAAAGTTAAAATTTGAGAACAGTCCTTTATGTTCTTCAGGGATAGTAAGTAAATATGTTCAAGCAAAATTTTAGCCAAAATTGTTGAAAATGTTTTTTTGTCAAGTTCATCTATGCATAGACTAGGGTTCTTGCTAAATCTTATTGAAAACTGTCAGTGCTTTAATTCTATCTAATTACTCCATAATATCATGCAACAAGCAAAAATTCTAGGGAGATCAATAAAAACTATTAGACGTTTATATAGACATAACTGTATGTATGTAACTGTACGTATAACTTTTACAACTGAAAAATTCAGCATATAAGTTTAAAAATTAAAAAAATTGCTTATCTAAAGAAATGAGCTTGAAAGGAATTTAATACCATCAGATTCTAAATAATGAATTTTATTCTTTTTATTTGTACATTTATCTGATTCGTATCATGAAAAATATTTTTTTTTATTTTTATCTGTGTCGAGTAGTTTTAAATGCAATACTAATTATCTTTTTTGATTTTATACAGGTGGTGTCATTTTTTAATTTTGTATGATGAAAGTACTGTTTGACTGATTCTTGTCCTCTACACCAAAATGGGTAAACAAAATAGTAAGCTCAAACCTGAAGTTTTGGAAGATTTGCGTCAAAACACAGAATTCACAGACGCAGAAATTCAAGAATGGTACAAAGGATTTTTAAAAGACTGTCCTAGTGGTCATTTGTCTATTGAAGAATTCAAAAAAATTTATGGGAACTTTTTTCCGTATGGTGATGCGTCTAAGTTTGCTGAACATGTATTCCGTACTTTTGATGCAAATGGTGATGGAACAATAGATTTTAGGGAATTTCTTTGTGCATTAAGTGTCACTTCTCGAGGAAAGTTAGAGCAGAAGTTAAAATGGGCATTCAGCATGTATGATCTTGATGGGAACGGATACATTTCACGCCAAGAAATGCTGGAAATTGTTACAGTAAGTGCTTACTTCCTATGCATTATTATTAGACTATGTACATAAATAAATTGAAAACTTTGTATAAATTGCCCATAACACTAATAAAAACTGTGTTTATTTAAAGAGGCACTAAAAACAGCCTCACTTCATTAAGACAGTTGTCTGATAACCCACCTGTAGTAACACAAAGCTTGGGGAATTTCAAGGTAACACTGCTGTGAAACTAGGAACTTGGATTGAAACTGGCAGACTCCATTTTTATTAACACTTTCCAATAAGGTTGAAAAGTGTTTTTATTTACTCCCAATTTTTTCTTAAAAATTTCAAAATAATCATTAGAAAGTCTATCATCCATTTTTATTTTTTCAAATAGTAGTTGAAGTTACTTGTATGAATCAATTAAATTTTGCTAGTACTTTTGTTAGCAACAGTCAGTTATGTCAAGCAACAGTGAAAAAATTATTTTATTTTATTTCAGTCATGTAAAGTGTAATTAAAAAAATACTTCATTTTAATTATCAATTTTTAAAAATTTATTTTATTGGTGTGCACATTGACATAAGTGCAAATAAACTTTTAATGATTAATGATCAACCAAAGAAAATTCACTTTTGAATGGTCTCATTAAATGCTATTGCCATATTTAAATTTGCTTTCAAAATAGCAAAATCAATCTCTTCCCTCCCTGGATAGATTAGAAATTTTTTGGGGAGGAGGCTAGCTTAAAAGAAGGGGGGGGGGAAGCTTATCTGACCTGAATAGATTGTTTGTTTGTGGGATTACAGCCGATTAGCTAAGCGTGGGCTCTAGGCCGAAGGGTGGGGATCTTTCTTAAGGGGTCTTAACACGTATTTACGCTAAGTTATGGCGAAAACTATGGAAAACTCCCAATGGTTAGGTCGATGGCTGTGCGATTGGACCCGAACACGGGACCTTCACACTTCGCCCGCCTACAATTTCCACTGATTTAACCACTGTGCTTATGGTGAAGCTCTGATCAGAATAGAATGTAGAATAAAGCAAAATGTTATGCTAAAAAAATGTAAATTACTTTCGGAGGAGCTAATATAAATATATATATATTTATTTTAGCATATATTAGAAAAAACGCCCCCCCTCCCTAGGCCAGCCATTGTTATTATAGAATTAATGCATAAAATGCAACGGTCTCAACTGGGGGAGAATTGCAAATCACCTAAACCAGGCACGTAGCCAGGAAAATTTTTTGGAGGGGGGGGGGGGGATATGCGCCTGGAAAAATTTTTTGGGGGGGGGGATGATATGAACTTATATGTGTATAAATAAATGGAATTTCAACACTAATCCAAAAATTTTGGGGGGGGGGGTGATATATCCTGATATCCCTCTTCCCCTGTTGAGACAGTTGCATTAGCCCCTGACCAAAACCCATACGTTTCTGACTCGCAGCCTGAGGTTTTGCCAAGGAAATATGTTATAAGTACAAGCCGTAATCAACAGACTTTATTATAAATGTGTTTAAATTGCTACAAATGTATTTAAATTGTTACTAGGCCAATAAACATTCATTCAACTTACGGCAAACCCCAGAGGTGTGATTCTCCCTGACCTATCGGGAAACAAAATAAAAAAAATTTACTTACAAATTACAACTCTATAAAGCTACAGCTTGCAAACGTGGGGGGAATACAGAAAGAATAACAAGGTAATGGTAGTTCCAAAATAGCGGTATTTTTATTAATTTTAAATAAGATTTAATTATATATATATGTGTGTGTGTGTGTATATATGTATAATCATTTGATTTAAATAATATGTACAATAAAGCAAAATGTTGCCTAACACTTTTCTTTTGAAAAGAAACTGCAGCCCCTAGCCCTGCCATTTCTTAGACTCCTTATCTATGACTATAGCTCTGTGACTCTTGCCGTTCTGAAGCTAATGGTGTGACGAGACTTTAGCAGGCACACTGCATATGTGTGTCTGTATGTAATATCCAGTGTATAAACATTAATCTTCCCTTTTATTAAACTGAAATTCCTATCAATTATGTTAAAATATAGATTCCTTTGTTCGGGTAATTCTGCTGTAACCTTTGTTGCTAACAAAATACTTGTCTTTTTCTGTTTGTCAGCATCATCCATTTTCTAAGTTCTTTTAACTTGTACAATACGTTGAGCATGAGTCAGCCAGCTCATTTTAGTTGAAATAATTAGCTTTAACTGTTGCTACTCATTTTAACTGCCCTTTTCCTACAGTAAAAAACTCAGGAACTCAAACTTTATTGTATCAGTTGTTATGCAAAAGTCATGTCAGTTTTATAAATTGTAGATTTTAGTTTAACCAAGGAATAAAATGGATTTGAAAAACACTCATGTTTTCCCATTTCTAAATGTTACTTATATTTTCTAATAAAATACATGTCTTTTCAAACTTAGCCTTACAAATCTGGCTTAGAAAATGAATATTAATATGTGTCTGTTTTCTTTTTAGGCTATCTATAAGATGGTAGGTTCTGTAATGAAAATGCCAGAAGATGAATCTACCCCTGAAAAGCGTACAGACAAAATATTCAGACAAATGGACAAAAACATGGATGGAAAACTTTCTCTTGAAGAATTTATAGAAGGTGCCAAGAGTGATCCATCTATTGTCAGGCTATTGCAGTGCGATCCCCAATCATCGCATTGACACAGTTAAAACACACAAATATGTACACTGCTGGCATCCCATAATTCTTTCAATGAGGCTTGGGCTCCTTTTTTTTTTTTTTTAACAGTGTCCTGTGTAATGAAATGTACTGTTCTCTTACAGTGCAGTGCATATTTGCCTTTGCAGGTTTATAAATATAGAAAAAAAAAAATGAGCCATTTAAAAGCTCGTGAATTATGGGATGATAGACTTATTTTTCTCGGTCAAATATGCAATTTTTACAGTTCATTCTTTTCTGTTCTGCTTTGATTTTTAAGTGATAACTGAAGCTGTTTTCTGGTTATTTGTTGTTGAAGTAGTATTCAATTCCAAAGTGATCCATTATACTGCACTTTATTGATGCTTTCAGATAGAAGGTTCAGTAGTGTATTTTTCTGTGGTGTTTTTTATTGTATTTGTTTGAAAGCACTCAAGTAATTTTGAATCCTTTGCACAATGTTGTTTGTAGCTTCAAATGTTTTCTAGTTATTTTTATTTTTGTGTAATATGTTCCCAGTGGCATTACTTAAATTGTCAGAGTAAAACTCATTTAGAAAATCATATTGTTGAAAAAAATCATATATATATGCTTATATAAGTGACTATTTTATGATAATGAAATTTACAGACTATTTGTGATTACTCTGAAATTGATACATGTTCTCTGTCTGGTTTATATTTTCATTTAAAGGAAAACTTTTTACGTAAGACTAACTGTAGTTGCCCAAGAGTAAAATATGTTTTATTAGAATAAGAAAATATTTGCATATTTCTTTGGCTTAGAAAATTAATATTACTAGATAGGTAAAAATATTTTTTGAACTTTTCATCTATTCCAATTTATAGGTTAAACTGCTTTTGTAGTGGCTTCTTTCATACATGTGTCAAGTTACCACTTTTGAGACAAAATAGATTTAAATCTACTTCTGCCAGACAATGAAGAACTTATCACTTTTAAATAAATTTTCATGACATTTTTCTTTTTTTCATTACATAAACAATTTCCGTTTTCCTAATCTGAAATTTGCTTGTCAGTTTTCTATTACACAGGGTTCTTTGAAAAAAATTAAACAATATTTAATTTTTTCTTAAATCCATGTTAATACATTAATTGAGATGTATAAAAATCTAGTGATTTATCCAATGTACTATGCTGTTCATAACATAATTGTATTAAATATGTTGCTTGTTTCAAAATTCCATTTTGTAGTGTAGAGATTTTCAAAGTTTTTTTCACTTCTGAACAACATAAAATACTTTATAAACACAAAATTTGTATTCTCTTTCTGAAATTAATTCATTAAACCTTAAAGCCATAATTGATTATTTGTATAAACATAAAAATATTAACAATCAAAGGGAAGGTAGGTAATCAGTGCTTCGTTCAATCTTTTGTACTTATTTATTCGGTCTAATCAGGTATAATATATACACAGTAAATGTAAAAATTTATGCACAATATTTAAAGAAATCAAAGACAAATTCTATTATCATTTTCTTCGCTATTGAAAATTACAACACAGAATTAAATATTTTGAAGCTGGAAAATATTGATTAATATGAGGGTTGAGCTTATGCTAAGTACTAATGCATGCATGTTAAAAAAAAAAAAAAGAAAGCAACATACTTAATATCAGGTTTAATGTTTGCCAATTAAAATTTAAATTAAAACAGTATCAATACACTGTTTTTGCCAATGATTGTCATTTAAAAATTTCCTTTGATATGGAACCCTGTTTTGCATATAAATAAGGAAATTATATATTTATACTTCTTTAAATGTTGTTGAGTTATGTACATCTTGCTTCTGAAAAAAATTCTTTACATTCCATTATTATTTTTTTTTCTTAGAAAGCTCTGTTTTGTCTGTCCATAATTATTATTATTTCTTTTCAGTTTGATTTAACTGTCTCAATTTCTAAACCATTGATACTGTCTTGAGCCTGAAAAAGTGGCTAACTGGGATATTCAAGGTAGTGCCTAAAGATACTAGATTTGTTGACTTGTTGCAAACAGTAGATCTAAACAGTCTCTAAGGAACTTAAATCATTCCAAAAGTTTATCTGAAGCTTCATAATTTTAACTTAGATTGCAGCATTTGCAATCATAATTATTGATTGTTGGGGATAAGTAGTTCATGAAATACATATACTGCATGACCAAATATGGCTTGTAGACTAGATTTTTATACTCTGAAATCTGTACATTACATGTAAATTAATTGTTAGTTTATATCTTGTGATATCAAAAGTATTTACTTTCCTGTGATCACTTATTTTTGTGTGAAATAAGCAGTAGCCAGCTCTATAGAATACTATTATTATTCTCTGGCCGAAAAATAATACTAATGAATAAAAATAACATAAATTTCAGCTTAATACTCGAAACAAACTAATTTGTCACTGTAATTTTAGTATTGAAAATTTGTCAGTCTTCAAATAAGTAACCGTTAAAATCTTAGTAGCAAATACAGATTAAAAACCTAATATTTCTTACTGCTTTCATATCCTATTTTATATAATATTTATGACAGAATGCTTTATTATTATATATATATATATATATCTAAAGCCCATATTACACCTTCCCCATCTTCAATTCAAGCAACCCTTTCGTTCAACTTTTCCACAACAGTTGGGTGAAAAGGATTGTGCGATATGCATGTTCAACATCCGCATCTTTTCCCACCCGGTACGGGAAAAATTGAGTATTTTGTTCAACTTCTCCGATAGACCAATCACAGGCAAGCAAACGGAGAGGCTGCAGTGACATTACAGATTCACTCATTCCCTTTTCCAGTCAAACCAGTTGAGTGAAATAGTCGAACAAGTTGAACGAAATACTTGATTGAATTGAAGATTGAACATAGGAGAAGGTGTGATATGGGCATAAATGATAACCAAAATACAATTTACAACTGGAATATTCGTAAAACTTTTATTGTAAGTGTTACGCATTTAAACTTAATATAGTATTTCTTTCATTTAAATGTAATGCATACAAAAGATTGAAATATCACTATATAACCACAGTCAATTTAGGGTTGCATGTTATTTCAGTTTTTCAATTTTTTATTTTTAAGTTCTAGGTTTCCCCCCCCCCCCTTTAAGTGTATTGTGTATATTTAGTTTAAAGATTTGCATGGCTAAACAATATTTATTTTTAAAATGTAATTTCATATGATTGTGTATTAAATTCCATTACTAATGATTTACTCATGCTAATAATAAAATTAATCTAGTACTTAAGAATTTCCTCTGAAGTTTTATACTTTTAAGAACAAACTTTGAAAGAAAAAGTTTATTTATTGATTTAAAATATACCTACATAATATCCTGACTTGGTTATAATTTAGAATTATGTTTATTATTTCAGAAAATTATGAAAATGAACGTTTTTTAGAAAAGTATTTCTAGACGACACAAGTTTCATAATTAAAAATTACTATTCATGTAGTGTTAACATCATTAATCAAAATTATATTATATGCACAGTTAAAATCCTCATCCAAATAAAATAGGTTTTTAATTCTATCTACTGAAAGCTTTTCCGTAGGCATTTTTTTTCTGAGGAACAAGTATCAGAATAATGTATTTTATTTTTAAATTGTCTTATGTATTTGGAATAATAAACATATAATATAAAAATAATATTCTCATAGTAAGATAAAGTATAAACCATCCGTGCACATAATCCAAAACATCTGCAAACTCATAATAGCCCACGATAACAGAATATATAATGGGTATACGGACATGTGTATATGTATACATACACATATATGTATGTAACATGCTTCAAGACAAGCAGAGGCATAGCTAGGGTTTTCTGAGCCTGGGGACAACTGAAGATTTTGTATTCGCTCCTATTTGTAAAAATGCAGTTAGGTAGCTTTCATACACAATTTGGCGCTCCTTGGATGCTGCACCCGGGAACAGATGCCCATCCTTTCTCCCCCCCCCCCCCCTAGCCCCCCTGAAGACACAAGGC
Source organism: Cheiracanthium punctorium (assembly GCA_038373885.1). Taxonomy (NCBI): domain Eukaryota; kingdom Metazoa; phylum Arthropoda; class Arachnida; order Araneae; family Cheiracanthiidae; genus Cheiracanthium; species Cheiracanthium punctorium. Next base: position 735,531 of record JAWZYV010003229.1, on the reverse strand, counting down.
ATCAAGTTTGAATGCTATGACTAAGATTATTTTTATGATAGTTAACATGAGTTTTCACATCTTTGTTTTGTAAAGCAGAAGTCTTTCATCACTGAAAAGCCACTAACGTAAAAGCTTTGGTTGGAATATAATGCTACTAGTGAGAATAAATACAATAAACTCTAGTATCAGTAACCTAATCATATCCACCTAATCCTACTATATAGTAGACTATTGTAGAAATTTTTTAATATGCTTTATGACAAAGCAATAAATGATAATAAATATTCTAATATACATGATAAAAGAATTCCATAATTTTTCTGTTTATCTAGAGGCTAAATTAGTCTATTATGAGGATAAATACAATTCAATGGATAACATTAGAGGGTTTGTACTCTTGCCATTTCTTCCAATATTTCACCAAAAGTCATTAAGTTTGGTGGCATTTGGTGTGATTTCGAGGAATGCACACCGTTAGCCGTTGGATCATTAGTGAATTACATATTTTTTTCCTTTCTTTGTTTTGTATTTTTATTTATTTGTATGCAGTAAAGAATTGCTTTTTCATTTTTAATATGGATGCATATAAAAAGTGTACAACTGAATTTTTCCCTCTAAAATATATATTTTCAGAAATTTTGAAGGGAAAAAAAAAAGAAATTGTTTGTGCATACTTTTGGTGGTTAACATAATTACAGTAACAGTAGGTAATTAAAACAAAAATACATTATTTTAGCATTGAAAGCAATTTAAATTGATGTGTTACTTAATTTTCTTTATAAGCAAGACATGCATTTATAACTGCATATTCTCCTTTTCTTTTAACCTGCCATTTATTTTTAAATGTAATTCTGAGAATCTTTGTTTGTTTTCATGCTGAATATTGTGTAATAAAGACTTGTGTACAAGTTAAAAATCTTAAGTTTTTTTGGTAACACACATCCTCTTTCAATTTTGTTTTCCTTTCAACATTTTATAATATGCAACTTTTTGAAAAGGTAGTGAAACATCTTTCTCCGTGCCATCTTTGCTGACGTAATTGTCTGCTAGGTATTCTCAACGAAACATCAGCAATCCATAGCTTTATTGATATTTATTCATTTTTAAAAAATTCAAGAAGAGAAAATTTATGTGCTTAAAAAAAAAAAAAAAAAAAAAGAAACAAACAATGTATTATTTGAAATAATGTGTTAGATGAACAAATCATTTTGGCATTAAAATTACATAGCTGCTATCTCTTCTGGAAGATTTTCCACCACTATCTTTAAACAGTTTTATTTCACATTAAAAATTTGGACTTATTTTAAGCTTAAATTGCTAAGAAAAATTAGTAGCGGAAAATACGGAAGAGTTGGCAGGTATGAAATTACTAGGAATGTGTGAAGGTCACTAAAATGATATTGATGAAAATTGCAGAAATCGGTGCTTTACTGTTTAAATAATCCTTAAAATTTCTTGGGGGGGAAAAATGCATTTTTCAATAATCATTTGTCTTTATTGAAGCATTAAATGTAGTGAATCATGCAATTCCTTAAAAGTTCTTTCTCATTTCACCGGATCATTTTCAAAAGAATGAGTATATAAATTTGATGTTTAGTAAATTTTCTCAACAAATTATTGACTTAAGCCATAAAGCTATTATGCTAAAATCCCCAAATATTTAAAAATTGTGCAGCTACTCATGCATAATTTTTTTTTTCCCATTCAGTCTTAGAGAAGTCTTTTGCTGCTGTGGTACTATATTAATTATAAAACGTGTTCACCCGAAAAACATGGATTTTTTTTAATCTAGCATATTTATTAAATTATTAGAATTTATCTCTAGCAGATTTTTTATATTTAGTAATATTTTTCACTTACAAAATATAATGCATCATCCTGTAACTTAAAAATTCATAAAAATCTAGAGTTACTTATCAGTACCCCTTTGTTATAATGCTTCTCGGTGTATTGTTCTTTTTCTTTATACACCCTTCACCTGCTTTTACCCTTTTGCTTCAAAATTTCAACCACAAAAAAATCAGTGTATCAATTAATCATGGGAACTGTGAGAAAGACCACAAAAGATGTATGAATCACTAAAGGCATGGTAGAAAAATGTTAGCGAAGGGGGTGAGAGCAGTGAGAGTTGCTCACATCAAGTTGAAATGTAACAGTATGAGACATGGGTGGTATGAATGTAGATGAGACAAAAGATAGTTTGGATAATCTCCGCTGGAATTTATGCTGTGGCTATCACTTTAGCGGTATTGTTTGGTTGATTAACGTGGCATGCGGGCCATTATTAAAAATAAATCCTTTGCAGGACTACTCCACAGAAATTTAACTTCCATGTTTATTGCTTAAGTGATTATCTTTTGTTACAGTACTTAAATTATAATAAAATTAATAGTTAAGTTTGCATATGCTTTTAGAAGTAAAATGTTATCATATCCCCCCTGGATATACTATGCATTTTTCTCTTTTCCCGACAAGCACAATATAACAAAGGGCTACAGTATTTAAATAAAACAGTGTTGTATGTTTTTTAATTTAGTGTTTACTTTTTAGCACTTACTCTTTTTATTCATGTACACACATCAAAAATATTTTCATTGAAATTTATACACTATTGTATACTTAGTTTCTGTTGAAATAATTTGCTATGCTCTCTTTTATCTTTTTTCTTAAACGTTTACAGTAGGTTTCCTTTTTCTATGCAATTGAATTTTTCATTAAAGCCATATCAGATAAAAGTATTTTTCAACTACTAAAAATAAATGTTAATGAGACTAAATTAGATATTTCATCAGTTTGGTTGCAGATTTTGTATAATTGTATTTAATAACTGGATCTTGGGAATGATTGTTAAGAATGTTATAAATACTGAAACCTGTTCAAAACAGAATTAATAGCTATCTATGTTAGCAACTGTCTTGGTGTAGAGTAAATGTGCAGATTTTGCATAGCTCTATTGATTTATTGAAATATATATTTGAAAACTTACACTCTTGAAGTATCTTGGTGCTACTATAGTTAAATTTATTTAGGTTGTTTCTTGAAAAATAAAGATTTACTCGGATAAGAATTTTAAATCCATATACTTTTAAGTAGGTTTTAGACAAATACGTTTTAGTCTTATGCTCAATGTCACTATAAAAAAAAATAAATAAAAAATAAAACTTTTATATTTTGATTGCTGAACATTTCATAGATAAGTGTACACATGATCCTGAGTAATGTAACTAAGTCCTAAAAATTGAGGGCTTTTTGAGTTTTTCATTATAATTTGTGTACTGAAAGAAAATTAACTGTAAATTTCTGTCATTTTATATTTTGATTGTATATATATGTAATAAAGACTCTTGTCAATTCAATAAGACGAGTTCATAGTTTCATTCCACATTCACAACATTTTACATATTTTATTTATTAGTTTTTAATCACTATTAAACATTTCTTTTTCCTTTTTAAAAAGGTGTCTTAATCACCTATATCATGAAAAGATGAGAAAATGAGACTTTGAAGATTCTCCAAAAACTGAAACAGTTTTTACAATCTAAAATGTTATCAAGAAGCTAGGCCTAAAAAAATTATAACTTTAATGCTTTAGTGTTCTCTAGGAGCTAAAAGTTTGATTTCTACCAGAATTTTCCCGTTTTTATTGATATGCAAGTTAGCTAAAATAGTTGAAATTTATGTTAAACTTTCTGATATACACCTTTAAGATAATAATAAGCATTATCACTTGGTACGTGCTTATTATACTGTTCTTGTCAAATTTTGCATATTGTTCATCCAATTACCATCTGCTCAAACCTGCAAAAATTTTTTTTAGGTTTTTGAGTGTAGGTGTTAGTTTTAACTGTGGGCTTGCTTGGGTTTATAAGCTGATTTTGGAGAAATCTTAAGTGGCTGCTAAAGTGGCATATTACATGATTATAACATCAGAGAATAGAATGAAGAGACTGGTGTCACCATAATGATTGAGTTATATTAGTTACACAACTTTGCTTCCATAGTTTTCAATCAGTGGCTTTAGTGATAAGTAGTGGACAAAATACACTTGCTTCCAGAAGCTTAGCACAGAGAAAAATGTTAATTTCCATAAGCCAATCTGAATTAAAAATTCTGAAATTTGCTGCAAAGGTAGGAAGTATGCAAATATGTTAGGTAACTGCCAATCACAGTTTCGCTTTGAAAAATATGCAAAACAAGCTGTCACAAAAGAAGCTGGCATTGTTAAGGGTTACAGGAGTTGCATGTAAATGCTGATGAAAGGTGTTTAGAACAGTCATAAGATTTCTTTTCAATCTAGATGTGTTTATGGTTTCCAGAAGACAAATGGAAGATTTTGAGCACTGGAGGGCTGTGTGAAGCTTTGAAGCAGTACAGTCTATCACAGATGTTGCTGTCTTTGGTGTTTATCATTCAGGCCTGTAGCTGGTCTTCCAAGGGTGTATGACCCACACGAAAGAGTGATATATTGCTGTTGTAGCCAAGCAGAATCAAAGTTTGACTTTCACACATGTGACATCTTTGGTTGCAGTGGCCATCGGTAAGACGATATCTGCCACTACTGCTCGTCGAAGACTCTACATGAATGGTCTGTACTCCAGGGTACAAGTTTGCGTTCCTTTATCCATGCAATCCAGAAGAGCACGGTTAAAATGGCACCAGTATGTGAATTGGATTGTGTCTGGGGCAATGGTTTGTTAACCGATGAGTCCAGATTTGCCCTACAACCTGATAAGCGTGTAAGGGTCTGGAGCTGGAGGGAACAAGGCACACGCAATTGGTCCAAGAACATCATGCATTTTGCAATGGAAGCATCATGGTTTGGACAGGAATTTCATTGGGATAATTTCAAACCGACCTGCACATCTACAGGTGAGGTTCTGTGATGGCCAATCAAGATGAAGTTCCAGACCTCATTGTGAAACTGTACACTAAAGCAGTTGTTCCTTCTTTTGTTTTAATGGATGGTAATGAATGTTCCCATAGAGTAGCTATCGTTGATGACTTTCAAGAGAGGGATTGCTCATGTATAGTGGCCGGATTACTCACTGGACTTTATTCCAATTGAAAATCTTTGGGATGCACTTAATGGTGTTATATGTAGACATTTCCCACCTCCAGCCACTCTGTTTCAGAAAGTGCTCTACAGTTGGAATGGCAATTACTGGACTCTGCTGTGGTTGATAATCTTGTAACAAGCACTGTACACTTTATATGAAGGTGAGGGTGCCCACATATCCTAACATCATTTTGTTAATGATGCAAATATGACATCCTCTTATAATTTATGATAATTCAATATATTTTTATCTCTGTATGCAATTCTTTGTTTTATAAATAAACACAGATACACAGATACTGCTGTATTTTGTACCAATCAAAGCGGTACTTGTCCATTTACTGCATATTACTGCTCCATGCTTAACTTTTTATAAGTGGAAAATGAAAAAGTAAGAGCTCTACAAGGGTGAAATGAGGTTCTTTCAGGAAAAAGTAAGAGCTCTACAAGGGTGAAATGAGGTTCTTTCAGGATCACTTGATAGATTGATAATTCAGGATAAATTTTTGATAGTGTCAGTGAACAAGATTATTGGTAAAGAACTCCATATTCTTCATAATAATTGCAAAACCTCCAGTTATTGTATACACATGCAATGATATATATTTTACGAGTTTTAAATAAAAATAGAGCTAAATTTTTAATAAAATGCAAAATTTTATAAAACTGTTCTGACTTTATTCAATGAGGAATGCTGGCAAACATTAAAAAGAAATGAAATATAAGAAAAAAAGGGGTAAAATGTTTAATAATTCAGTATTAAAGCTGGATTTGCCAGGAATTTAAAGAAAAATGAATTTTTTTTTTTTTTTAAATTTCTCAGAGTTCATTTAAGAGGTGATTTTTAATTCCCCAAGTTTTTTAGAGGCCATATGAAATTACTTGATTGTATGGCAGTTTTAGCTTAAATTTGATTTAGAAAGCTGCAAACTTTTTTTTCTGAGAAAATTTATTTCTTATAATGTGATAAATGTTGTACTAATGTGGAAAGAAAGAAGTTATTAATATTCTCTTTATATATTTGAGTAGTTGTAAAATTGTTTAACACACACAAAAAGCAACACCTTTTGTTTTGTTAACCAGTTAAGATAAAAGTAGGCATTATAAAATATCATTATCATCATGAACTGCTAATTAACTTGATGCAATTATTCTAGACAAAAAGCTTAATAGTATCGATTTAAAAATGGTCTATGAATGTTAAAGAATAATAGTAACACTGTTTTGTGTATTACATTTAAATGTGTGAATTTCCAAAAGCAAAGAACTGTTTAATAGCACACAATTTGGAAAATTCTGTGCATAATGCACTGTACATTCTAATGTAATCAAACCTTTGTGGATGTATCACTTTAATGTCACGACTTATCAAACATGTTATTGTCCAAAGAACTTTGAAAGCCTTTGCAGTAACATTTCAAATTTATGATTGACACAAAGCATTTTATTTTTGCTTGAAGGAATACTATAAAAAATAACACCAACTTAAAAATGACTGATAAATTTATTACATGCCTTCATCGTTCAACTGGTAACAAAAATATTTTACTTTTTTCTTCCTTTCATATGTATTGAATATAAAATCTGTAGACACACATACTTCATACTACCCAGTCATGTTTTAACTTAACTTTTGTGATGGTAATATCAAAAATTTTCATGTCTGATTATTATTGTTAGTTGGTAAAATCATAAATAGATGGTGAGTAAAGGCAGGTTTAAAATTTTAATCATAAAAATAGCTTCATGCTTACAGCTAGAACAATAACAAATATGATTACTGAAAAACTCTTTAAATGTTGGATCATTGAATCAAGGAAAAATGTCTTAGAATTGAGAACATTGCATATTGGAGAGGAAAGGCCTGAAACTGGTTCTCCGATCATGTAATGCTTGCCAGATTTTACAATGTGTACAGTAATGATTTTTCCAAGGTATTCTTCATTCTTAGGCACTAAAACCTGAATGAAAAAAAGAAAAAAAAACTTTTAGAATCATAAATATCAATTAGAATAAAATAAAAATTCTCAAGAAACTCCATTCAAAATTACTTAACACAACTTCTATAATTTTATAACTTAATGGTAACTTAGTACAATCTACTTATGTAAGCTAAGGTATGCAGTACCAAAATCGACGATATTTCTATGCTGGGAACGGCAACAACTTGATGTAAGCATTAGCATTATAACAATAACACACTTGTAAAAATCTAAATTAACAGTTCAATGACATGAAGTGAAGCAAGCATATTCATTACTGGTTACGTATGTCACGCATTAGCTAGAGTACAAAATAACAATGCATGCACGAAAAAAGCAACATCTTTCAGATCTTTTCGCAGTGCATTTATTGCACATTAAAAAAAAATTGCCTTGCAGTGGGCTGAAGCATATTTTAGCCATTTCCTGTTTCTTTTATGCTTTTGTAACCAATGATACGTATTAAATAATGCAACGGTACTATAAAAAAACAGGTTGCTAACTTTGGTCCATTAACCCTGCAGCTGCTACAATTAAGAAGCATTTCTGTAGGAATTTGTACAAGACACTATCACCCAATACAGTATTTTTATAATAATTTTATGAATGGAAATGTCACCCATTATATCAATTCATACATCTTGCAATGCTAGTACTTGGCTTTGCCCCTATGGCCACCACCAGCTCTTTTCATGACACCCTAAATTTGTAGCAACCTTGACCCACATAAATTGAATGACAAATACTGCTAAAACAAAGAAATATGATTTTCGTTGAAATGACTCCGATATTTTGGCCAAAACAGCACTGAGTATATAGAACAGCAAAATATGGGGAGGCGAAGCTGGTAGCCTTGGGGGCTTCTTTATAAAAATTATTCAAGAGCACAGATAAATTTACTCCTCAGCTGCACACACTTCTGCTTATAATATAGATGAAAATCTTCTTGTAATATAGATGCTTGTACTGTAGATGAAAGCTATTTCTCCACAAGCTGTACTATGAACTGTAATAATAATAGTAGTAATAAAACTTGTGTCGTGTGAAACTTGGAGAAAAGAAAAGAAAACTAACCTGAAAAATTGAACTGCACTGGAAAATTTTCTAAAGTGTATTTTGCAAAATATTCTTTTTTTTTTTTTTTTTTTAACTTCCTCCCACCCTCCTGAAAGTTTCAGAACTGATACAGGTTTATCATTTATTACAGCATACAGCATAATTTATGAAGAGGTATCTAAAAATAATTAAGTTCCTGGCATAATTAATTTGTTGTAGAATATGTTTATAAATGACTTTTAAGGTGCGTTCAGACTAGCGTTTTTACCATTCTTCTCGTAGCTAATGTTGCAAAAATCGTAAGCACCAAAAATCAGAGCGTTCACACTTGGACTTGAAAGTTTTGCATCGGTTGGGGGGGGGGGGGGTTTCTGGGTGAAACGAAAAAGGGTTAAGTACAGTGCATGCGGGAAGAATGATTGATGTTGCCATCCTTTCCCCACCTTGAAAATGTATCAACAAAAGAAGAGGGGGGATCGTAGAGACATTAGGAACGGATTTGGAAAGAACTTAAAACCCAAAAAACTGGTTTTATCGTCGCTAACTGACGTCACAACTAAGACCGATAGCTACAATAAGAACTCGAATGACAGTAAGAACATAGTTTGAATGCACCTTTATTGGACTACAGTCTTAGCAGGCAAAATAAAACACACTTAAATACAGCTTGTATAATTATACAATGTAATTAAACTGTATTAAAAGTATTAGTTCCTAGGTGTTTCTCTAGAAAAAAATATTTTTCATTTTCTCCTTCATTTTAAATAAAATATTAAGGTTCTTTTACCAGCTAAGAAATGAGTAATTACCCGATCTTCCAAAAGAGTAAGAACCTTAATGAATGGGTACTTGGGAAAATAAAGTATAAACATATGAAATAAACTAGGAAGTAATAAAAATTACCTGTTCATAAAACTTGTTGTGACCTACAAAATGTTCTTTGTCATGTGAAACTTCTGTAACCAGTACCTTTTGAATGCTACCAACTTTTTTATCATAGCATGTGTAAGATTGAAAATAATCACTTAGCTCCTTGGTACGGCGCTTTACCTGCATGAAAGTAAATAATAAGTAATGCAGGTACATAAAATAAAGGAATATCAGCCAATGTATAAAATACTAAAAATATTGAGAATAAATTAAAACTTTTAATTTTATTAATGTTTTTTCCCTGATACATATAATGTTCAACATAATATAAACCAGTTGCAATGAATCATATGCAGGGATGTTAACTCCAACACTCGATTTGGGAGCACCCCGGGAGCAGAAAAAATTTCATTTGGGAGCACCTCGGGAGCAGAAAAATTCCATTTGGGAGCAGAAAAATTCTATTTGGGAGCAGAAAAATTCCATTTGGGAGCGCCTCGGGAGCACAAAAAAATAGTTTCCGAGAGGAAAACTAAGATTCGAGATCAGAATTAACATGATTTTAGAGCATAAAATTGAAGATTTAGGAACGCAATAAATGCATACAAGAAAAGCAAAGTTTGCGAGCAAACACCATTTGCTAAGAGCAAAACACTATTTGAAAGCACTTTAGGAAAGCTCTGGAAAAAAAAAAGGGTGTATACAGGCATTTGGATTTTTAACATTGGGATTTATTTTAAAAGCACTCAGCATTTCTTGAGCATACCAATTAGTTGGCAGTGTTTATTCCATAGAGTGCACAGGGCGCAAAGCCGCACGGTAAAAAAAAAAAAAAAATCTTTCAGATTAACTTTATTTTTTTTTTGGGGGGGGGGGAGGGGAGGGGGGAATGGTTAAACTCTCACCGTGCGCAACATTGACTAATTTTGGCTGAAATTCAGTATTTTAAGAACAATAGAGGTTTATTTGAAAAACGGGTGCATTTAATAGAGGGTAGTGCACTTTTGCGGTATTTTACAGAACTTTAACCCTTCAAAATATATATTCAAAACTTCATTAAAATTTAATTATAGTTCTAAAATGTAGATGTAAAAGATTTACTTCTATTTTTTTTTCTTTTTACTTAATTGAGGAGACATCGGTTGGATGTATGAAGCCATCCACTTCAGAGCACGGGACATGGACCCATCTTAGGGTGCTCTGACTTTTTCCAAAACTGGATCAAAGATCAAACCTCTTTTCTATGGGGGTAGGTTCGCATTCTGATTCGCTACGCTGTGATCTGTGCACGCTAAAGAGTATGTGTCCGTGGTGGCGCCATCTTTTGAGAAAATTATCACGAAACGAATTTTTCGATTTTTCGTTGAAGATCGGCTTAAAAAAATTAAAAATATTGTAAATGCCGCACCTGGTAGAAACGCCGCACTTACTATTTTTTAACTTTTAAACTCATAAACGCTGCGGCGTTTCTTCCATAAATTACGGTACTTGTTTGCCTATCTGGCCGGCCCTGATTGAGGTGACTAACAAAGCCCGACTGGTTCGATCTGGGGCGGGTAGAATGGCTTCGGAATGCAGCTTTCGTACGCAGTTTGAATCTTGCTTTACTGCTAACTAGCTTTCCATACACGCTTTAAAAGATAAATGAGCGTGACAAAAATTTAACAAAGAGTCAAAATGACGTATTCGGCGCAGACCGGCTAAAAGCGCAGTTCGGCGCAATATTTGTGTTTCGGCGCACCCTGAAAGAGTCAAAATGATGTATTCGGCGCAGACCGGCGCAAAAATCGGCTAAAAGTGCAGTTCGGCACAAGAATTTGTGTTTCAGCACAGCTCGGCGCAGAATTAACATCCCTGCATATGACAGAATGAACTTAACATGCAAAAAATTTAACAAAGAAGACATCAAATTTGAGGCAGGTCTTTTAAGAGATTCTAGATAAATTACAAATATTAAATTTAAAAAATAATCTTTTATGTTGGGATTCATACACTTTTAAAAGAGAAAGCATTCTTTAAGATATTTAAGCACTCAAAATAAAGCATTCACCCCCCCCCCCACACACACACACATACAAAAATTAAGTATGCCTCCATTTTTTTTTCCCATAAAAAAGTATTCAATTTTATTAAAAATTATTTAGCAGATAATTATTAGCCTTGTTAAGTTGACAGTAGAGGATGCCCCCTCCTTTGAAATTCAATTTTTCATTTATTTATTTATTTTTTTCAATAAAATGATCATATCGAAAATACCTGAAATAAAAAAGTCTTCAATATATATATTAAGAGCTTGTGCAATTCCTTTAATTTTATAATTAAAATATTTGCATAGCATTAATAAAATTAAGCATATATATAATATGGTTGAAGAAAACTGCTTAGTTTTGGGGTTCCAGTGTACATGGAAAATTCTAGTAAACAGTCCAGTGGTTCAGGACAAAGCACAAAGTTTATTGGTTCTGGTAATTAGATAAATAATCTCCAATACACACTTCACAGAAATTAACAAGCAATAGCTCAATTTTTAACAGTCAGATTATTACACAGACTTTCTCAGATGCTGTATCTCACATATGAGAGCTCATTCTAGGTAGGAAAAAGGGCAAGGTGCAAAGGTTTTAAAAAAGGGCATCATTATTTTAAAAAGGCATTGTGATTTTTAAAAAGGGCAGTACATATCCTGATTATAAGCACTTCTAATTAAAAAAAACACTTTAACAAATTGAGTAAAACAATGCTTGATTCATAAATTAATAATAATTAATTAGTAATCTTTATTAATAAATTAATTACTAGTCTTTATTAAAAATTAGATAACATTAATTAAATTGATACAGCTAAGTAATATAAAAGAGTTAATTACTTTAAGTAACTTTTTAATTAACTTAATAAATGATAAATAGTTAAATTAATAAGAATATTTCTTTAAAATTTTTTTTCATTTTATAACGAAAATAATCACCCAAACATACCCGACAGACAAGAATATGCTTAATTAAGTAAACATTTTGCATAAGAAGCAGATTTTAATAAAAGATTTATTTGATCACCTTGTTAAGAACTATCAATAAAAGTTTAACTAAATTAAGAAACACTTAATAAAGTTACGTTGTTCTAAACCTAAATTTTCATTAATTTTTTTCATTGTTTAAGGTATTTCACCTATAAAAATAATTCTTTAATTTTTCATCATCTTAGGAAGAATTAATTCAATAGTACAAATAATTAAAATATTATAGTTAATGCATGAAAATATTAATAACACTTTGTTCAGAATAACCATATAATAGTATACATATCTATTCCAATTATTCACTATATATTCCACTACAAATTCCAGTTATTTATTAAATTTTTTGAAAATGGACAACAAAAGCTAACATTTTTTTTCAGGATCATCATGCAGCCATTATAAGTATTCTGTTGATTTTAGCAATAATCTGGTTACGTATGTAAGTGGCAGTATTGAAATAGCCAGAAATGAGATAATAACCTCAACCCCATCTTCCTGCCCCATTAGCTCAGAAAGAAAACTACAAAGAAAGTAAAAAAAAATTATGTTTTGATGATAAATTTCTAATTTTTGAACAAATTAAGATGTCCTTTTAAAATTTGGACTCTGAATCAATTTTTGCATTTAAGAGTGATCCCCAATATTTAAAAAAAAATCGGTCTCTTAATAAAAAAATTATAGATGAATGGATTTTTGGGGAGATATATGGATGACGGGAGTTCTATTACCATAAAAGTTGCACAAATTCCACGCTTTCATTCGTCAAGTATCATTAGTACATTATGTGTGAGCAACCAAATAAGAGTTGAACAATAAAAGGGCTAAGAAACTTCTGTAGAGATTTAAAAAAAACTGAGGACAAAAGAGAGCTTTTCATCATCGGAATGCTAACATGAATCAAAAGGCAACAGGAGAGAAGTTTTTTTTTTAAACGGGCATCGAAGGTGTGGCACCCCACTGACCCCACCTAGAATGAGCTCTGCACATACAATAAAATTCTTCCACAGTCTGAAACTCAGTGGAAATTTTCGAGGAGAACTCAGCTGCTCCTCAGCATATAACAATGAAGCTTTATAGCATCAAACTTTACAGCACTATACCAACACCAACTGTGTATTAATCTCTAATAATAACAATAATATAATAAAATTATGTTATTTTCTTAACTTATAAATTAAGGAGCATTTTATCTACTTCAAGTTGAAACAGGTTTTAACTGGAGTTAAATAGGACTATGACTGCTCTTTGAAAAGTCAGTATTATGTCAATACTAAAAAATTTCATATTTTAATATACTTGTTAATATATATCAAAATAAAAAATACGGAAAAAAGGAAGGGGGGGGGATAATTTAATACTTTGAAGTCTGGAGGTTTTTGGTAGTTTTCATGATTAATATATATATATATATATATATATATACTTGGAAGATAGGTATTTCAACAGTACTTTTTTTAAATTATAAACTTCAAATTGTTTTTATTTACAGTGGAGAAACTATTTAAATTTACTAAGAATTAATATTTAATGAGAAACTATTGAAAAAGGCATGTTTTAAAGGGGAAAAAAATCCAATATAAGAAAACAGCATTTTTAACATTAAATTTTAGGTTTGCCTGGTAAAAACTTACCTAAGTGTTGTACAAATACCCAAAAATAGGTTTTATTGGTAAATAAAAATTACTTACTAAAATTTGTTAAAACACAGCAAATATGGCTACCGAATGCTCAAATAAATGACTAATTCTAGGTAGTTTTTAAATACTTAATTTTGTTTTTTGCTGCCACATATACATTTTTTTTTTTTTTTTAAGCAAAAAGGTTTACAGATAATATCAGAAAATATGATACAGTCAGTATTTTTATGGCTCAGAGAGTTTAAAATTGAATCCGAGAGACTCTTGGGTTTAGGCTTCAGTGTTTAAAAAAATCATAAAAATTATAGACTGTTAAAAAAAAAAAAAAAAAAAAAAAAAAAAGGAACCCCAGAATTCATCTTCATAAGCAGTATCATACAGTTTTACAGAAGATAAGAATTACAGAACATTTACATGCAGAAATAAACATTTTAATTATGCAGGGTTTTTTTTTTTTTTTTTTTTTTTGTTTAACAGTGAAGAAGCAAGTTTGGTGCAGCCTAGATCTAAGATAAATTTTCTTATTTTTTCATCTTTATATCTATTTAACATTAAATAACTGCATATCTCTTTTTCGTGCTTTCTATCTTACCTCTGGTCCAGGTATTCTTTCCATTTTTGCTGCAGGAGTTCTAGGTCGTGGGTAGAATTGGTTAATGTACAGTACTGGAAAATGGTATTCTTTAACTAATTTTACAGTTTCTTCAAAATCCTAGAAATAAAATAAAATATGTTTCAAATATTTTGTATTGTGAAATGTGCATTTACATTATGCAGTATTTAGAATAGAATACATTCTCTCTCTCTCTATCTATATATATAATTAATAAGTAAAACACAAAGAATATTACTGCAAAAATGACACTCCGTAGGAAAAAAAAAAAAACATACATCAGAATCAGAGGGCTAAACAGTATGACATTTGAAACACAATGAACCAACCAGAATGAATGGAATGGAAATTATAACCTCTGGGACATTCTGCAGGGGCCATACCCAGAAGATTATAATTAAAGACAACAAAATAATAGGATTTCGGTTGTGTGGCATATCAAAAGAGATATTCACTCCACACATTTAGGCCTTATCCTACTATAGAAAAACAAGAAAATAAATACATAATTAATATGAAAGCAAAATAATCAAAAAATACTGCAAAACAGACAGATCCAACAGGAATAATGTAGATATACCTACACTAACTGAAGTTATCTTTTTCGAACAGAATGGAGATGGTTAAATCAACACAAATGAATATAAATAACGAAATAGTAAATGTATTTAGATTACATATTTATCTTCTTGTCTTTGTAAAATTTTATTCTCGTAAATGATTTACCACATTAACCCAATTACAACACAAAATTTTTTGACTGATCATTTCCTGTTACAATGTCTGACCCATGCTAAATTCGAGATCTTGATAATGGATATTTCTAATTATCTTGAAGAAAAATTTCGGTGTCACATTATATTTGGGCTAATATGATATATCTTCCTATCTGGATCCATGTTTTGTGTTCAAACAATCCTGATTATGGTGCAATGTTTTCCTTTTTAGTCAAACTTTTTAACATTTGACTTCGCTTTTAAATGTGCGATGTAAAACTGACATCACAGATTAATAAATTTTATTTTCTATTTTTAACATTACCATTTAGTTACCATAGTAACAGTGCCAAATTTTTTTCTTCAAGTTGTTAAATGGTACAATCAAACAAACACTTATAATTTCTAAAGTTCTTTGAAAAATACATGAATGTATTATAAACAAAGCACTAGCCTTTAAAAACATTCTGATTTTGATGCTATCGTGTCTGTTTTGTACATTTTTTTCCTTTGCATATGTGGCAACAAATGTTCGAAATTATTTAGAGCTGCACATGTGAAATTTGAGTTTTCTACTTATCAGATGCACAGACATCTATTATTGTCGACAGAATTCATCACATTCAAAAAGTTTTAGACTTAAAAAATGACTTGCACCGTCTAACTTTCATACATGAAGTAATTGATTTTTTTTTTTTTTCAAGATCAGTTATAAGATAGTTGCTACATAATGCTGAACAATTAAATGGAAACAAAGGTAATGTCCACTGTTCTTGGACTAAATAATTTACGTTAAGCAGGAAACTTACTAACTGGAAAATAAAAGTGCATAAATATCAAACAAACAAAACATCAACTATCTTGAACTCTGAAACACTCAAATTTTAAATTTTTCATTACTATTTTACATTTTATTTCCTTTGCATAAGCAACAAGTGATCTTTCAAACTACTGCAGCAAAAACGCGCACAAATCTTCCAATCTTAATCCACGTTTTCTAAACTTACTTACCAGAAGCGCCTGCTCTAAGGGCAAGAATCCAGACATAGCATAAAAATGAAGTCAGTAAGACTTAAAAATGATGTCAATTTCACTACAAATTAAAAAATATATATATGTACATATGTCGAAATATTTGTATATTACTCCTCAGGGCTGTTCCCAGGAAATCTAAGAATGCAAATGTTTTTAGAAGATTGCACCACCATCTTGGGGATATTTCTCAGTTGTTTGGTGAGTGAATTTCAGTGGCCGCTTTAAACCATAAATACTCATCATTTTAAAATTCAAATTTTAACCAATTTTTCTTTCATGACAAAGATGAAATTCTCATTAAAATCCTCTGAACGGTGGGGTCGCATCCGCTAAAATTCGCCATCAGTGGTCTTTTCAATAGCGATCCATTATAAATTCTGGAGGGGCACAAAATTATTTTGTCTCCTTTTAATTTGAAATTTATTTGAATTTACAAAATAAGTCAATTTCTTATATAGCACAACTTAGTTCATACGAAGGGAGGGCCCATGAAGCTCTCTGGAACTGCCAACGATACTTTTTAACTTAAAAGAATCGCGGGTGGTCAGATATTGTGGTCAACCATGTTTTGAAGAAACCTACAACTTACACAGATGTTGAAAAAAAGAATTCTTTACACAGAACCATGATGGAGGAACATAATCATTCGTTAAAGAAAAGGGGGAGGGGAGAAAAAAGAAAAGTTGAAATAAAATGGATGTTGTATTTATTGATTTGTCCACTTCAGGGTGGCTACAGAAATTAAGAAACAAATTTCCCTGATCATCGTATACCCGACAATGATCAAAATTACTGACTGTAGAAAACTCCAGAGTAGAATAAGGGGACAGGGATCACAATGACTTCAAAATTGCACCCTCTTGGTATACAGGGCAATCGCAGATCGTCCACTCTTGGTAATGAATCGTTACTTTTCAATATGATTTATTACTGGATCGCCCAGATCAGGGCCATTGTGATTCTACCGGGCCTGCTTGTGGACTCCAAAAGAGGCCTGCGGACATTTCCCCATTGGTTAGATTTGTCCATTAGATGACGTATCTAAGTGCTGTAACCAATAAGTGAGCATCCGTAGGCCTCTTTGGATGACTCATCGGAGTGCACAAGCAGGCCTGGCAGAATCACGATGACCCTGCCCAGATGCAGAAGTTTTGACCCCAAAAGAGTGTTTCATATTCGCATTCATATATCTGATTGATTCCCTGTCTAAGCTGGCATGTAACATTAAAGGGGGGCAAAATTTTGCCTAGTGTAGAAAATACCATTTTCAAATAGGTTTTATCTTATCTAAAATTTCTTGAATTTAGGGGGGCAATTGCTCCCTCTTGCCCGTAGTAAGTTACGCCTATGTCTACAGATTCGTATGTCTGGTTTTCTCGTATGATCCTATCTTAGAACGAGTCCGAATATCTGTGGTTTTGGACTCATATAGTGCCTACATCACTTGAGTCTTGGATTCGTAATGTGTTTGCATCACTTGAATATTGCATGATCCAGAACGGCACTATGACTTGCGAGTTAGAAGCTGATCCACAGCAAAAATTGATCTTGTTCACTAGGCGAAAACAAAAGTTCCCTGATTTTTGGATATTTTTACGAAATTCCCTGATATTTCCCGATGGATAAAGTACCCTGATTTTTCCATGATTTCCCTGATTTCCATGATCTGTCGCCGCCCTGCACTTCTATTGCAAATTTCTGATTGCAGAGTTTTGATTTAGTTCACACATTCGCTCATTTAATTACTTTTTATGTAAAAAATAAGAATGTTATGATGTCTAAAAATAAATATAAAAGCCTCAAAGTTTATGAAATCAGTGTATATATAATTTATTAGAAGGCTCCCACCCACTGAACTTCCATTGTGTGTGCCACTTTATATACACATATTACAGTAGATGTTCATTTTTATGAACTTCTGGGACTAAAAAAAAAAAAAAAAAAAAAAAAAAAAAAAAAAAAAAACTTAAAAATCACCTTAATACCACGGTTAAATAATCACCTGCTAGTTATGCCAATGTGTAACATGGCAGACATTTGTTTTAACAATTTTGTAGGGACTAAACATCTAGTTCATTGATAATTTAGAAAAGCACTGAAAATTATTCACATTAAACACTAGTATTTTACAGATATGTTTGGAATATCTTTAATTCTGCATTTTTAAATATTATCAAGAAGTTTTAATATTACTACTATACAGGGTGTCCCAAAAAGGTGGTAACGGGCTTTAATTCTATATCTATTAGAGATAAGTAAGCAGTGTAAATTGAAAAAGTGTTCAAAATAAGGTTAGAAATAAAGAGTCCATTGAGAAAAATTCCTTTTGTTAATTTTCAGAAAGTTACACATTTTAAATTTGTATACGATCCTCATACAAAAAAACTCCCAGTCAATAAAATGTGCCCCATACACTCATGAGGTGACATACAAAGTTTGAGAACTATATCTTAAAAAGTGTCAGAGATATGAAGATAAATTACGGTTGAACTTGAAGAATGCTTTCTTGATTGAAAATTTATTTGTTTGAATTTCATTTAAAAAATGCAATTACTTTTTTGCCGACCCAATATTATCATTGTGTTTGTTATTTCACTTGCTTCGTTTAATATTATCATCTGCAGTGTGCAATATTTTTTTTATACTTTAAGACTTTTGGCTATATTTTAAAGGCTTTTGGCAGTATTTTAATTTATAGTCAGATGAAAATTTAGATAAAATGTGATTTTGAATGTTTGGAAAAGTATGGGAAAGTCCAAAGACCTGATGTTTAAGTTATTAAAAAAGGTCAAATTCATGCCTAGAATGCTGAGGATGTTAATTTTTCAGAAATAGGATGTTGTATTGGAAGACATGCATCTACAGCATCTAATCTTATACATGGAAAATATTTTATTTGGGGGTAATAGTAGCAGATGCAACAATAGACGCTTTATAAAACCACCATCAAACTGTACGAACCTCCAATTTATTTGCTTTACAATTTGCTATTTTTGAATGTCACTAATTTTTACTATTTTTGTGCAAAAGAAATCTAATTTATGTTTATTTTAAGCAATTTTTAAAAAATTGTCATTTAATAATTTTATATATGGTCCCTTAACTCATGAAAATAACACATTTTATATACTATAAATTAAACCACAGAACGTAAAAATTTGAAATTTTGCACAGCCGTGTAATATTACTTTCTGCATCTATTTCCGTCAAACTTTGGCAAGGTTGCTATTCATAATTTTTTTGAACATTAATTCAATAATCTATATAATTCAAATTAATAGTTTATTAAAAATTAAAATAATTATAAATTATGTTTGGGTTGTTAAGTTCTAATAGTATGAATAAAAATCAGCTTCTTGTTATCAATATTATGAGATATGAACTAAAATATGAAACAATATTTTGACATAGGGGGAGGGGGATTTTGGAAGCTTATAACTCACACATTTTCAATTCAAATTTATTGAGAAAATTGGTATCTGTGGTTAAAATGAGCTAAATTTTTGAAATATGAAGTGAAATATAGGGATTGCCATTGGAAAAAATAAAGTTAGTGCAAATTTTAATATGGAGATGGCCTCTTGTGCAATTCTTATGTATAGCAAATTAAAGTGTACATCAAACATAAATGGTTGGTATACATACGATTAACAATGGCCAAATAAAGTACAAGTGGGCATTTTTTTTTCTGCAGTTGTACATTCCATTCAGTTGGCAAAAGGTACTGTCGCTTTTAACCTGTGATATTGCATTGGAAATGGAAAATGTAATCATCCAAGGTGAAGAAGGAATTTTCTGCATTTGGTTCACTTTCAAAAGTAGCCTGCTATTTTTTTTAGTGAATGCTTTTAAAGATTAGAATGAATTACAGCAAAGAAAAAAAATTGTCAACCCCCCCCCCCTCCCATTTTAGCATAAGTATGTTAGCTTAGACACTGGCAATTCAAATGTATTTCAGAACAGGTGCTTCATAATCTCTTTCTCTCTACTCAAACACAAAAGAGACATTCTTTGTAGGAATCAAACACCAGTTCTGCTGTTCAGACTTTTTTAAGTTCACTATAACTGAAATCATAATTCACTAAAACTAAAAAAGGCTATGTACATTTCTAACATATGTGAAATGGGACTAAGGAAATGCCATTCACTATAGCCGAAAATTCACTATATCCAGTGTTGATTGCATATATATTTGTCAAATCCTTAGTCTTATGCATACAACATTAGATAGATAAAAAAGTGAAATATTTTGTAAGTTGGATGATTTTATATTATATATGTAATGTAAACTAGGCAATACCTTTTCGGAAGTATTTTGTATTTTGCTAAAATTTATAATAGTATATATATATATATATAAAGATGAAATTTATAATTTATTTTAAACTCTCTCTTCACTTTTAAGACCATGATAAGCATCATCATTTGGTGTAGGCTGATTTATATTGTTTTAGAAAAAAATTGTAAATTATGAATCCAAAAATTTTTTTTAGAGTTTTTGTGTGTAGGACAGTTTCACCCCATACCACGGTGCATACATCTCCAATTTATTTCTCACTTAGTAAAGCAAAATTCATCTTGTGACTATTAAAAACACAGAACATGTTAATAAAATATTAATAAATTAATCAAAAGGTCATGAGAGAGAGAGCAATCAAGTCATTAAGAGTGTAACTGTAATGCTGGAAAGAAATAATTTAGATTTCGAAGACCACTTTTAAATGCACAAATTATGGAAGCTCAATTTAATTTAAAAATAATAAAAAATGCACATATTTTTGCTTAAAAGAGAAAAATCCTTTCTTACTCAGCCATGCAAAATCAATCTAATGCAGATATGAATCCTTTTTAAATTACAGAATTAATGCAAAGATTTCTTAGCTTTACATACAAACTTTTAGATGTATTTAAAATAATTATAAAAACAAATCAAAATATGCATTTATGTACTTAGTAGCTGCATTAAATATAGTGGAACCAGCTTAAGTGACCACCTGTCTATAGTGACCAATTTTGTACAATTTTACTTTACAACCACCACAGTTTACCACCTTTGAAAGGTGACCATATTTCTAAAGTGACCGGTTTTGTTCTTCCAAAGGGTGATCACATTAGACAGGTTCCACTGTATATGCAAAAGAGATACGTAAAAGAAAACAGTCATTTACCAAAAGCATGAAAAAAAAAAAAAAAAAAAAATTGAACTTGAATTAGCAGCTCTAAAACACGGAGATTGGCTGTTATACGATTCACGTATTGTTAAAAAATAAATAAATAAAAATTTTCTTAATATGTAGAAGATTCTTAAACCTGATTAGAGATGAAGATAAATTCTTTAGCTTTTCCAAAAATTACATAATCGGTGAAATTCCATGACTTTTCCCCGACATTTTTTATCATTTTGTAAATTCCCTGACTTTTCACAGTCTTCCAGGTAACAGCAACACTGCCAACTGGTGGTCTGTGAACAAGTTTTAAGCAGTCCCCATGAGACAGGTCATAGTTAAACAAATTAATTACTAATTAAATCTAGAGGAGGGATAAGAGAGGAATTTAACACATTATACTTACATGATTCCTAATAGTATAAGATTCCTATGTTATGTGCTTGTTATGGCAAGCTTAGGAGGTGGGGAGCCTGTATACAATTCCCAATTTAATTTTGATTTTTTAATATATGCAATTCTATTTTTATTAAAAAATTATTTCGGAAAGTTTAACTTTATATCTTGCAAAAAGCCTCAAATGATACATAATTAATCAATCTGAAATTTTAATATTTATGTATGTTGCTTTTTCAGAGTGAAAACAAGAGGAATGTTTTATCTTTACATAATAATTTTAATAAAATCACTATTTTATTAATAACTGTACTAAGCAAAAAGTACAGACTGGTAGAGAACCAAACAGATTAATAATATTTGAGTACTTAAAGAATACACAAATATATTTATTCATTAAAATTTTTTTACCTCTGCTGTTTCTGTGGGAAAACCACATATAATATCTGTAGCTATTGTTATACCAGGAACTCTGGAAAGAAAACAAGAAAAAAAAATGTAAAAATGTAATTAAAACAAATCTAATCACACACTGGATCTTTATTACGCTTAAGTAATGCAACTTTTTATTTTTTTTAAAAGATAAAAAATAACAATACAAAGATTTCATAGTTTGGCAAAGTGAATCAGCAACAAAAAGTTTTTGAAGTCCACTATTAAGGAGGGCGGGGGGGAACTTAAAACATTGAATAGAAACTCAGGAGAAATAGTTATTTAACCAAAAAGTACCAATGATAAATGAGTGAGGTATTTTCTAAGTTACTAGTTTTATGATGTCATGGTTTTCATTAAAAAGTTTTAATGCATGTGTATTATATATAAATGTGCCCAGAAAAATTAATTTCCCAAAAATTTAATATGTGAAAATGAATTTGAACATGGGCACTTCAGCTATTATATGCCACAAAATACGTCTCAAGTATTAATCAACAACCCTCCCTTAAATATATAAATTTATTGTACAAAAATTAGATTATTATACTTGAAATAATATGTTAATTATACTAAATAATTTTCTTATTTGAAATACAAATTTTGAAAAGTTTATACATAGGCACTGCTAGTACAATACAAGCATACCTGTAGTTACAAGCTATAAATAACATAACTGAGTTTAATTAGCTATCTAATTAAAAAAATAATCTCCTTTTAAAGGCTTGTACAGTTAACTTGCGATTTTACTGCCCTTCCCGATTTCACGATCCTCTGTTGAAGTCCTGACCGTTTTTCAATACCTTTTATAAACTTTCGATTTAATGTCCTATATGCTGTGGTCCCATGAAAGTCATTAAATCACAAGTTGACTGCATTTACTTTCTGTCTTCCCATGAATCTTTTTTTTTTTTTCTTACGGGCAGGAACTTGCCAATCAAGCATTGCCCCATACAACTGCCCGAAAGTGTGGCCATTTTATTATGGGGGGACCCAGTGGATGGCCAGCATTACCCCCTGCCAGCATTGAAGGACGCTGGCAGATGGCCAGCATTGAAGGGATGGATACAGTAACACCCACGCCCAGTCGGGGATCGAACCTCAGCTGCCAGGAGTTCAACCCGAAACCGGAGTACGGTGCTTTACCCACCATACAACTCGTTCAGCTCCCATGAATCTTGATGATGGGAAAACTATGTATCACAAGATATGCACAGTTTTTATGTTCTTATGTGTATTTAATAAAAAGCACTGATTTCAGGAATACTGTTTTTAGGAAGTTAGTTTCTAGAAAATATATTTATGCTCATGTTAAAGTAAGTTCAAAAATGTATTACTCACAATAAAGAAAAAAAAAAAAATGTTTGGCAGCATATTATGGCATAAACAAAAATGCCGGGGCAAATTTTATCCTAGTCACATTAGTTAAAAGGGAAAAAAAAAAAGAGAGAGAGAGAGAGAAAATTCAAGAACAATCATGGCCAGTAGTGTACCTTTCAAGTTAAAGATCACGAAGGGTCTGGTAAAGAAGGGTATTTTTTTTTTTTCATCGAGGCACAGAGGAAAGTGCCTTTTGGAATAAATAATCCATGCATGTACAAATGTTTCATTTTGATATACATTAACAATTTAGTCAAGTACTTTTAATGAAAGTGCAGCATAAGCACTACTGGTATATATCGATAAAACGATAATAAGCATAATTAATATCATATTTGTGAAATAATTTGTCTCTAAGCCCTAAAATAAATTATGCAGTATATTTTCCAAAGTAATGATAATAAGAAAATAAAGACCGTGATAAAAGTAAAATGTATTTAGTCAAAAATATAATGAGAGATTTAACTCTTGCATGTGTTAAAGTTAGGCATGTGTGCATACAGGATACAGTGTTTTCATGATGCGAGAATGCAAGAATCTCCCATTTTTTTGCTTTTCTTGCATTCAAAAATTATTACTGCTAGAAATTCGCTAATCGTACAAATTGGTTTCATTCTGTGCAAAATTCTCACTCTTTTCAAAAGTCGTGCATGCTTCCATTTTCTGAAAGTGGTTATTTGACCAAAATTACCCAAGGCAGGGGTAAATACTCATTTATAAATACAGCAAAACCCCAATACAATGATATTTAGGAGAATACATAAAATTATTGCTCTAGAGTGATGAACGGTTATATCAAGGAGAAATTATAGTGCACAGAGATTCCATTGGAGCTGCAAAATTTTACTGTTATAGAGAAATTTATTGTTGCATTGATTATCGTTATAAGGAGGTTTTACTACTGCACTAGAGATGAGTTCGGGCTCATATTTTTAAGCCTGAGCCCGAGGACTTTTAATCCGAGCCCGGGCAATATTATTTAAGTCTGAACCCGAGCCCACGCGAGCCTGAAATTTCAGCTAAAGATAAATAAAATTCAGTTACTTCATTGATACAATATGATAAATTTTGCTGTTTGTGCAAATTAAAGACAAATATAGTTCCAAACTCTTAATGCACTTTCTAATTCTTTATATCCATGTTTATCAAATAATAACAATAATGTTTCAATTTTTATTAAAAATTCCGTTGAGCAGTCACATCAGTGTTAGACATACGTATGTGCTTAGATATATTAGATACAGAAAATTCAAATTATAAACCTCGTATAGTGACATTAAAAAATTTTATATTTAAAACACGTCCAGAAAAGAGATTTTGCACAATTAATTTGTGAAAATTGCATATTTGCATAAGAATATATTATCGCATAAGAATTTAGTTGATAGGAACAAAATTACTTTTAAAAAATAGTTTATGATTTGATGTGAATATATACATTTAACTAAGATAGACCAGTAAATAATGAGGCCAAAATTTTGAATTAACAGCATTTTAACACACATATGTAAATAAAATAGCACAACACACCATCTAGTAAATTATGTGAAAAAGCTAGCTTTTTACCCATCAAATATTTTGTTGCAAGGCCTAGCAGCACATCAGTATGTTTATTTTTCCGATGAATCGCTTTTTAAATTCCGTTTTAAGGAGTATGCTCGATAAAGGAGACATTTTTCACGAGCCCGAGCGCAATCGTGAATTGCAGGGCCCGAGCCCGGTTCGGGCTGAGCCCGTCTCATCTCTATACTGCACCCACTGGGTATTTACCCAACCCAAACCTATAGTCAGAAATTCACACCTATTATTTTTTTTTTTTTAATTTCACTCAGTCCTGGAGAAAGGGTGAGAAATTCTAAAAAACCGTGGGATAATTTGTTAATCTCACAACAACAACAACAAAAACTGGGGAAAGCTCTCATGAATGATAAATCTAAGAAATTATTTTTTGAAACAAATATGGGTCATGATTTTAATTTTAAAAAAATCAAGCATAAAAAGAACAGGAATTTCACGTAAAATCATAAAATGTAAAAAAGCATTTTCATGCGGAAATTTTAAAGTTGACAAGTATGTACTGCACATTCATTTTATCTGAAACTGAAAAGAACCAACATACTTTTTCCTTAAAAAATCCACAACATATTTGAAGTCTTCAATACAATATTCCCTTTTCATTTCTCCAAGGACAAAATCACTGCCTGACTGCACTGGTACATGCAAAAATGAATACACCTGTGGATGCGACAGTATTTCTGCCATGTCCTGAAAATTTTAAGAATCACTGTTTTACAAATGTTAAAGAAAAAAGATATTCTACGTTTGACTGTTACTGCTATCAAAGAAAAGCAGTTCAACAAATATGCAATATCAGAATAGATAATACACGTATACAAGACCATCTGACCATCTTTGTATAAGATATTGCTGAGATGTTTGAAGATGAAAGGCTAGTAATGATAGAAAGTACTGTCCTTCTTTGTCATAAAATTCAAACAAATAAATTTTCAACAAGAATTGAATTACAAACAAGCTGTGCCTAAGCATAGAACTCATAATTCTTATATTCTAAAGTGAAATTTTTATAAATATTTTTTTCCTTTCTTTCAATAAAAATGGCCCCCCTCCCCTTCTTTTCATCTACCCTTCTTCGAGGATTATATTTGAAATGTTCTAAAAAAGATTTTTAGGTAATAGTGAGTGTTGTATTTGAATGTATGAATTTTATCGATATCTCTTTTCTTTTTCAAGATCATGCAGGAAATGGGAAAAGAACATTTTGGTCGCCTATCCCTCATAAGTTACAAATTTTGGAAAATGTTCTCCAATCTAGCACCTAGGCAAAAAAACTCACATACATGCCAAATTTTGTATTACTACCTTCAGCAGTTGTGGCTAGGCTAAATATTGAAATATGAAAAACAGATGGAATTTTCTGGCAGACCTAATATATACTTCTAATACTACTTCCTAATCATATATATACATATTACGGCCAAAGCCCGAAATTGGCCTGTTCGCGAACTGGCCGGCCAATTCACGTTTTGGCCAACATAGCTGTAAATTTACCGGCCAATGTCTGATCTTTTCTTGATTTCGGGCTTTGGCCGGCCGATTCGCGAAGTGGCTTGGTACAATCGGCCAAAGTAGGAAGAAAGAAATCAAGAGCAGATTGTTTTACACTCTGTTAAAAATGAAGTATTTAAAAATGAGAACTTCTGTGTACTGTTTTTTTTTTCTTCTTTTCTTTTTTTAAAAGTACAATTGTTTTAGAAACGAGTTCAAATATAAGTGACATCTCTGAGTTAAAAATAAGCTTGTAATATATAAAAATAGGATCTCGTGTTATTCTGTTCTCATATTAAAGCTATAATAGAAATTATTCAGTGAGCGTATATGCTGAAACAACGAGATAGTGTGAAGAATATTGGATTTGCATCCTTCAAAATGACAAATTATATCTTGAGTAAATGCATTGCATAACTTTTATGAATACAAAGGCAAATTGAGTACTCCATTTTTCAACTACCTTTAAGGGGTATCCTTAGTCTTTTTCTTCTCCATAGACCTAATGCTAAAGATCCCAGATCACATTGTCTCTCGAAATATCGCTTCAAAAAATATGAAACTTTTTGCAATGGCAAATAGATATCGCTCAGTCTACCACCACTATCACTTCGGGCTTTGGCCTAGGATTCCCAGCCACTTCGCAAAATGGCCAGCCAAAGTAGAATATACAATATTAATAGCAAGTACTTCGGATTTTAGCCAAAATGCGAATCGACCAGCCAAATAGCGAACTGGCCGAACCTCGGGCTTTGGCCGCAACATATGCATAATTAGAATTAAGGTTTCTAGCTTAAATTAATTGCAAATATTCGAAAGTTTCGTTCTTTAATTCTTTATTCAAAAGGAAATTTAACTTCAACTCCTAAGCAAATGTTATTTCATTCTAGCAACGGCCAGGGAGGGAAATGCATGAAGAGGAGAAATTTAAAATAGAAAACGGAATTTGAGTAACTGATTTTATGACAAGGTATTTCTCAGTCATGCATTTAGTGAAAAGAATTAAAATAGCATAAGAAAATTTTCAGAAAAAGAAAAGAAGATATGGTAATCATCAAAGAAGCATTTTTAAAGAGCTTCAATTGTTTTTCAGAAAACATCCAGCTTCAATTGTTTTTCAGAAAACATTAAGTTCAAAAGATTAAGTTCAATTAAGTAGACACTTGAGTTAAATTTGTAAGATATAGCATTATTTTATTTTATTTTTTAATTGTTCTCGAGTGTCTATCCAGGAGTTACACAATAAATAAATAAATATTACATTACATAATTTTAAGACATGCAAAACTCATTTTGGTGATTTTTTTTTTAATAAAAAGTATGCAGCTTGGCATAAATAATTTAGCTAAAATAAAGCTGGAAAATAGATCAACAGATATTTCATTTATTTTTCTTTTAAATCTATGCACACTGAAAAATACAATTTGTAGAAACATGACTTTATTTGGATTCTTCAGTGTACTCTAAATTTAAAAAAACTTAAAACTAGTCCATTTCATAATCTTTACAATAGTACCATAAATGCACATTATTTTTGAAATAAAACTTCAGAAAATGAGACTTTTACATTACTTTAGCCCTATGGTGGTGTACATATAACATTAAATTGTTACAAATCACAGCTAGATATTGTATAACATTTATTAAAGTTTTACTAGCATTTGCAAGAATGAAATTTTAGAAAATAGGATTAAAAATTCAACTGTTATTTATAAAATGTTTTATTGGCAGGAATAGAAATGCAATTGATATGTGCTTAAATTAGTAAAAGGTAAAAGCAAAATTCAAAATGTATAAAAAAATGTATTAGAACTATTTAATTATTTTTTTATAAACAGAAAACAAAAGGTACTTTTCCTTTATTCACAACCAACACAAACTTGGCATTTTTTTTTTTTTTTTTTTTAACATACTTAGCCTTTTGATATTGGTGTGTGTTATATTCTATACTAGATGCATATCTTGGGTACATTTTGGCCAAAAATTTATTGAAAACAAAATATTTAGTGTCAGATATTAAAAAAATATCTGACACACACAAAGAAAATATTTTTAGTGTCAGCTGATGTCAGTCACTGATGCGCTGATCTGTTTAGATTTTCATATACAGTGCCTCTCACTTATGCGCCTCTCTTTTATATGCAAATTTTGGAAGGTCCCGTCATGAGGAATAGGAAAATAATGATATAGGTCTCTCACTTATAAGCGGCATTTTCAATTGGGTTCCTCAGTTATACACAAAAATGAATAGCATAATTCACAAAGCAAGTCAAACAGATGAACTTTTCTCCACTGCCATTCCTGAATACATGGTGTTTAATAAACATGGATGTTGGAATGTTGATGGAAATATAATATCAAGTAAACTAAGATATTAAAACAGTTTTTAATGAGTTACAGGTGAAAATGATAAGTAAGATACTAATGACGCAACTGATTTTTCTGTCCCACCTTGTGGTACTGCTTTACTAGCCCTAAGAAACGAGAGACATTATCTGTAAAATTGTGACTTAATTTCAAATATAATAACATATTTTAATGAGTTAGAAGAGATTGTATTACAAACATGGACTAAGCAAACTAAAAGACTACAGTACATTGATAACATTTTGATAAAGGAAAATTAGTACAGTTAAAAGTTTCGCCTATGTAAAATGAAATATATGTACACTCAACTTTTGAATTAAAAGTTAAACTAAACTGAGTAGTTAAAAAGAGTAATATTATACTTTAAAATATTTAACTGAATATTATTAAGCATTTTTTGCAAATGTTTTGTCTCTCATAACTTAGATAAAGAGTTAGAAAATAAGACCCTTTCAGTTATACACGATTTTAAATTAGTTCCTTGAAGCACGTATAAGCAAAAGATCATTGTATAAAATCAACTCCAGATACATTGAACTTTTGAATATAGTGTAAATCATTAGTCCTGATGCACACAGATTAGAAATGTGCATAGCATTTTTGAGTTTTAGTGAACCATGAATTGTTACAGGGAACCTTAGAAAGCAAACTTTGAAAATTCCAGAAATACCACAGGTGACATTGTTCAGGAATGTTAACTCCAACATTCGATTTGGGAGCACCATGGGAGCAGAAAAAAATTCATTTGGGAGCACCTCGGGAGCAGAAAAATTCCATTTGGGAGCACCTTGGGAGCACAAAAAATTTTGCTTCTGCGAGGAAAATTAAGATTTGGGATCAGAATTAACATGATTTTGGAGACTAAAATTGAAGATTTACTGTGTTGACTCTAGAAAAAAGGGCTGCCTGGGGGGAAATTTCAAAAAGGACACCCTGTTCTCAAAAAGGACACTCTGGGGTTCCACGAGAATGTACAGGTAGATAACATATCTAGAAACTGGTTTGAAACTATCTGATCCGCGAAAATTTAACATGTAGAGTTGTAATATGTGTTCTGACTTACGATGCATAGTTAGATTTTTTTCCAGTTTGTCTTTAGTTCCCCCCCCCCCCCCCTTCTTTTGGAGAAAATATCCTGTAGAAGTAAGTGTAAGAGAAATAGGAAAAATGATTTGTTGATAATATTTTGCTCTAAACATGACATAAATATGTGAATTAAATCTGTACATAACTAGAAGTTTTTTATTAAAAAAAAAAAGAAGTTTTAATCTAAGTAATTTTGAATTTTCTGCTTAATTTTTTTTCTCAAAATTACGTGATGTAGATGTTTATTATTTATAAGAATAGTACATTTATTGAAGAAGGTTTCAGAAATTTGTAGGCAGACATGATTTGTTAGGCAGTAGGGGAAGGCAGAGGGACTGTTAATTTTTGTTCCTCAATTTTATCACACTATCACTAGTGGACCACAATTACTGGATCACATTCATACATGGTATTTCACCTATATTGGTACAAACTTTTAAACAGAAAAGGACTGTCAGTGTAAGTGGATTAGGATAAATGTGTTTAGCATGTAATAAAATAATAAAATTTCTGCACAGTGCAGGATGTATAAAATTTAATAATATAAATCATGATTTTATTTAAATTCTTTTGTTCACAATAATTATTGAATGATTACCAAGTAAAGATTTTTAAAGTTACTGAATATATACCTTTATTACTATTAGACATTATTTGGAATTGCATCAAATAATTCAACTCATCCATCAATTGATAACTAGAAATTGGGAAAATTGAATTCCGAACACAGAAGATTACTAGAATAAATGACATAGTCATGCAAATTTTGTATTACATCCAATGGTTGGAATGTACAACACCATATCAAATCACTGAAATATATTAGTTCTTTCTCTTTCACTTCAAATTTAAGGTTTGCTCATTCATGAAAAATGAATATAAGATTTTTAAAAAGCACTATTCTTTAAAATAAATAAAAATAATTACTACATGTAAGTTTTTTAGCAGGTATAAAATAAATATTTTTTTAACTCACAGAATTGTCCAAAGGTATGGAATACAGTTTAACATATTTTAAATAATTTATTTTTCATAAAGCTTTATTTTTAATTTTTTGTAAAATACTTAAAAAGGTCTCTTTAAAAATTTTCTTTCTTACACCTTGCTTTAATCTTTTGAAAATGAAAAATCATTAATATTTTATTTTAACTATCAAATGTTTTTAATCAGCTTAAAATAATAAAAATAATTAACATCCTTTTGCCAGAAGTACTCAAACAAATTATATATTAAAAAACCTTCCAAAATTATTTAGATTTTTTTTTTTTTTTTTTAGTTTTTAAAAACTGAAAATAAGCTTAAATTGAAGACAGTTTGTTTTATGAATAACCTAGCTGTTAACTTATGACACAGTTTGCTTTCTTAAGACATCCTTTCCCAGAACTAGTTACCTTTTGCTTTTAATATTTTTTCTACATTCATTAAAATGTTGAGAATTTTTTAAAAAAAATAGAAAATATATAATATGAATATTTAGAATACCAAATCTTGTCAATAGTCTGATTTACTAAATTTTGCAGTTACTCTAATTTTATATAATTAAAACTGTGGCGTAATAAGA
This sequence comes from Cheiracanthium punctorium, assembly GCA_038373885.1. Classification (NCBI taxonomy): domain Eukaryota; kingdom Metazoa; phylum Arthropoda; class Arachnida; order Araneae; family Cheiracanthiidae; genus Cheiracanthium; species Cheiracanthium punctorium. Next base: position 704,115 of record JAWZYV010003229.1, on the reverse strand, counting down.
GGGGGGGCGCCCGGGTGGCAAGACTTAAAAAGGTGGCCGGCAGGACACTTAAAAATAATATGATGGAAAACTAAAGGACCGGAATGGGAGCAGAATGCTGAAACTTAGAATAAATGGGGCGGCAAACTGAAGGACCGTACCGGGCGCCGATAACCCTAGCGCTACACTGCTAAAGCAAAAGATCATTATTATGCTCTTTTTTGGCAAAAGTATAATGTCTTTCAATTGCTTTATTCGCAAAACGTCGCAAATCGCACGTTTTTTAGATCGATTTGAGTGGATAAAGCCACTGAACATAGTAGACGCCGGAAGTGTTGGAAGTTCGGCCACGCGACTGTCGGTCTGGAGTTTTTGTCGGTTTCATCAAATGTAACGTCAATACACGTTAGAACTCTTTAAAAAGTCACACAAGCAAGGCACCCCCTTTAGGAGATATCCCTTGTCTAGGCTTGCCATAACAAACAAGCAAATCCCACAAAATTTTCGAATCGCAAAACGTCGTTTTGCTATGGCATACTTTCTGTGTCATCCTCAATTATGTATGGTTAGTAAATAGCTTTTATACATTAAGAATAATATGTATTAAGAAAGCCGATTAAGAAGAGGAAATAGTTTAGGGTGAAATTTAAAAAAAAAAAAAACTTGCTAGTGCGCAAAACTATTAAAAACATAGAGAAGAGCAATAACTATATACAGCTGGCAACGAACTCTGGAATAATGATTGTTTGATAAATTCGCATCGCAACTACTTATATTTATCAAACGTAGCTACCGATATTTGAGGATTGACAGATGGAATCGCAAATTTTTAGATAACTTAAGAAAATTTTGATTTTCCCAACCGTATTTTCTCCCCCCCCAATTCCTAAGTGAAATAAATGCCCAAGTAGATCTGCCCTGCCGATCGGGCTTCTCATTGAGTCAGCAAAAACAAAACATACTTGAGAGGCCGGTTTTCGGGTTACTCGGATCGCACAAATGCAAAGACAATGAAAAAGGCAGTAACAGTATTTCGATCTGAAAGAATAGAATATCTGAAAAAGGCATTTGTGGGAAAGATCCGATTTCAAAGACGGTTTTCGTGAAAGGGCCGCTTTCAATCGAACCTAGTTTTATGATGGAGTTATTGTACTCAATTGTATTTCTCTGAAGGAGCTGTTTTAATTAATGTATTTTCGTGATGGGCCGCAAATGTTATGTAAGAAATAAAAAGTGGTGATTGCTGACCAATAATAATAAAAATGTAAAACCAGGAGGTCGCTAAAAAGACGATAAAAGGGCCGCCGGGCGCTGCGCCCTGCAAAATCAATCTAGAGTCAACACTTACAATAAATGCAGATAAGAAAAGCAAAGTTTGCAAGCGTGGCAAAAAATTAACAAAGAGTCAAAATGACGTATTCGGCGCAAAAATTGGCTAAAAGCGCAGTTCGGCGCAAGATTTGCGTTTTGGAGCAGCTCGGCGCAATCGGTGCAGAATTAACATCCCTGCATTGTTTGATGTCTACTAGAGATGAGTTCGGGCTCATTTTTTGAAGCCCGAGCCCGCAGACTTTTAATCCGAGCTCGAGCAATATTATTAAAGTTGGAGTCCGAGCCCGAAATTTCAGCTAAAGACAAATAAAATTAACTACTTCATTAATAGGATACAATAAATTTTGGAGCTTCACACACCTTCTAGTCTCCCGTGCCGCTATTTTTTTTTTTAAATAAGTGCGTCTATTTATCTCGAATCACTTTTTAAAATCTGTTTCAGGGAGTATGTTCAACAAAGGAGAAATTTTTCACGAGCCTGAGCCCGAACGCAATCGTGAATTACAGAGCCCGAGTCGGGCTGAGCCCGTCTCATCTCTAATGTCTACCTCTACAAAGGGCTTTAATATTTGTGCATTTTCCCCATTTCTAACTGTACATAATTTTGCTGTATAAGGTTTTGTTTATTTAAGCATTTTCAATTAACTTTTAAACATTTCATTTCTTAAACAACAACAACAAAAAAAAGAGTATGTGATCATTTTTAAGTTATCTTAAGTAATTTTGAATTTCACATTCACATGGGTTTTGCAAACAATTTTTTCTTACAAATGCCATGATCTTGCATTATGTCTAGGATGTGGATGAACCACACTCAAGACTTGTCACATCTTATTTTTACTTTTTTGTGACCTTTTATGAACACTCCTTGACCTACATGTGATGGATAATTTAGATTTCTAGCATTTAAAAATGAAGTAGATATTAGAAAACAAAATCCATGTTAGTAAACAGAATTAATTTACAATTTTTAGCAAATTTCATGACCTAATGCCTTTATTGTGTGACCTTCTTTTGACTTCTATGTTTCTCTTTAACCCTTTCTTCTTGACTTTTATGTGATCGACTTGATCTGGTACTGCGTCTTGAAAACGGAATTTCATCATTGCACTATCAGAGGCAGCCTTAACAAATGTCCTGAAAAATGAAATGAACTTTTAAAAGTATCCTCACCTCTAAATGCTCCAGAATATAGGGCGGATTTGTCATTCCTAAGCGCAGCATGCAGTCTTCTGGGATGACTTTTACTAATTGATGCAGTAAATTTGGTAATGTTTCTCCTATATCTCTTCCATATGCACCAGTATCTTCTGATGTTAGCCAAATCTCTTTAACACCCTCTAAAAGGTATTCAAATTGCTTTTAATGTATTTAAATATTTAATTAATTAAAATAATGCAACTTAGTATAAGTTATTCACAATCAAAAATATTTCAATTGCATGCATGTAAAGTGTAATTATGCAGCAGAAACAAATAGGAAAAAACTGTTATAAATGTTATTTAATTATATTTATTTATTTATGGCGTTTTGCTAAGATAAAATTAGCACACATCTTAAATATCAGCATTTTGTATTACAGGGTTCATACACAATTGCAGATACAAAAATGTAGGAGGTTTCAGGACTCATCATAAATTTCTCATGTAGAAGTTTTTCAGGAGAAAAATAAGTTTTTTAGGACTCATTGTGAATTTGCCAAGTGATTTTTATATGTTTTTAACATAGGCACCTATAAAGAATAAGATTCTGGAAAAATTTTATTTTAGGGACTACTAATTATTTTTCTCTTTCTTTTGATAAATCTTGATCAAAAATGGAATAAAAATTATTATATGCATCAAGGTTTTTTCTATCCCATATTCAATTTCAAAATAACAATTCAAATGAAGTGAATAAAACAGAAAAAAGTTTTCTTGTTTAACTGGGAAGTGAAAAATTCTTTTAGATGTTTCTTTTCTAGGTAAAGTTTCTGAATCTTCTGTCTTACAGCATCGCAATACATAGAAGTGGAACCACACCAGGAACATATGCAAAGTTCCTATATTTTAGCTACTAATTGCCAGAAAATAGAAAAACTACCAACTCCCAAGAACTCTTAAGTTTAAAAAAAAAAAAAAAATGTAGTTAAAAATAAAACACCTGCACATGGGAATACAATGAAATTTAGATTCAGCTAATTTCAAAATTCCAGGAGAAAAATTATACACAAATTAATAAACACACTAACAGGCAAAATGCTTTTCTGTTAAGTTGAATTAACAAGTATGTATCATTATATATATATAATTTAACAATATATTATTAAAAACAACATTTAAAAAAAAATGAAAAATTTTATTTTTCCCTATTTAGCCATGTAACATGCATCTATGTGAATATACTGCATATAAAATACTAAAATGCAGTACTCAAATATACTCGAGAAAATTTGGCGACAATTATATATTTTAATGAGTAATTCGTGTTTAGTTAAAACAAGAGAAATAAATGATGCCAAATGTATCAATTATAAAACATCTTCCACGGGGACGTATAGCACTTAAATCTGATTTTAATTTAGTTACTAAGCTATATAAGGGCTATTTGGGTGGAATACCTTTTTCACAATTTCTGCTGTTAGATGTCACTTTCAAGTCACAAGATGACTGCTCATTTTTGTGATACTAAAGTTTTAAATCTGATTTGACTACTGCATATTTTAACATGCGAAGTTTGATAATAATAACAAGAAAATACGATAACATCTTGTTTTAGGAAAACTTTGGAGACTTTCATTTGTATTAATTTGAAAAAGTATAAATTATTGAATTTTTATGAATTTGAAAATGCACTTATATGTGTAATGTATCAAACCTCGTAAAAATATCACACTTTATAAGATTATTTTCACCAGGAAAAAAATGTTCAAGGAATTATTATCTTTTTTTTAAAGGAGGGAGGGGAAAACCCACCCAAACTCTTAGGAAATAATTTTTGAATGAAAAAGAAAGAAAAGAAAAGAAAAGAAAAAGAAAAAAAAAAAGATTTTTGGATTGAGGGGGAAGGGGATTTCCAAAAAATTAGTACACCATTAATTTGTGTACAATTTTTCTCCTGGAATTTATATCATAACTTAAACTACTAAAATGTATGAATTTGAAAATATATATTTAACCAATGTATTGAATTTTAATACATATGAAATTAAAAAATCATCGCTAGATATCTTTACATTTTTCTACTTCTTTAAATTACCAAAAGAGCAATCTAACTGATGACAAGAAAGTTGTCTTAATGTGATTTTGCAAATGTTAAAGAGAATCTATCTGCAGAGGATCCTTTTTGCTTTTGCAACAATGTCACTTTGTTTCTGCCACAGGGGCTAATGGTTTTTGAGTTGCAGGAATTATATGCATACCTACCTTCATACAAGTGTACAGACATCACCACAAAAGCAGTCAATAAGTATCTTGGTCGGTCAAAATAGATAGCACATGCATAAATATGTACATAAATACAAATGTAAAGAGACATCACACAGAAAATTGCCATTAAAGTAAATTTGGGAATGGTCAAAATCAATTTTTACATGAAAATCTCAGTACAATAACATTTTTTTTTTTTTTTTTGCAGTTGCAATATTTCCTTTACTTTGTATACGGAAGTTAAAAGGGTGAAAAAGCGATACAGCCAATGGCAAGAACAATGTACTAATTATAAACAGGCAGACAGGGCTCTGTATTTTTCTTCTTTCCCTTGCCGGTGTTAAAGTTTAGAATATTCTACTTTACAAAATATTTTTCATTAATTTATACAATTATATATCAATCTTACATCGTTTTAACAGTCAAAACAATCACCTGTTACAATAATGTTACATTACTGTACATTTTTCTCATGTAATCATATTTATCTTCAAGTAATGTTTTGAAGGCACAGATGTGACAAATTTTAAAAATCAAAAAGCCTGAGATTTCTTATGTATATATTTTTTTCAGAATAAAATGCACAAATACTCAAAACAGACTTTCTTTTCTTTTTTAATACCATGCATGTCCTTATAAGCATTATCCCATTACTTGGGTAGTGTAGCATAAATAAATTTCAAAATTTGCCCCCCCCCCCATATATATATATATATGTATATCAGCAAATATAAAACATCAGTCAAAATGTGTAAAAGAAAGTATTCACAACTAAAAATTACATTTAGATTACAACACTTAACATAATATCTAAATTCACATTAGAAAAGTACTTATAATAATAATCTCATACAGCTATAAAATATCTGAATAAGTAATAAACACTTGGATGATCAAATAATGAACATTTTAAATTTGAGAAAATCAGTTTCTGAATAAACTCTTAAAAAGCCTTAGAAAATGAAGAAAAATTATGAGTCCCAAAATAAGGTAGAAAAGCCTGGGACTCAAGTTAAAATTTTGAAACTTGGCATATCTGCAATAACATTTATAAAGAAATAAATGAAATATACATGCATTCCATAGGAATTCTTATCTTACCATTAAAAGCTTGTTCAGCTCTTTTAACTATTTCTTGAACTGGATAACTAGCTAAATCACCTCTAGCAAGTTTTGTCTTACAATATGTACAATGATTAAGGCACCTAAAAAATAAATAAGCAACTGTGAAAAAAAATTTACAGTCATTCAGGGTAACTTAGCACCACCTTCTAAATTTTATATTTGTTTTTACAGAGCTGTTCATGAACTACTGCTACCCTCTGCTGAGAATATTGTGAAACTGGTTTTCTGCTCTGTATTTTAGAAAATAATTGTCAACATGGTACACAGTTAATTTTGTCATTCAGCTGTTTTAGTGAAGAAGTGTTTGCAAGCTCCATTTTAATACTGTTTTGAAGGTCATGCAAACCAATTAATTTCTACAAGTAATTGTCAATTTATCTCTTTATCAGGCACATTATTTTCTGAAAATGATGAATTTGTTTATGTTTAATGGCTATTGATTTGCTAACATTTGATAAAAAGAAAGAAAAAACAAAAACAAAGGTACTATAATTTTACAAAATTTTCAGTGAAACTTTCAGCCAGTTCAAAACTAGGCTTACGGCAGAGTGTACTGTTATACACGGCACTTTTTATCCATATTATATTTGCTTTCAGTTTATTTGTAAATGATTTGTAATAAATTTATATATGCAGTACCAGCTTCTTAATAAAGTCACTAGTTGATAAAATCAATATAAATGTATACTAAAACAGTTATTTAATAAAATCAGCATCAGCACTTAATAAAATCAAAACTGAAATCTTTAAACCTGCGAAAGCAAAAGTTCTAAGAAAAGTGAAAGAAAGGGGAGGAAGGGAGGTGGAGTGAGCAAATGACCTTTTAAGGGGTTGGAACACACATGCCAGATTCACATTACATCTTTAGGAAAACACACAACTCAAGACCTTTAGATCAACAGTCGCACAGTAGGGTAGAACCCTGGACAATTACACTTCAGCCATTTACCATGTTCAGCATCTTATCCACTTAGCTATGGTAGAGCCTAGATTAGTCATTTAAGACTCATTGCATTTGAAAAAGTAAAGCTGAATAAAAGAATACAACAAAAGAATATATAGTGAAAAAACATAACACTGCAGACACCATGTGTTTTTTTTTTTTTTTTTTTTTTTTTTTTTTTTTTTTTTAAATCAGTATTTATTATATAAATAATTTTAAATAATGCAACACAGTTTAAAGATGAACAGCTAGATTCAAGTGACTAGATAGACTAAAATCCTGTAAAATATAATTTTACTTTATATTAAGTTATTTATGCTACTCAATGAATGTAGATTTAACTGTGCTAATGTAAATAAACATTATGAATCAATAATAAAATATAATAAAAATAATAATGACTCAAATACCAAATTACAAACAAATTAAAGGTATTTAAAACATACCCAGTACTTATTGGTATTATCTCAATCAGCTCATTTTTCCTAACTTTTGGAAGTGATAATGAAGCTCCTCCTTGTTTTTTGCCAGAAACTTTTTTGAAACCTAATAGCCTCACAGAATTTCCTGAAAATAAAGAAAATTTTACAGCATTGTACATTTGTGATTTAGTTTTTTTTTTGTTGTTGTTGTTAAAGCAAAGCTACACAAGTACTATCTGCGAAGGGGAAGGGATGCCTTTGGCAGAGGACTTTTTAAGGGGTTCAAATGCATCTCATGTTACATGCAGAGAAAACCTCTCAAAATTCCAAACCAATTGATCGACAGCTGTACGACAGGCCAGAAGCCTGGACTTTCCCAACTGAGCCATCTACCAATGTTCAGCAGTCTATATCCACTTGACCACTAATTGGCTGCAGTGTTAGTAAAGAAAAAAAAGTAATTTAAATAATTATAAAAATTAAGGCTCTTTAAATTTCTAAGAGCTTAATATCATTTCCCTAAATTTATCTTAAAATTTAGGCTGACACATATAGTAAGTACGTATCACATTTGAATCACAGAATAAAACTTGATACAGCTACCCTCATTTCTTTTTTTGACATTAATTTTTGAACAATTTTTGCTCTTTATAATAGCAACTGCCGAAAATCCAGTTTTGCACAGATTTGAAGCAGTAAACAAACTGAAAACTTTTACAGCTTTCGTACTTAAAATAGGATACTTATTTTTTATTTTTATTTTTTTTATTTATTTTTCAGCAATCAAAAACTTTGACAAACTAGAACAAGCAAATTTTGCTTTTCAGGCTGTTTTCACTTGATAGCTCAATTAGATTTTCTTCTTGTGAAGTAAATTCTTTTTTGAAACTTCAAAATGGAATGGACCTTAGATTAATGCAAATTTATTGGTTTGGGAATCAGTTAGTTTTGATAGGTGCACTAAGAAAAGTGCCAACATGCTAGGTGAAGCTTATCGCAACGACAGGTCATATGCAGGCACAGAGAAATAATTTTTACCTCTATAATACATTTTTCTTTTCTACATCTGTAGTTTTTTTTTTTTTTTTTTCTTGAATACTGAAATCTTCTCTGCAAGCTTAAATATAAATTTTCAAATGGATTGACAGAAGAGGTGTATGTGGAGGCAGAAAAAAATTTTGTTTAACGATGTGATAAGGGGATAAATATACGAAGTCACTACATAGAAAAACAATTTCATGTAAATGTAAAAACAGAAATTTTGCTAGAAAATCTTTAGTAGTTATTTTTAAATGGTACAACTTTCAGGATGACCCTCATAGCAATATGATAAAATTATTTAAAAAACTCAGCTGCGGTATTAGAAGTAATTAGGAGCATAGTTCGAAAACATAAAATGGTCTCATGGTTTTGGTACTCAAATTAAAATAAACTAATTATGACAGGAACTTGAGAAAATTCAGGGGGGATTCTTTATGAGCTGCAACACATACATAAATACAGTGGAACTTGTTAAAAGTAAGCACTGTTTAAAGTGACTAATTTCACAAAATTTCACTTTTGCTACCTTGGTAAAAATAATCAGTTTTGCTATTCTCGTCATCATCCATTGTAAATGAAAAAACAGTGCCTTTTATGAAACTTTCAGAAAGAAAATCTTAAACGTGGAATTGCATACCTATATTTTTTTTTTTAAAGTAGTACATTCTGCGAAAGTTTTTGGGTTTTTTAAGAATTTCATAACTGACATAGGTTTATCATTCATTTCAGTGTACAGTGCAGTTTGTAAAGAGACAATCTAAAAATCTTGAAGATCTTGGCATAATTAAAATCAACGATGCACACACAGACAATATCATAAAACTTTTTTCTAAATTACTGAGGAAGAGCATTGGAAGAATGAAATAAAATATTATTTACAGATTTTCGCAAAAATTTATTTTTTATTACAAATTTAGAAAATGGAAATTAATATTGATTTTTTTTAACTCAAAAAACACCCTACCCCATGGGAAGATTCTTATAAATAAAAACATAATAATTTTTTTAAATGTTACCCTGTATACGTGTAACAAATCTTTTAATTTTTCTTCAACTACTTCCATAAAACTTTGCTCCAAATCAATAAAGTCTCACAAGAATAAAATAAAATATGATAAACAGATATTTAGTATTTCAGTAAGTTTATTTTTTATTATAAATTTTGAATATTGGAATAATCATTAAATTTTTCACTAACAGAACCAAGAAACATCCCATTACAGAATTCTTGTAAATTACGATAATTTTTTTAAATGTTATCTAGTATACATGTAACAAACCTTTTAGTGCTTCTTCAACTACTTCAACTACTCTGTCAATTTGCTGCACTCCAACAATACTAAGCCCTTCTAAATACGGTGTCTTGGGTGCTGCTTCAGAAACACAACCAGCAACAACTACATATTTGCCTTTCTTTTTTGCTTCTTCAATTGCATTCCGAAAGTGGTCCTCAGCTGGATTCTTAACAGTGCAGCTATTTAAAAGCCAGAGATCAGCCACAGTAGGATCGTCTTAAAATAAAAAATAATCATAAATAAATAATATGCAAAGAATATTTTTTTCTTACAGGTGTTCAGTTATGAGTTCGCAGAGCATTTTAACAATATTCTAAAAGGTTATTTTTTTATAATGAGAGAAATGACATCTTTTCCTGTTTTATTTCACTTTAAAAGCAAAAAATTGCCTAAAAAAACTAAAATTTAGCAGTATATTTCATTTTTTGACAGAAAATAATGATTAACGATCTTTTTTACCAGTTTTTAAATGCAGAAGTCGTAAATTGTCAATTGGATGATGAGTCGTTGAACAATAGAGTGATTTTTATATGGTTTGATAAAATATTGCCGCATTGTTTATAATTTCAAAATTCTGAAAAATGTCCTTTTTAAATGATTCTTTATGACAAATTTTCAGTCAATCGAATGACACTTCTTTTCCCAGGAACGTAGCAAGAAAAAATTTTTAGGCAGGACCCAAAAGTTGGAAAAGGTAGAATTTCTCACAAAAATGTTTCATTATTAATATCCAATTAACAAAAAATTTTAATTTCATGGGGTGCCCCCAGGAGCCTATGGCCCATCCTTGGCTACCTGCCTGTCTTTTCCAAAATTAAACCCTAAATGCTGCCATCAGTAACATACCCATCACTTATTATCTATTCGGATTATTGTTTGTCCGTTAATATGAAATTAATTTACAGATTTCATCTATTTTAATTTCAAGTGAGATAAGGCTGAAAATATTAGACTTGTTCATTTTATTATCCCTGTCTATGGGATGATGGCCTTTAATTAATTTGTTAATTACGTTATTATTTGTTTTGGTATGTAATTAGACTGATTATTTGTTTAACCATGGTGATTTCTTACAATCATTTAAAACATGACTGCTCAAAATACGAAATACAAGCATTCAAAAATTTACTATTTGTCAATCAAATGACACTCGATGCAGTGATATTATGGTGTCACACAGTAAAACTTCTTGTTATTGTTCTAACTGGGAGGTGCCAAAGGGCAAATTAGAGCTTATAACCAGGTTCTTAAGAACCATTTTTTGCTCTTAATCATCCAATGGTCCACTAACAGCACTAGTTTAATGTTTACTAGGGTCAATCAGGTGGATTCTTATCAGGGCAATGTCATACTGTTGATAGGCATCACCGAAAGCACTTGCCCCTGTTCTCCTGCTCAAAAATACTGTCTCGTATAATATTTTTAGATTCTGGCTGGCCTTTAGTATCGCCGACTCAAATTTGTCGCCAAGCTTGGTGATAAATTGTCGACTGTGGCAACCCAAACCTTTTTATGAGTTCACCTTTACGCCATCAGGTCAAACTAAGAGAGATCTATCGGCCAATCAGGGTGTGTTGATTACAGCGCCACTGTTTGGTAGATTCGGGAGGCAAATCATTACTCTTTGGAAATTGGTGTTAGTAGCATTTCAAGTGCGGGTTGGAATACTTGCTTTGCTACGGTTTATTAAAAACTAGAGTTAGTGTTGTTATGGGAAGTGGATTTTGAAGAAAAATTAAGAGCATGAGTTTTGATTTTTCAGAAGAGTAAAAAAGTTTAGGAAAGTGAGGCGTTACAAACAAATATTTCATGTATGAGTTTTCGAGTAATTATGTTTAAAAATATTGTTATTTTCAACAATTTTGTTTCTAGAAACAAGATGGCCACCGTTTTGAAACCCAGAGTTGCACTGAGAATTTCAGCACTAAAGTTTTTTGAATACGCCTTTTACAATAGGAAAATTTATTCGTACAATGACTTTTTGAGATAATAAGGGTAAAATTTTAATTAATAAGCTTTAGGGAGTTTTGCATTGTACAGGGATAGCTGACATTTTTTGTTTGTACTGTTGTTATAAGAGTGTTCCGTAAGGGGTGAAAAAGTAATAACTTTAAAATTGAACAAAAAATTTTTAAAAATTAAGAATTGATAGCAAATGACATGCATTTGTTTTTACTTGCTCTAGAGATAATAATATCGTAGTGATGGTGGATAAAAGTGTTATATATGTTTTTTATCAATGTTTTTGTGTCTGGAAACAAGATGGCTGCCATTCTGAAACTCGGGAGTGATCTCGTCAGGAGCCATCAAGAATCTGAAAGGTAACCCTTTTACAAAACATGATACTTGGTGCCAGTTTGGCGAAAAACGAACGTTGCCAAAAATGGCAGGTGGGTGATACTAAAGCTGTTCTTAGATTTTTTTCTTGAAAAACTACTCAGCCTTTCAAAAATTCTTTTGCAACTGCAATATTTTTTTTTTATTTAGCATTTTTGTAAACAAGCTCTAAACATAGCCCAATTGATGTTTCCTTCCTTATTTTCTTCTCAAGTATTCCAAATAGATAATTTTTTTAGAAAAATAAGCTGAAATACTAGTTCTTCAAACATTTGTATTACAGAGGATCCCAAAAAGAACTTTAAATATACAGGAATTTTATTTTTGAAACTATCAGTACCTATTTTGCTCTGTTATAAAAGATTGACCTGAATAATGCTCAGCCCTGATACTTTTAGAGCATATTAAAAATGCATAACAATCAATGCACAGGGTTCTCCCTAGGGCTGTCTGGCCTGGCACATTTCCCAACAAGTTTTATTGACCTCCCAGCAAGGGTTTAAGCTAGAGAAAAAATACAAAAATGGAGAAAAAAAAAAATCTTCAGCAAAATGCTAAAATAGCAATTTGCTGCTAAAATTTAACGGTAACCCTATTTTCCAAAGCTACTTAAAAAATTTTAATAAAAACAAAGAACATCATGAACAAATACAATACTGAAAAACATTATTAAATTTATCTACTTATGTTTAGAACTTTGACTTTTTCTTTTTTTTTCCCACCCTAAATTGGTTCACTTTTCAAAAGCTTTGCCAAAGTAATTTTTTTCATTTCCGGGGCTTTAGCTTTTATGTTCAGGTATTGCTGACATGGCATAGTTTGATTTTGCTTTGAATGTCAGTTTTAATGAGGATTAAAGCAATAAAACCCCATAGACATTTTAGAGAAAGTGGCTTCTATTTCTTCGCATTGCAAAAACTTTCTCTCTTTTGCATTTTGTGAAAAACGTGACCGTAGCTTAATCCCTGCTCCGAGAAGAAAAATCAGAATAGCACTTAAAATGCTTTAACTGGATACAATTAACACATTGCAGCTTCATAATGTCCCTTCATTGGTCCCTCTGACAAAAATTTCTGGGAAGATCGTAGAATTCAGCAACACCTATCAAGTAACTCCCTTTCCTAATGGAAAAATCCTAACTGTAAACACACACACAAAAAGTATTCATTTCCAGTTGTCAAGTGATTGAATTTGTTTGTAATTAAAAAAAAGAGTAATGCCTAGCACTCTTTTTTTTTTAACTTAATGTGACGGAGTTACCGTCATTATACTATTTAGCAAAGTCGAAACCTGACAATATTTCAGAATAATAGCTAAATGTTATTTCACCAGAAACATTAATCGAATGACAAACCACTGTATGTTTCTTAGTCTACTCAACTCATTCATCAAACAAATGAGATTGCTGAAGCAAGATTAGGCAAAATTAGTAATTCGGAAACGTGAACCATGATCATTCTCATGCATGGCCAAAGTTGAGAGAGAAACAACAGATACCTTCGAATCATACCCTACTCCTGACACCAGACTACTCGCGAAAGGCCATCTCTGCAGAAAATGGGTATGTGCCAAATCCATCCATGCCTAGGTTTCCTGTATCCTGATAGTTTATAAATGTATCAAATCTAGATGCAACTTAATAATAATAATAATTCTAATAAACATGTCCACTATACGATCCCCTAGTTGCCTACCTCACTGTTCCCTCACACAGGAAAGCGCGATTTTAAATAGAAATATAGCAGCAGAATCTGTGCAGAAGGCTGTTCTCATCTAATAAATGCTCTATGATATACACCCATTCGTTTCTTCATGTTTATGATATACACCCAGTTTGATAGAGTACATGGTATAGGATATAGTACACAGTGGTGCCAAGATTCTAGGAGAGGAAAGAAAGAAAAATTAAAAAATATTACTTCCAAAACCAGGAACAGTACCTGTTATTGTATATCCTGATTCATTTAACAATCCTGCCATATATTCGCTGTCCGAACTGTTATGAGCACATCCCCAAGTTTTAACATAGATTTTTTGAGTACCTAAAAATAAAAGCAGAAATTTAACAGAAGAAAAAATCTACGTGTAGAAATCTAGGCAAATAACAGATGTATAACCTCACCAGGAATAATGCTGTCTGCAACAATTTCATATTTTGTATTGCTGTTGTCTCTAGGTACTTTAGAAATAGGTTTCCGGTTCTCTGAATTCACTGTCCTAGATTGTCCAATTATTGAACCTAAATCTTCAATGTCATCAATACTCTCGGTGCTACATTCATCAATCATTATGTCTAAATTTTGACACCCACAATATCAACAACTTTTATCAAAGTTCCATCACTGAAAAATTACAGTGTTTAAAATAACAAATTAATATATATACTTTAGAGTTAAACTTAGTGCAGAGTAAAACTTTCGCCTTTTAATAAAATATTAATTTAAATAAGACTCCGTTAAATACTGAACAGTAGAATAATTCCAATCTTAAAAGCAAAGAATATGTTTACAAGCAAGCACTTTATTTACTTTTAAAACAAAACACGTTTTCCATAAGCAATTACTTAGCCGACATATTGACTAAACTAGTGTATTTTATTGTACCAATTCGTATGATGCACTATGAGCCATAGCTAACTACTGGAGATCCGGACAACAGACGGAATTTTTGCAGATGACGTCACTGGCGGTATTTACCCGCCACATGGGGGAGCTGGTGATCTTTAGTTTTGGTTTCAGGTTGTTTGGAGCTTGATCTTGCGGGTTATTTAAGACTTTCTTCTAGACATTATAATTATTTAATAAAAGCTAGACTATTAGTCGTTAAGAAATAATAATTTTTGATAAATTGATTAGCTTTTTATTCTGAGTTTTTTTTTTTTTTTTAAATACTATTAATCATCAAATAGTAAAAGGAATTTTGAAAAATCGGTCTTTAAAAGCTGTGGAATTTTTTTTATAAATATTGGTATTATTTCAAATGTAAGAAACTTAAAATTAACCCTATGAGGTATTATTTGTACACCCTCTCAAATAAGTATTCGAGTAAGAGGTTCACTTCCTACATTGATTTCATGTATATTAAAAATTATTTATCATAGACTATGAATTAGGCTATGTATAATTATAACTTAGATATTTTTGTTGAGTTGTGCGTTTCTCAAAATGTGAATAATTATTTGTCAAGTTAAAATATGAAATTTCGCTTATACTCGAATACATTTTTGAGAGGGTGTACAGTGTAATTTTAGAACGCTAATATTCGTTTTATCAACAAACTTTTGAAGCGAAATGAGGTATTATCGTCTTCTAGACCTTCCATTTAAATATTAAACAGACAATAATTCATTCCGAATAGTTATTAAGAAGAAACAGTAATTATAAAACGGATATATGCATTTCAATAGGAGCAGTCGGGCGTAAATACCGCCAACAGATGAATTTTATTCTCAAACTCAGAGACCATGAAAAAAATCTTATAGTCTAAGAGCCAGCGACCGCCAGACCTTCGTCATAGTATAAAAGCTGAAACTTTCTCTGCGGATACCCCCCCAACAGAGGTAGGAACAATCGGCCACTATAAAGTTTGGATGATCGTGGCTTTGGCAGGTAACAGGTGGCAAAGATGTATAAAATTGCAGAAAATTTTCGTCATGGAAAAGAGACATCAGACCAGATGGCAATCTTCAATAGAAGCTAATGGCAACATGAATATGACGCCGCGAGCCTGCAGTGGCATTTTCGCCGTTCCCCAATTTCGCCGGGTAGGCCTTGGTAGGGGCCCATAGCTGCGTCTCTGCATATTCGTGGAGATCGGGAGAGCGAAGAGCTTTAATAACAATGATGGCGCCATCTGTTCGTTCAAAATATAGTTGGTTTAAAATAGTGATTGTCCATATGAAGTATTCATTAAATTAGATTATCTATTATCTTCAATCAATATTTTTCAACGCTCATTTTAATGAAACATAATTTTAATTAATGAACATTAGTTAATTTTATAATAATCAAATAAAAATGACTAAAAATAAAATACATTGAAATGTAAATTTTATTACCAGGTCTCCAATTTTGCTTTAGCTGATGAAAAATAAAAGCATAAAAATGTTAAATTGTAAATTTAATTTACATGCGAAATATTTACATATGCAACGCATGAATGTAAATTAAGCCACTTTAATGTAAATCTCTAAATTTTTAACATTTTTCCTATAGAATTAGAAATATGTCTAGTAGCTTTTTTAAAGTATCTTTTAAAAATTATTTTTATTTAAAGAAATAAAACTTTAAATTGGATATATCATTATGCATTGAAAAGCTCACTGAAGTCTTCCTATTTTGAAGTAACTATTGAAAGCAATAAAACAGCAAATATACATGGTATTTGAAACGAGCTTTTCAATAATCAATATAAACTGATGTACTGTTATTTATCAATCTGAATGTACCACAATAAGTTATTAAGACTGATTTGATTAAAAAAATTTTTTAAACTAAAAAGCAAAAAGTTTAAATCAGTCTGAAAATAATAATAATTATTATAATAATGTGAAATATTGTGTTTTTTTTGTAAAAAATACTTTATTTAAAATTTAAAAAAGTATTTAAATCAAATGAATTTTAATAACTTGTTGTGGTACACCCTCCAAAAAAAGTATTCTAGCAAGAGAGAAATTTCCTATATTAGATTTGCGAATAATAATTGAGTTTTTGAAAAGCGCACAACTTGACGGAAATGCGGAAAGTCGTATTTATACATAGCCTAATTCATATTCTATCATAAATAATTTTTAATATACGAAACCAACGTAGGAAATTTCTCTCTTGCTCGAATACTTTTTTTGGAGGGTGTACATTCAAGTTTACAAATACCAGTATATCAGTTTATATTAATTATTGACAATGTCTTCTTCAAATACCACGTATATTTGCTGTTTTATTACTTTCAATAGTTACTTTAAAATGGGAAAACGTCAGTAAGCTTTTCAATGCGTTATAATATATTCAATGTAAAGTTTTATTTCTTTTAAATAAAAATAACTTTTAAAAGATACTTTTAAAAAGTCACTTCACATATTTCTAAATTCTTTAGAAAAATGTTAAAAATGTAGAGGTTTATGTTAAAGTGGCTTAATTTATATACAGAGTCATATGTCCTATATAAACAGAGCCAGGTCTTGGCAAAACAGTATAATTTTCCACAGCTAAAGTCGTATATAAAAAAATTCCCTTCTTTTCTTTTTACAATTTCTGTTCTTAAACAAGCGTAAAATTTGTGTGTTTCTCTGGATCTTTTCATTACTACTGGCTATGAAAGTATTTTATTCAACTGAACCCGTACAAATTTCACTCAGTGAACGACATAATTGATTTTCTAGCATAAGAAACATGACCGATGTCCACTCTGTTACAGACATTAAATTAAAACAAGAAAGATACATCACTCGAAACGCATCGATTATAAAACACTTTCCCACGCAACAGTATTTTTTCTTGCGCCAAATTTGACGATGTATCATCACCGTACGAGGCGAGATTTGAGGCCGCAGCTGCATATCACTGATAATAAGATTTTGCGAGATTCTAAAATAGCTTTAAATGTTATTCACATCCTTCGAATGAAGAACCAGCAGGTTATTGAATTGTTCATGAAATGCATTAAATTTCGATTTAATAACGGATAAAAATAGATGGATTTTAGTTAAATTCCCATATTCCGCAATGTATTGGAATTATTTTGAATGCTCATGTAGAAGAATTGTAAATGATACAGAAACTATTTTCAATGTAGAGTTTTGTTTAGTAATCCTAATTAACAAATATAAATTTTGTTTTGTTTAAAATAACCAAATAATCCCTAAAGTAGGCTTTATAGAAAAAGACTACCCAATGAGCATAATGCATAGGAATTATTGTGGGTGCTCCTCTAAAAGACCTTTAAATGCCAAGTACACTGTTTTCGATGAAGAGCTTTATTTTGTAATCCCTAATAATATGCAAATTTTTGTTTTGTTTGAAATAGCTTAAAGATCTCTAAAATACTCTTTAAAGAATGACTGCCCATGGAGCGTAATGCATTTTAATCTTTTTGGGTACTTCTGTAGAAGAACTATAAATTTAATTACACCTTTTCAATACGGAGCATGGCACAATGCATAGGAATGATATGTGTAAATTTCATATTAATCCATGCATATTTACAGCACGAATGGACGGACTGACTTACAAGCCGAAATCACGAAAAAATTTTCAATCTTGTTCTAAAATGTTAAAAAGAGGTTTCATTATTTTACAAGTAGTACTTTATTGTGTATTCGCTAATACTAGGTTTTATGAATGTATATCAGTGTTTATCAAAGAAGAAACATAATTTTGTAACATTTTTTAATTTTTTTTTTTTTTAATGCGAATGACCCAAGTATGGTATAGGGAAGGTTTTTAAAAATTGGTGTTCGATAATGTGATATGAAATGTTACAACAACAAAAAAAAAACTTGATTTATAAAACAAGAACAAATAAAGAAATCGGATGTGGACACTACATGGTTCCTTATACGTCTATTGAATCATGAATTTTTTTTGGTGCACTTAACCTGAAGTGATTTTGTTTGAAAGAGATACAACACTGCAATAATACCAAGGTTGAGCGATTTCTAACGAAATATTTCAGATATAGCCAAGCTAGGTTTAGTTTGAAAAACTTATGTTTGTGGAACTTAATTCGGCGATATTTCCCCCAAAACCGACAAGATTACCAGATTTTGAGCGTAGACAAAATAGTGATTGACCAGACTTTTAATGAGTTTAAGGTAGCCATAGATGTAAATGTATTATTAAGCCATAGATTTAAAGTCTTCTGGATGACCTTGTAAAAAATTGCCCAGTCTATTGATATACAAAAAAGGACGCACTATTATATGTTATAATAGTTTTAAATACAAAAATTTAAAATTCTGCGGTTAAACGTTTTAGAATCATGCAAACTACGTCATTAATTTTTGAGCCAAATTTGGTGATTTGGCAAAACTCGCCAGCGTCGATGACAGTTGGAAAGATTTTGGGTAAGACCCAAGTAATAACCGACTACAGCCACAATATATTCAAGATATCCATAGACCGTATTGATATTCTTTTGGGTGGTCCTGTAAATAAACTATCCAGTAGATTTTAACCGAAAAGGATGGTGCACAACTAGATTTGACAACAGTCCTAAACAGAAAATTTTAAAGTTCTACGATTAGTAGTGATTATACGATAATAATTTTTGAGATATGTGAATTACGTATGTTCCCCAGACAGCACATAAGCTTAAATCAAGCTTGACATTTCTTTGAATTTGACGTATTAATACAAGCTTGACAGTTCAATTCATTTTAAGCTTGAAGCAAACTTGCAGAAGTCATTTGTACTGTCAAACTTGAATACAGCCACCAAATTTTCTCAAATTGGTCATATTAAATAAAGAAAAGTTCGTAAAAGTTGTTTTATTTTATTATCGCACAAAACCTGGACATTAGAACACGCAAGGGGAAGGAATGAATGGGATAAGCCCCTCTGAAGTGTAACACGAGGGGAGTTTTAATTTTATTTACATCTAATTAACATTAGTAATTCCATTAACTAATTAATTAGCTCTAAAAATAAATTTTAATATAATTAACACAATTTAGTTAGTTAATATACTTCACTTTATGGGTGGTAGAATGAGGCGAATCCCGCCGCTACAAAATAATTTATCATCACTCATAAATGTACTTGACCATAGAATTAAAAAAAAAGATTCTATATTTCTAAATATGGAAATTCTTCAAAATAAAATATAACTATACTACGAAATTGATTTCAAAATCAGTCGTTTGTCTCGATTTTGGCCAGTATTGCCCAACATGAGTGTCGCGATATTGAAAGTTTTAAAACGTGTGCTGCTGTTAAGTTTATATTATGTTTATTTCCCTGTTAGTAGAGTCTCTAAATCACACATAACATTATTTTAATTTTGATCCATCGCATGGAAAAACAAAAGAAACAGATCAACACATCGGCCACTTATCGATCGCCAGAAAACGGCGTGATAACCCTAACAGTCACTTCAAACTTTAGTCATATCAGCCCGACTCCGATATGCGGAACGGTTAGGACGCTGGCCTCCCAACCCAAAGGTCCCGGGTTCTATTCTATCCGCGGATGCTTGATGGAAACAAATTAAATTGAAATTTTTGCGTAGAGGGGAAAATGCGTGGCAAAATAAAATATGTGGGGCGAGTTCACCGACCGGCGCACCGTGTATTTAGGAAAATTTTTTAAGCTTGAAATTAAGCTTGCTATGTCAAGCTTGAAATGTCAAGCTTAATGCAAGCTGGGCAAGTGTAAACTAGAACACTTGATTCAAGCTTGCATTAAGCTTACACGCTTGAAATTTTCAAGCTTAATTCAAGTTTATTGACTTGATAAATCAAGCTTGCTGCAAGTTTGATGTGCTGTCTGGGTCGTACAGACCTCACGGAAAAAACTACCACTCTCACAAATACTCCTCAAAGTAAATAGAGATAATAAAGGTCGATTTTTTTTTCTCCAAAATCGGCATGCCGAAAGTTTTTTGCGATCACTATATTTCTTTTTACTTCGTACAAGGGCGTAATAAAAACATGTGAAACTAAACAGTCGAAATGATCCTTGTATGAAATTACCGAAGTAAATTTCTGTCGCAATAAGTTCAAACATTGGAAATCACATTCAGTGAAAAATGTATCGATCAACGGCCAAGGGGGATAAGATCCTGAATATCGGGAGATGGCGGATGGGAGCAGGTCCAGCATTCTGGTCTCCCGCGTGGTTGTTGATCAAATTAAGCCTGGAGATTAGGGCGGTTTTCTCCAGATGTTGCATGGATACGCGTTAGAGCCCATTTAAAAAGTGCCCCGTCCAAGACATCTCCCCTTAGGCAGGTAGTCCCCGTGTAACTTTGCCTTAAAGAAATGCACATGTATGAAACATGCACTTTATATATATATATATATATATATATATATATATATATATATATATATATATATATATATATATATATCCACTATACAACTAGAGTACCTACCATAGGCGTAACTTAGTAGGATTAGGGAGTGGCAAATGCTCCCTCAAAAAATTCAAGAAAATTCAGATCTCGCCTATTTGAAAACATTTTCTACAATAGGAAACATCCCCCCCCCCTCTAATGTTACACACCAATGGTACCTACTGTTTCTTATCCTCGATAAATTTTATATGTAAAGTGAGGCGCGAAGAAAAAAAAAAGTCCACAAAACTTTCGAACGTATCTTTATTAATAGTACACATATCCGCTCAGCGAAATATGAATAATTACACAACAACAAACGTACAGGCTGTACACAAATAAGTTTCAATGACATACAAATGATACTGCGACTTGAATGAATTAATTTTCCAGAAATATGTGGTATATAAATAATAACAACTTCCAAAATGCATGACTGTTGAAATCTTACTTTTGATGAAAAAAATATAGCATGAAGAAATTGCAATGTTGCTTTTTTAAAAATAATGGCCCATTTAACTGGTCTTGAATAACTGTGACAAAAGTATAAAACATGCTTTTGTCACAGTTATTCAAGAACAGTTTAGCCAGCGTAATTTAAGGAACCTGTATTTCATAAGCTGTCATTTTTAACCTGCATATTAAGGGGAAGAAAATGCAATGCATACCATGCAACAATAAAATGTAAACATTGCAGAAGGTTTCGAAGTTTTATGTGCTGTTAAAAATAAAGCATTGTGAAAACATAAAATGAAATAGCAATGTTGAAAGATATTACATTGAGAAAGCTTACGCCATATATATGGCAGTTCTGAATACTTGAGTTTACGACTACTACAGATGATTGTCTAATTTTCAAAAATTTTTAGTTGTACGTAATTTTATTGACCAGTTAGGAATAGCGAAAGGAATAACATGCTAATAGTACATCGTTGCAAGATTTTCTAAATAAATTAAAATTAAACGCTTGCACGTTTAATGTTTTATTAATTGTGAGAAATAAATTTTTATACAGATTATCCAAAAATGATTTTAATTAGGTTAATAATTACTAAATAATTAGTAATTCAGTGACTTCCCCTGAAATTTTTGCCAGCCGGGCAGCATTATGAAGAAACTATGTATAATTCTGTCGAATTGAAGCGTTAGATGTGACATTTTGATTGTTCTGCTAGGCGGTCAGTAAAAGTTGTGGGGCTGTGCGCCCATTCAGGAAGTCCTGGGGAGAATCCTGATATTGTTTAGAATCAACATTATCAGATTATCAGTTGCAATGATTTAACAATGCTTCGGGCAGGTAAAAATGACAGCGAAGTTTTTAGCACAATCAAAATAAAATTTTTACGATCGCGCTTGTCTGATTTGAATATTTAAAAAAAAATGTTATTACAAACACAGCATGAAATATTACTTCAAATGAAGTATGCATATACACAGTTTATATATACATTATTACGTGAAAAGAGCATATGTATTTAATAAATATATATTCAAGGCATTCATTACTCGAGACAAAGTATATTACTCTTAGAACAGTAATTAAACCAAACGAAAGTGGAAAATTCACGTTGCACAAATAATTGCTAATAAATTAAAATGTATATTGATCCAAATTGAAATGTGAGTTCCTAAAAATAGAAAAAGGTTTATATTTCTGTAAATAAATCAAGAATATTTAAAAAAACAGAAATTTGCAACAGTAACAGTTTATTCTCAGTATTTCCAACCAAAACGAATGAGTTAGAATGCACTTATTATGACCATCACCACTGAAAAGTTTTACACATAAAAAGTACTTTTAGCTCATTTTTTTTAAACCTTTCAACCCACATTTCCAATAAAAATAACACATATGCAAAATAAAAAAGGCAAACAAAGTCTGTACATTTCAACTACTAATAAAATGCAGCATCAGTTACTGTGAAACAAGTGACATCAATAAATTTACAAAATAGAATATGTAGAGAGACATAAATAACAATAAAAGCAAAACATTCTGCTATCAATAAAAATGATTAAAAGCTATTGAAAATGCTGAATATATTTTGAGTTTTGAGCTAAAATTTCTCATGGTATAAAATGCTTTGGGGAATATTTAATATTACCCAATTTTGTTTCATTTTGTACTAAAAAACTCGATTTGTAAAGATTTAAAAAAGATTAAAGTAAAATATACATTATAAAGGCTTCATTAATGTTTCCTCACTGGCGTATATGTTTAATACAGCATCAATATTTAGCTTTTTTATTTGTCATAAAGTTCTAAGTAAATTAACTTCGTCATATGTCGCTTTATAGACAATTTAAAAAAAAATTAATCGATAGAGCTCTCAAAACAATACTGATGGTCAAAATGTTTTACTTTTAGAGAAACAATACAAATGCGATTTGACAAAATGTCTTTTAAAAACAAACTTTTTATCAATAATCAATAAGCAAGTCTGAAATCTAAAGATAATTATAAAAAATATTAATGTCGATAAATTTAAATAAATTTCTTTTTTTACATAAAGCTATACATCTTTATCAATATTAAAGGAAAAAACGCAATAAATATGTTTTTATATTTACATTAAAGCATTTTAGGCTTATTTTGATGTTTTTATACGGTAAAAGAAATCACAACGCAATCTTATAGCAAAATCCACATGTCAGGAAAAACTATAACAAATTTGAAATAAGAAATTTATCGAATCCTATTATGATTAAAAGCTATTAGAAGCATGGGAGAATCATTAGTAAACCAAGTTATGTTTAAGCAAGTCGGCATGGTAGGAACAGAACTACAATTACACTACATCAAGTCACTGTTATTTATAAGTGAAGTAAACGGAAACATGTTGAACTTTCTTGTAACAAAACGAACAATATAGACTTAAGTAAACAGACTCCCAGTCGTTAAATGGATAATGAACCTTTACAGGAAAAGAGTAACCTGCTCTTTTATTTTTCCGCCGTGAGCTTTACAGCTTGATCTAAATTTCGAATGGAAACAAACCAAACGATTAAGATTATGCTCTTCGAAGGTATCGTAATTTTCAATGTCTTTCCCTACAAATTACAGCAGAATTATGAGTCTTGGCTTCCACAAAAGCAAGCGACTGGCAGAAGGAAGGCATCGATGTAAAAACCACGGTGGGCTTCCCAGGAGAGCAGTCTGTAAAGCTTGTATTGCTGGAGGCAAGCTGAGATGGAGTGGACACCGCATGTTGCCACATAACCTGGAGGGTGCCTGTAATAAAGTGAAATATATTGCAAGTGAACAATAATGTAGCAAAAATGAATTTATCCATGGAGTTTTTAGTTTAGTTTAGATATCTACTGGAGGGAACCAACAAAAATTGGGATTACGGTTAAGAACCTTCCATAGCAACACCCAAACACGTTTATAGGTTCTTAATCAAAATTTTACAGTCACACTGTTTCTGGCCTATATGCCAGTATACATCTCATAGTATTTATATAAGCCGTTATCATAATGATCAATATGATTCAACAGTATGGGGTTACGGATTGTTAAAGATGAACACAAGAAATTAAGAATAGTCTACAAAATTAACAAAGTCAATTTCTTAAAGTTTTTTATAGCAAGGACAGAAACTAGAAGTTCTTTATTAAGAGAAATAAATTTAACCCATTTGTACCCAGATATTTTTACGTCTTTCTTCGATTTTTGCTAATACCAGCAATAAGGAATAATTTTCTGATACGAACTACTTGAACAAGGGATGACTTCTTTTAAAATTGAAATGCCAACATCCTACTTGGTGATGTTAAAATATTTTGTGGAGTTGAGGTTCCATACTCGTGAATAAAGGCTAAGAAAAATAAATAACGTTTTCGACTGATAGCGAAAATGCCGTCCCAAAAAAGGGACACTAAGCATAAATGGTTTAAGATACTAACTGTAACAGCTGGATAGATTGCCCAATGCTGAAAAAAGGGCAGCCGTTGCCATCGCTCGACTTAACTGCCAGCAAGATGGCGGACGATCGAAACGTTCATCGCGTGCCACAGATCTAGAGACCCTTTTTTGACGCAGCTGGCTGTGCGCACATCTTGCTGGCAGTTAAGTCGAGCGATGGCAACGGCTGCCTTTTTTTCAGCATTGGGAAGGGGTTGCGCCTCAAAGGGTTAACAAATTTGTAAAAGTATAGTAGTCCAGGTTAGAGTTCAGTAGACGGAATTTTACAGCTCCACAGACGTGCAGAAGGTTTGTATTTGATAAAGCATAGAGACCATGAATATGGTTAATGTGATACTTACGTGCATTCTTCTATTCTGACAGTCTGCGTGTAGTTAGCCCCAGTGTCTTCAAACTCAACATTGACAATGACTTTCCAGAGGCCAGCAGTGTTGAGGGCTCTCAGGGGCTTCGCATAATGCACATTCGAGCTGCATCCCGTCGAATTCAGCATTTCACCGGCATTAGGTGAAATGACTTTTCCTTCAAAAGAATAAGAGACCGATGTCGACTGCAAGGGAGCAGAATTTTCGAAAACGCTGTGGAGAGATTGATCCTCTACGAGATTGGAAGCAGCGCTGATATCCACCAGGAAATGATCTAAAGGATGACGGTTTCTTTCGATCGCTTCCCGTATAGCTTCTCTGTAAATATAATTGAAAAAGTTTTTTAAAAAAATGTGTTAAATAACAATCAAAGTCTTCAACATTGTGCAATAATTCGTAAAAGTGGGTTATCGAAGTAATAACTTGGAACATTGTCATAACTTTGTATGACCAGTTCATTCAGTTTGGGATTGTAATAGCAATGCAAGTTTTACGAAATATATTTTCGTTAGCGGGACGTTTATTAATTTCTCTATTTTTCAGCGTATATTTTTTCTATCAAAACAGGACATATACTAATATTTAGATAATAGTATGTTTACTCAAGGCAGAGCCGTGGCCAGGGTATAGGCCATGGGGCCTGGGCACTCCCGAAAAATTTGGATTTTTGTTGATTGGATGTCAATAAATTAAGCATTTTAGTGAAATTCTACCCTTTTCACCTTTTGGTCACACCCAGAATTATTTTTTTTTGCTATGTCCCTGATTCAAGGGAAAGAATAACGGCAAATCATGTTGATTTTTAAATACGATAAAGTTGCAAACTCAATTTCTAAAAATTTGTTTTCATACATAAAATGCGACTCAAAACTGCGACTTTCAATTTTGTTTTTTTGGATAGTCTAAGAAAGGATTGGGGAAGATTTGCAATAAAAGTCTGCAAGGTACTACTGTAGGATAATTTTTAAATCTTTCACCTTTTTTTTTATATTTTCTTAAACTGTTTTTTCCCCCTAAAACAAAACATTTCGGCGGAGCTTCGGGGAAAAGAGATAAGACTACCTAAAAGCGGGCCGTATGATAATACCATTATGTATTCATTGGACATCTTTCTGAAAAGCACTTTAAAGTTTTAGGGAACGTGCTTGGTATTGATATAGGGATTCACAATATGTCTATTCAAAACATTCAAATAAAAGCAGTTTTAACTCGAGTCTGCGGTGGTCTGTAAAGCAATGAAATAAGTCTAGGTGGTTATGTATCATCGCTATAAGGTTGCGAAAAGTGGACAAAACAGCAATTTGGGCAATGAATGAAATACTAATGGGTTGTGAGAGTCGAAAATATATTTACTTAGGATATTCCGGATCTTGCAGGCAATAGGTCAAGTTGTTGTGCCTGGCGCATATTGGCGTGTCGTCAGAATCTTGGTATGTCGAGGGCGGAGTTGTTGTTGCAACGCTCGAGCTAGCATCTGTTGTTGTAGTCGTGAATATATTGAAAACAGGTTCTGGCTTTTCAGTCGTTGTTGTCGTTGTTGTCGTTGTCGTAGTTGTCGTCGTCGTGGATGTTGACGACGTCGACGTGGTTGAAGGCGGTCTTGAAGTGGTCGTGGCGTTAGGCTGAGGAGCCGGAATTTTGTACCGAGAGCCGTCTGGCTTCCTTGACCACCAAGCAGCTGTGCTCTTTGAATGGGTCTTGTCGGAAGGCGAGTATTGGAATGTGTAAGACGGCGTGGTCTTGTGATTTCTCAGTTCGTCTCTTGTTGATTTTTGAGGAGGTGGAGCCTCCGTCGATCTGTAGATCACGGTTGTGGCTCTTGTAGGAGCGAACGACGTTCTTTGAGGTACTCGTGTCCAGAGCTGTTGGAAAAAAGTGCTCTTGTAATTTTTTAAAAATCAAATTTAAAATATAAGTGTTTCAACTTATTGCAGTTTCATTAAGATATGCCTTATGTGTGAGCGTCTTTGAGTTAAAAAAAAAAAAAAACGCATCTTAATTTTTGAACACACTTCTATCATAATCAAATGCGTGTTACTGACTTTTTCCTTTTTGTTAGAATGAATGATAATTACAAGTTAAGGATCAATAAATAGATCAAATCAGAGATTTAAAAAAATAGCAGGTACAAAATCACACATATATATTCATTATTTAATTTAAAATACATGTTTAAAAAATAATGCTTTCTTTTTATGAGGACTCAACGTTCTAATAAATGGATTTTTCTTCGTATAAGTAGAAAATTTTTCGTGCATTGCCTGTTTTTTAACGGCGGAGGGTTATAAGTGGGTACTAGAAAACAATCACACAATCACAAATACACTCACTCAAAAAATATTCGGCTGCAAGACGAATTTCTTATATTGCTTTTTAAAATAATAGCAAGATTTACGAGGACTCATCAAATTTCTATTTAAGTAGCTGCTGAATTGCTCGTTAAGTGAAAATTGCGCGTTGTGAAGTAGGGTACATATGCGACTTTTTGAAACACACTCATAGTTACTATAGACAACTATAAACACCACTCAAACCATTTTAAACCATCCCATAACTATAAATTACCATTTCCTACATAAAGTAATAAATAAAGCCCGGTTTAGACTGGGTCGGTCTGGTGCTTCCACCTTCGACGATCCTACGAGAGATGAAATAGCGTTCTCTGATTGGCTCTCTTCTTCATTAGCTAGGAGTCCGCGTTAACTCTAAGATAAGTAACTCGCAAAAAGCTGGCGTAATGTCCTATTTGCGTAAGATAGATCAAGTTGTAGCGCAATTTCACTATACATAGAAAGACCCTAGTAAAATTTTTTGCTAATGTACTTACCTTTTGCAGGTCTCTGATAGTTGCTTTGTAGTGTTCATCTGATTCATCTTCAAGCGGTTTGTCTTCAGGCTGCTCCGTAGACGTAGGGCTATCTTTAACTTCCTCTGCATCTAGAGAGGATGCTTCGCTGTATTCGGAAACTGAAGAATCTTGGGTCTTAACAATAGGCCAGGACGGCTGTTCTTCTGCAAGGTGTAGGGCTGCTCTCTCACTTCCTAAGAAAATATTTAAAAATCCAGCCGATGGTAATTATCGAAACGTTTACACAGTGATTTGCAAGCATTTATAGTAAAAATTTAACTGGCGGTCAAAATACATGTAACTAATAATAAAAAAACAGCTTTGAAAACTTTTAATTCATTCACGCCAAGCGTCCTTTTTTGAGGACAAAAATGTATTGGTTGTCAGCGCTGTCGAAAAATGTATCGGTTGCAAAAATAAATAAGCAATAATTTATTTCCTATTTTAATTTCTCGAATAATAAATTTGATTTTTACGAAATACTCATCGCTAAAAGTAAAATTCTAATCTTTTTTTTTTTTTTTACTTTTTTTTTTTTAGAAGCAGAAACACATTCTTCAAACCCCATACATGTCGGGAATTTATTTATAACTGCAGGCATCATCATAAATTGGAGAATGTGGTGAAAATGGCCAGGCGCTAATGGGTTTAACATACCTAACCAAAAGAATATTCGACTGGAAGCCGCATTCCTGTTTTCTGTTTTGTAAATAATTGATCGATATTTCAATATCTATATCTATATCTATCTATATATATATATATATATACATATATATATATATATATATATATATATATATATATATATATATATATATAGTGACATTGTATTATAAAACCCGAAAAACCCCAGTCTTTGTCAAAAAACATACAAAAACAAGACAATAAACATAAAAATGCTATAACCAGCTAATTCATCAGAGGGAGACTGGTGTGCTTGTTAGTTACAGGTTTCTGGACTGGTGTCAGGAGATTGTGAACTATTGTATTAACAGAATTATAGACTATTGTATTAACAGAATTATTGAAGCTTAAATATCTTGAAATATTGCCTGTTTAATATAATTTTAGTTTAATCAACGGACACCAGTTCTCCCTGACCTGTAAAAAAGATTTTCAAACATTGTTAAAATAGAAAATGAAAAAAACATACTTAAAATGTGGCTGCACCTAACTTCCAGCCGTAACTCAAAAAAATTGAAGAAAATCAATCCGTGTATCTTGCAAGCTTGGCCATATTCCATTCCAGTCAGCTTCCGACAGTCTCGTTGCCACATCCATCTGTGCGCGTCCAAAAACTAGGCTTTAGCGTGCAGATATCATTCGCAAACCGCTAAAGCCTAGTTTTTGGCTTTAGCACTTAAGTGGCTTACAAATTAAAGGTATCGGCATGGGTGCTAGTTATTCCAGTACTGCAGCTAACCTGTATCTCTTCTATTATGAGTATGTTTTTACATCCTCTAATACAATACATTTTTCCGTATTTCGATACATAGACGACATTCTTGTTGTCAATGGCGATTTTAATAAAATTAAAGATAGGATCTATCCCTCTTGTTTAAAGCTTAATCAAGCAAATGACAGCCATTATTCCGCAGTTTTTTTAGACTTGAAGTTGAACATTCTAAATAACTTTCTATATATAGATATATATGATAAAAAAAGAATTTTTAATTTCGATACAGTTGCTTTGCCACACTGGACCTCAAATCTACACAGAAAAATCTTTGTTAATATTTTAATTGGACAAATGTTAAGATTTTTTCGAATATGCAACAATAGCTATAGTTTGAATTCACAAATATATCTACTTTCTGCAAAATTGTTTTACAATAATTCATTTCCCTTGGGTTTTATTGATTATTACACTAGACACCTTAAAAATAACTTAAACCCCTGGAAATAGTCCAAAAGTTACAGGTGGGGCTTGCCTATATATTTTTGCGTCCGCAGCGGTTTGCGAATGATATCTGCACGCTAAAGCCTAGTTTTTGGACGCGCACAGATGGATGTGGCAACGAGACTGTCGGAAGCTGACTGGAATGGAATATGGCCAAGCTTGCAAGATACACGGATTGATTTTCTTCAATTTTTTTGAGTTACGGCTGGAAGTTAGGTGCAGCCACATTTTAAGTATGTTTTTTTCATTTTCTATTTTAACAATGTTTGAAAATCTTTTTTACAGGTCAGGGAGAACTGGTGTCCGTTGATTAAACTAAAATTATATTAAACAGGCAATATTTCAAGATATTTAAGCTTCAATAATTCTGTTAATACAATAGTCTATAATTCTGTTAATACAATAGTTCACAATCTCCTGACACCAGTCCAGAAACCTGTAACTAACAAGCACACCAGTCTCCCTCTGATGAATTAGCTGGTTATAGCATTTTTATGTTTATTGTCTTGTTTTTGTATGTTTTTTGACAAAGACTGGGGTTTTTCGGGTTTTATAATACAATGTCACTATAGGCGCGAGAAGTTATATTAGAGCTGCAGTTGCTGCGCTCATAATTTTCGTGATAATCTTTACTACTTCACTTCTTTTTTCTATAAATATAAGCATGGAGGTAATGTTATTAGCCGCCCTTTGGCGCTTGGTTACTTGCCATAATTAGGGGGTATATTTGTTGGGTCTGCTTTTCAATATTTTTACGCAATGGAGCATTAAAGCTCAAAAAACGTTCAATAAAAAAATTTTAGAGCTATACATGATTTTATTATGATTAAATGCAATGACAAGAGATGAAAAACATGTGTCAAGGCAAGCATTACTGAAACAGAGGACTCCAATATTCCCTTTTGTAAACATAGCAATGTTATATATAAAATATATTGTGTCACATGAGGACAAGCCTACATAGGTCAAACCAGTACGGCTTTACATCTACGCATTAACTTACACCGTTCCAATATTAATAATAGGTTTAATAAAAATGCTTCTTTTGAAATTCTACATTTTAGAAAACATAATTTCGATAAATCTATATCTATATATATATATATATAACTCTAAAAAAACTATGTATGTATTATTTATATATCATTCTTTTTTTACGAAGAAAAATATACTGATGGACGAAATTGACATAGAAAATTTGACTTTATTAGCAATGAAAAAGCTACCATATAAGAACACTATGAAAAATTTCTTTGAAAACCGATATAAATAATGCATATTTCATAAGTTAAAGATATATTATACCAAAAAAATGGAAGTTAAAAAAAGTATAAAAATTTTTATCTAATCTCTCTTGGACGTATGAAACGTGTATTTGATTTTCTAAATAGTTATTGATAAATTTCGTCTTATAATGTGCATTTACAGTAAAACATATATTTTTTAAGGATGATAAAGAACGCACAATAAATACGTTGCTGGTTGATACGACTAGAACTTTAATTAATTGGAAATGGAACGGTACATGGGAATATTTTCTAAATCTAACAGAAAGATTGTTTTGCTATGATTCAGTAGCAGAAAAATAATATTATGTTTCAATATTTCAGAAAGAACAATTTGTTTACGTGTTTCAGTTTTACAAGTCTTGATTCAATATTGTATTATTCCTATAGTATTTATTTAAATGCTTTTGCAATTTTAAAAAAAAATATTCTCCTGTCTCTTGATGCATTTGTTTTATATCTGTGATTCATTTAAAACCATGAAAGAGGCGGGAAAGACCCAAGAAAGGTAGGATTAGGTAGTCAATTTATTGAAAAATATATTAAAAATCCTGGTCTTATCAAATAAAGAAAAGATAAAATAAAAAACAATTTAATAAAACTTTTCCCAATGGTGTTAAAAGATTTATTTTTTCATTAAAATTACTTCGAAATTATAATGACTTTCATAATTTGTCTTTCCGTTTTTTAAATATTGAAAAAGGCTCAATAATAATCAAAAGGATAATTTTAACTTAAATTTAACATAAAAATAAATGTCAATGAAGATGATAAGCAGAGCTGAAGAGAAATAGCAAATAATAAAGAATAATAAAAAATTAAAAAGATTTCAAACTCTACTTTCTTAATGCTCTGTGCGTCCCGTGAGACAAATTTAAAACTTGAAATGTACTTTAAAACAGTCTTATACTACAGTAAAATACTACTTAAACATATAAATATATACTTAGTAAATTTTAAGAAAAAAGGTACACAATTTTAACATATAATGCAGGATAATATACTGAAAAATACTGGAATTTAGCTGAAAGGTTGCTTCTGAATTCAAAATATAACTGTTGAATTTTCCCAAAATTCATCATCCTCTTGATATTTTGAACAGATTTAGAGATTTCTCGCGGATTCTATAAATTTTCTTTCGCACATCATGTGGAAATTGTAACAGGAAATTAAATGAAACTAAGTACCACGAAAGAGGTACTATTCTATCACGCTTTAGGTTCAAGTTCGATTTCTGACTTGGTCTTGGGTGTTAATTTGTCTGCCCCTTTATAGGAAGTAGCGTTGGCCGCCCACCCCATACAAAATGACCATTTACCTTATGGCCGTTCTAGTGGCGAATGCCTAATCGGCAAAATGCCCGCCAGCTAATGAAAACAAGAAAATAATCAAAACGTGACTTTTGAATTGTCTCAAAATTTTCAATAGTTCTAAGTTTTGCAAAAATGAAATGAATTTCAGCCACACCAAACTTGATGCCAAGTTTGATGGTTTCGGCCTATACATCGATAAAGATGATGCAAGATATAAGTTGCTTTGATTTGACGATAAAGATTACAAACGACTTTGC
Organism: Cheiracanthium punctorium; assembly: GCA_038373885.1. Lineage (NCBI taxonomy): Eukaryota > Metazoa > Arthropoda > Arachnida > Araneae > Cheiracanthiidae > Cheiracanthium > Cheiracanthium punctorium. The sequence goes on along the minus strand of JAWZYV010003229.1, from coordinate 671,286 downwards.
CCCCTTTTGTTATTTACGTGTAAAAAAATGCAATTTTTTAAAAAGTATTTTTTGTTCGCCATTTTGCGCGTGCGGTATTTCCATTCTCCTCCATCCTCCTTAAAAATTTTTAAAGCGTTATTTCTCATCGTCTCTTTCCCTCTTCTGTTTGTCTCTGCTTGTGATCGTTTTACTGTTGCTTTTAAGCCTTCGTATAAATTTTGTGTTCTGGAACAACGGATGCTATAAGCCATTTATCGTATGCGCCTGAATATTCGTTTATTGTGTTTCTCTCCTAATAGATCATTAGAACGAACATCTCGTGAACACTGAAATACCAAAAAATAAATGATGCAAATTTTGATTATTTTAAGAACAGAGCATTAATTGTAGCCTAATTAAAGCTTAAAGGAGCAGGAGATCCATACCATTATCCCCTTTCATAGATTATGCTTCTAGAGGAACGATGGATAAGAAATTTCTTAAATATTACTATCAACAATTACATTTCTTTAGTTTTCTGAATCTTTCACGCTCCAACCTGGAAGTCTTATCATGAATCAGATCCTCAGTACTTTATCTTTGAATTCAGTTATCTTTTGTTTGTTCGGAATTTTTTAGGAACATTTTTGAGGTTGTTTAATATTTAAAAATACAATTTTTTAAAAACTCGTGCAAGAAAGAGACATTGGAAAACTTACAATATAAAGCTACTTTGAGCCAAACAGTACGCCTCATTCATGTCTTATATTTTATGTACTCCAGATAAAGTAGAAATAAAAAGTATTTTAAAGACTAATATACAGTTTGAAAAGATGCGCCAATATGTTCTAAAAAATGTTTATACATCTTATAAATTTTAACATACACATATACTCACCATCTTGTTGTTCATCTTGAGTGTGTTGCTGACTAGTTGAGGAAATCGAACTTGGATAGGCAAATGGGGAATCATTTTGAAGACCTGTAGACTCTGGAGCAAAAAGTTGTTCAGGTGTCCAGTAGCCAGGGGCATTTGCTGTTTTCGAAGTCTGTGACTTATATGAATTGATTGATTCTGATGGTCTCTTGACGATTTCAGATGGAGAAATTTCATGCAACGCAGTTGACGGGAAACGAGATGCACTCGCGACGTACGAAGAAGGATTACTGGATGGGTAATTGTAATAATTGGCAGAAGGGACATTTGTATTTTCAATTGTTTTCAAAGGATCCATCGGGGAAAAGTTTGAAGCGTACGCAGCATGATCCACTGTTGATCCATCAGCGATTTTGGGATTCTCCTGGTATGGACTTTGATAGCTGCTGGGATCATACGAATGTCCACTGTTTGCAAATGACGAAGGCCCACTGTTTGCAAATGACGAAGGTCCACTGTTTGCAAATGACGAAGGCGATTCTTCCGAATATGTCGAGTAGGGATTATTATATCGATTGTTGGAATTTTGCTGAGGGGTGTATGATTTTTCGGGTTCAGGAGTTGGTGCCGGTGAAGGAATACTTTCTTCGTAAGGTTGTCTTTCAGAATAACTAGAAATCTGAGGGTTAGAAGGAACAGATGAATGTGACATTACTTGAGACTGCGGTTGTTGATGCTGCAAATGTTGTGGCTGTTGATGCTGCATAACTTGTTGTGGTTGTTGATGCTGCATAACTTGTTGTGGTTGTTGATGTTGCAAAACTTGTTGTGCTTGTAGCTGGTGTTGCATTATTAACTGCTGTTGAGGAATTTGTTGCTGGGGCACCGACTGTTGCGGTTTTTGATTATATTGGGATGGTGACTGGTAGTCTGGAATGTTGGGCTTGTTTTGAGCAAAATTATTAGAGTACTGATTGATATTTTGTCCTGATCGTACGTTTCCGGCATTTAATCCTGTTGCAGCTGCGTAGCTGTTAATGTCGGAATACGTGTGAGCAAAAGGGTTTGAGTCAGAGACTATATTTGCAGGTGCTTTGTTTTGTACATTAAGTGCTGCGTTGTTTGCAGATGGACCAAAATGCTGGTACATTTGATTTATCATGGCTTTGCCTTCAGGTGTTTGACTCAGTGCGGCATAAAATTGGGGATCTGAATTATAAAAGTCTTCAAATGTAGGTTGGCGTCCTTGAGTGAGTCCTTGTAATCCAAAATTTTGCTGTGTTCCCGATGACTGAGATGATGGGATCTGGAAGTTCTTTGGCACGCTTGAAAAAGAAGATAATGACGCTGAATGGGAATTGGGACGTACTCCACGATTTCTGTTTAACTTGGGAGGGGTTTGTTTATTTGACTGAAAAGAGTTTGGACGAGAGGGACCACCAAAATTCGATTGTGGTTGTTTATAAGCTTTTAGAAGTGCGGCAGCAGCTTGAGGATTTTGCTGTAGAAATTGCTTGTAAATTCTAGGATGCAGTGGTAAAACATTTTCAGGATTCACAAATTCCACGTTTGAAGGCAACGAAGACTCAAACTTCCCGTTAAAATACGGTGGCTTTAATGATGGATTTCGAGGACGCTGGACTTGTTTTCTGTTAACGCTAGAAGCCGCGTTCCTATTGCCATTTGGTCTTTGTGAATTATTTCTAACCTGGTTGCCACCTGAGCTTGGTGGCTTATAGGGTCTTTGAGACCGCGGTTGCTCTAATCTATAACCCCCACCTCTAATATCTAATGTTACTGCCCGAGGATTTTGCGGGGCATTTCCTTGTTCGCGAATGTTGCTAGCAGCATGTTGGTTGAGTCTCGTATTCCTTGCTTTTGACCTAACATTTTGTTTTGCAACAGTGAAAAGGGACGGCTGTTGCTGTAAGAGAGGATTTACAAAAGGCGTTTGCAAAGCAGGTATTCCTACCATGCCATTAATGTTTTCCTCCATTAAAGGAAAAATTGATGTAGTTGGCATGTTAGGAAGGTAAACACTTCTGTGAATACTATAGTCTGCAACAGGTTCATATTGTTGGTCAGCAAATCCTGCGAAAGGATTCAGACTAACTGCTTGAATTTCTGAGAGTAGTGTTGGCAACACCACCTAAGAAGGAAAAAGAACAATTTTAATAAAAATTTAAAGTACAGATTAAAACATTTAACAAATTAGTTTAAAGACTGGAATATATGTCAGTATTTAATCAGTACTATACTGAAATAAATATAAATAAGAAAATGATATAGGAGTTAGTTTGCAAAAAACTTTTCAAAAACCATTGTTGAGTATGGATTTCTTCATCTGTATTTGTATCGCCAGTGTTTGTTAAAATGTTTACGAATGAAAGAATAGGACAGAACTAATTGGACAAAATAATTTGGAACATTCTTTTAAGAACGGATTTCAATTGAACTTATACTGATCGATGATTATAAATATTTTATTGAATAGTTTTATTGAAACAGTTCAGAAGTAGCTTTGTTATTTTAAAGGTATGCATAGATTTCTAAAACTACTTGTTAACATTAATAAGGAATCCGGGAAAAGCATAAAATTCAAACAATCAAACTGATGATATAAATGATATTCTCTGAAAATTGTTCGTTTACGAAGAAACAATTCATAATTGGGATAATTTTAAAACCAGCCATTAATTTTTTTTTTTTTTTTTTTAGAAAAAAAAGAAAGAAGTTACATTTTTTTATGATTATCAAACAAACAATTAACAATACATAAGAAAAACAAAAACTGTTAAATTTTACAAACTTCAGTAAAAGTATTAAAATTTTGTGCACAAACAGTTTTAAATGAACTGTTTGTATAACATGTTTTAAGAATTTATTCCATATATTCACTTTTTAAAAATTATGTTTTTAATAACTTTTCAATGCTATATTTTTAATTAAAGCTAATTGTAAAGTGATAGTACTTACTGTCGTATAGAATAAGATACTATAAGCAAACTTAATTTAGATAATAAATGAAATAAATTTTTCCGTTTATTTCTAGTGTTAGCTTTACATTTTTCTCTTATGCTATAGATAAATTATAGGGGAAGTCGGGGTAAGATGACGAATTCAGTATTTCTCTCAGGTAATCACTGATAACAGAACGTCCCGGCCAGCATAGTTAACTCTTGGTGGTGAACTAAGACTAGCACTAGGATAATTACCTGTACTTGGCGTTCAGAGGAAGTTATAACCACAAGTTCATTTTCCAAGGGCGTTACTCTAATAGTTGACCGACTCAACGTAAGGAATCAAGATTCTACGCTAAGTCTTTTTACGTTCTCGCTAAAATATTCTGAATGAACAATTTATTGATTACAAATTCATAGCAGAGCCATGTTTAAAGATATTTTTTTAGTTACTTACAAACGTTTCTTTCATAAAAATGACGTGAAGAGGAAAGATGACGAATTTACAGCGGCTATTATCAGGAACGCCCGTAAAACAAAGCTTTGTAAGAGAGAGAAAAAAAAGGAACAAGAGCGGAAAGAGCTAAAAGACAAAAAAGATTGACTAAAAAGGCAAACAAAAAAGAACGGCGTGAAGAAGAAACCACGACGTCATTTGAAATTTTCTTCATCGCCTGATGACGACTCATCTCATTCCACTCTCTTAAAAATTTAGTGCGACATTTCACCAAAACGTGGTACTAGAAAGTTGGCTCCATAAGATGGTGAAACCTTGTTCCAACATTTGGTGCTCAGTTTAGCAATACTTTGGTCAAGTGCCGAATGTCCGAGCAACGTTTCACCATGTTATGGAGCCATTTTTTTTAGTACCATCTTTTGGTGAAATGTTGCGCTAAATTTTTAAGAGTGCGTACAGTACGACACTGATACCGACATCACCGACACTGAAGATGATATGGACTTGCAGGATTTTGAAACTGATAAGTTCTGCAACATATGCGAGGATGATTTTTGGTGTTAGTGCTTAAACTGATGAGATCATAGAGCAAACAACCAAAGACCTTACAAATGTGTGGCCTGTGCATTTAAATGCATTTTAATCTGTTTCTTATTAAAATTATTTGATAATAAAGTGTTCATGAATGTTAATTCACATTCCGGGGTTAGTTCATCATCCTACCCTATCCCATTTTTTATCTTACCCCATGGCTGGGAAGTTGAGGAAAATTACCTTTCTTGGGAGAACCGTCGTTTCGCCTCTTCAAAGTTGAAGCAGGCAATTGAAAAATTCGTGGTGTAAGGCAAAATATGAAAGAAGTTCTCAGAGAAATCTCATTTCTTAGACTCATTCACAGTGGTCAGTAAAAATCATATAGTTGCTTTAAGTTCGCCATTTTACCCCGCCTTGTCCTAACCATTTAAAGTTTTTTCTAAACACTGGATGGACGTTTTATTTTGATGACACGCATATTTTCTAAACGCATATTAGGCATTCGCCCCCCCCAAAAGTTATGAGATGATAATTAGGTATAGTACTTGCAGATTATATTACTTAACAATTATTTACAATGAAGATGGTTGCAACACACTTTTTTAAACAGATAATCTCAAATTATTTTATTTTGTAATGCATCAAATTCTAAATCTTCATTGCTTATTAATGGTCACCGCCTGCAGAGTATCACATCCACAATACCATATGATAATGTAATTGAAATTTCAGCCCCATTACTTTTATTAGCATTTCGGTAAAAGCTTTTTGATACAATCTGTTTACCTATTTATTTATTAATTTTTTGGAGGCAAACCAGTCATCCGGCGAATTTAAGATCAATGTCAATTCGTGATCGCTTTAAAATTCATCGGATGATTCGCTTGGGCGAGTGGTGGACTTCTTTCATCGGACAGCCAATTTTGGGTTCCGCATTCTTTCACGTCTGTGCGCCATTTTTTTTTTTTTTTTCAAACCCTTCTCGATTCTTCGGAAAAATAACAAACATGATTCGTTTTTCGAAAAGAGCAGTTCGATATGTAACTAATGTAAGGAGATAAATCATGCTACACGTGTCGAATCTAAAAAACGTTCCAACCAATTTTTGATCTCTTTCCTGCGTCTATTTAGTGAGTTCAAAAAGTTCCCCCACTGGTGACAGCATTAAAAAGCAAGAGCAGAGATAGCGGAGGCGATAACTCTTAGTTCCATGGCATCAATCAGTATCTGTTTCTTGCCAATCGTGGCAATTGTTGCTGCGTAATCTCTCGGAAAAATTTAGTATATTCTGAATTAAATTCATGTTGTGTTTACTCTATAAGAAATATTATAAGAGACATTTTATGGTGAAAGGCTGAAACTTTGTGCATCACATCTTTAAATGTATAAGTGTAACTTTTTGAAAATTAACGAGAGGAATTTTCTCCTAACGGAGTCTTATTTCTGACCTTGTTTTGGACATTTTTTCAATTTACATTGATAACTTATCTCTAAATAATTAAAGCCCGTTACCACCTCTTTGGAACACCTGGTATATAGCGTTAAAATGTTAGAGTATTGTTGTGGAGGCAGGAATTCAGTGAAGAGAATTTTATCGGCCGTCCGTACGGACAAATAACTGTGAGAACTTGTATTCACCACTGATGATTTTAAATCACTCACAGATGAGTTTTCTTAGCTCTACTTTGAAACTAAAAGGTAAACATATAAAATTAAAATTCCACGAAGTACATCACGTTTGTCACTTTTTTGAAACAAAATTTTCTCTGATGTGTTTTAAGAAAGAGTTTTTTCCTCCAGAAAGACAGTATTACTCTGCTTTACTAATGGCCCCAAGCTTACAAAGAAAAAGTAGAGATAGTGATTTTCTACTTTTTTTTTTAAAGTTCCTCTTAGAACGTGTTAAACTGTATCAGATGTTGCTAACGAAAGTTTTAGTTTTACAAAAATAAATAAATAAATAAAATAAAAAAACAACATTATTTCTTTTTGTAATTCTCATTTCATGCTTACTGTTTCAAATTTATACTTTGCAATTAGAAAATTTTATTATTTTTTAAGAAAGTTAATGCTTTACAAGGCAGAAAAACTTTATGAAGCGAGTATTGGTACGGGAATGAATTGGGGTAAAAACAAACCGTTGGAAAAAAGTTATTTCAAAATAAATACATTGAAGACTAACAAAAACTAAAATAAAGGGCTGATAGTATTGTCACATTTTTAAAATTTGAAATTCATTTTGACTAAATGCCATAAAAAATAAAAATCTGCCGTTAGAAAAATATTTTTAAACATTAAAAATTTTATATAATAATTTTAGAATAAATCGAATTGTGTATCCCAATACGTATCGAAATCAACGCATGTCAATGTATTTGGTAAAATTACACAATTGATAATTTGACTACCATAAATGATTTCTATAATTATATGCTTTCTTCCAGTTATTAACCTATTTTTCAATGTAGAATAACTATAGATTCTGTTTCTCAAATTTTTATGTGAGAAGATTCCACCCCCCCCCAAAAAAAAAAGAAATAAAAAAAATGATTCTTTTTCATTCGATTTTGTTTTTAAATTAAGAGTAAGTTATTCACTATGGTTTTTATTTTCAGGAATATTAAAAGCAATAAGAACCGCTCTATTCAAAAATAAGTAATTTTTAAGGGACTATAACACACACACACACACACACACACACACACACACACACACACACATATATATATATATATATATATATATTAAACATTTTTTTCCAAGTCAAAATAACTTTTATAGCCATGCTGCTTTTCAGAATAAGTGCTGCACACTACAAAAGACTACTTGAAAATCTTAAATCTCAAGTAGGTACATAAATAACAAATTTTCAAAATTTCAGAAAGGAGAACCAGGACTGGTGCTAGGGAATGGTAAATCTAAATAATTACTGTCTTAAAGGGCGACCTTAGTTTCCCAATTAACTTATTTTCATCCATCGTTGCCAAGTTTGTCTCTCGAGTGTTATTATATACTAGAAGTCAAAGAGCCCCTTATGGAGTCAATTAAACGGGTGCCAGAAAAAACATTTAACAAAAATATATCTACAATCAATATATTTAATCTTCGTACACCTAAAATAAATAAGTTCGTATTCAATTTTTAATACATACCTAAACTAAATTTCATGCTCTTCTGGAAACGCGCAGAAAGTTTTGGCATTCGAAAGATTTCGTTTTGTGAACACAGCCATTCTTATATCCACGCAGACGATATATTTGTAAAAACAAATTAAACTATGTAATTTGGAACAACTATTTTAAACGAATTGGAATCCCAATTGTATGACGTCATTTTCACTTGAAATAGGTAATTCTGTCACGTAAATGATTCACTTTTTTTTACTCTGAGAAAATATGGAGCTGAAAAGAGCGAAAAATCGCTTTAAAAAAAGGGAACGGGTGGATTTTCAGATTTTTAAAGTAGCGCAGAATGTTTACTGCATTTTTATACTTGATTATGAAAAATTTCAAGCCGATCGTACTAACGGTGTAGAGGGGAGAGCCAGAAAATTTTCATGGGGGGGGGGGTTACGACTACTTCAACTCATATATATGTATAGGTGCGTGTGATAATGTAGTGAAGTATATACATTTTGTATGGCAAAAAATTCCTCATGGGGGGGGTTATGACCCCCCTAACCACCCCCTTGGCTACGCCCCTGGGTGTAGATGTTATTGCTTTTTTCGTGCTTAAGGGGACAAGGGACGTTAAAATTGCAAACTGTCATTTCTGAATTTTTAGTCTCAAATCATACGTAAAGTTGTTTAACACAAAGGATTACATCTACATTAATACTAAAAATAAAAAAGTAAATCTTTTTTCAAAAATATATTAATATCTTTGAGAAAAAAAATGTGCATTCAATATTTTTTTCAAAATATCCCATGCGCATTCCAAATTAATAAGAAGCTGTAATTTTTTTAGAGTATACTTGTAATGCATATATGAACATAATTGTGAATTGAATTTTCAAACAAAAGTTAATAAATAGAGATATAGGAATTTAAATGGAACAATAGGATGTACATTTGAAAAAAAGCTTCATCTCACATGAATTTAATTTTTTTTACAAAGCTTAACCTTGTCACACATAAAAATGAATGCATAGATATGTTCATACAGATAACAGAAGTGCATATTTAAAAAAATTATAGCTTTCTATTAATTTGGAATGCGCATGGGATATTTTAAGTAAAAAAATAGAAGGCGCTTTTTTTCAAAAAAGTATCAAGTTTGTATTTAAAAAATTATTTATTATTAATTTTTAGTTTCAATACAGATGCAAACTATTGTGTTAAACAACTATGATTTTATGTTAAACAATTTTACGTATGATTACAAGTAAAAAATCAAAATTGAAAATTTTGAATTTTAACGTCCCTTGTTCCCATAACTTTTTAATCTTTTTGGAGTAACGGTGGTAAAAGTTTTATATCTTGGTTGAGTTGCCCGGAATTGTTAAGAGAGTGAGTCAGGGATCAGCGTGACTATGCAGTAGGATTTTCCATCAGGTAGGTGAGTAGTAGGATTTTCCATTCGCAACCTCAGAAAGTCAACGAATTTCTCTTGTTTTTTTCTTTGATAAAATCTATTAATCGTGAAACGAACAAACTAAAACTGGAGCAGTATTTTTTACTTTCCGAACATGTACCATGTAAGGAAGGTATTGTAATAATGGAAAAATTCGACTTCGAGATTTTGGTGTATTGACACGTTTTGAGGTCTTCTGGATTCATTTATACTATTTTAACGAGATGTATGTATGTATGTGTGTATGTGAGTGAACACGATAGCTCCTAAACGGGACATTCGATTGAGCTCAAATTGGGTATATATGTTATAAACCACAGAGGTAAGACCGGTATTGATTTTGGTGTGTATAAGACTTATAGTTTTCCTTCAGGGTTACGACAAAGATTTCTTTTACATTATGGCCTATGGGGGTAAATTCTTGAAAGTGCGCTAGCGTTGAAACGGTATATTCGATTGAGCTCAAATTGGGTATATATGTTATAAACCACCATCGTAAGACTGGTATTGATTTTGACGTGTATAGGACTTATAGTTTTTGTACAGGGCTACGACAAAGATTTCTTTACATTATGGCATATGGGGAGACGTTCTTGAAAGTGCGCTAGCGTTTATTTAAATTCTTAGTAATGATCTTAATCGCAACTGTTCGGAACGTCGAGTGGAATCACTCCAGATTTTTGTTTTGTGTATCTCTGGTGAGCCAAAGGCTCACAAAATATAGCACACTGAAATATAACACTCTGGTACTCATAACACACTCAAATGCAGGGCAAAAAGAAATACTATCTATTCGATTTAATAACAAAAGGCGTGAAACACAAGAGGAAAAAGTTCGCCAGCTCTCGATTCTCGAAAGTTAAGTAATCTTCCGATAACAACCGGGCATTCGATATGCACTTTTCAGTGGTAATCAGGTCGGCCACTGTTACCGTTTTCTGTTCCATCGAAGGCCAGTTACCGCCGTGTCCAGCACGGCAAAGAATAATGTCCAGGAAAGAGCGCTATTCCGCCGCAAGGGTGAAGACGTTTTGTGACCTCGAAACGGTAATCGATCCAGATTTCTCGCTCAAATTATGACCAAAAACAGAAGCACGTTCTCTTCGGATGTTTTTCTTCTCTTTTTTCTTTGCAGGCTGGAGTTCTTCAACCGCGCCTGCGGTGCGGAACGGACGTTGACGCGAAGCGAAGCTTTGAGGTTGCATTTGCATGCGCAAGATCATCATCGATTAACGTGTCACTTTTGCTTCTCCGACGGAATTTTCTAGAAAGTTTTTTAACTGTTTTCTTCGCATCAACAAATAGCTGTGTTAGAATGGATGCGAATGGAAAGATATTGGAGATTCTTTTCAATGATTTGCATAGGCGTAGAGTTATATGGGCCCGTGGGGCTCGAGCCCCCACAATAAATTGTGAATAGGGGCTGAGCCCACCCAATAATTTACCACTCAATACAGGAAATTAATTTATACTAACATAAAAAAAAGTATTTCACGCCATTTACAAACGTTTAAAAAAACCTTTACTTGGACTTTTAAAAATTTTCTTCTTTTGATTTCAATCATGATTTAGTATTCATTGTGACGCCACGTAACACACAATGTTACCATAAGCTGCCCTCGCCAGGCTCTGGTTCATTAAAATCAGATTATGCAATGTAAAGTATGAAATGAAGAAAAGTTCAGATGTGTCTAAAATGCACTATCGCATCGAAAATGTTTTTTTTTTTTCCTCCTTTGGATATTTTACACTGCTTCTATTTTTAACTTATAACATGGTAGGAAGATACTAACATGGATAATTACCTTACATAGGTGTAGAATTCTATAGACCCATAGAGCTCGAGCTCCTCCAATAATTTACTTATATATAGTAAGTCATAGCTGCCAACTACTACGGAATATAATTAACCATTTTTTGTAAACAGTATATTTTTTAATTATTTTTTTTAAATAGCAACCAGCTCGCTCGCGCAGCACAAAAATTTTGCTATATTTTTAGCCGAAAAATCATGTAGAAAAAGTGGTTATATTTATTCCATGGTAGTTGGCAGCTATTACTAAGTTATATGTACGTGAATCAGTGGCGAAGCCAGAAATTTTTCATGGGGGAGTTACGACTTCTGCAACTCAAATATATGTATACGGGTGTATGATAAGGGAGTGAAGAATATACATTTTGTATGGCAAAAAATTCCTCATGGGGGGTTATGACCCCCCTAACCCCCCCTTGGCTACGCCACTAACGTGAATATATGGGGTTGTGGGGCCCGGCCCCCCCAAAAATTTTGAAAACTTTACGCTTATGATGATTTGATACTGAAGCTTTCGCCAACCGAGTTGTATGGTAGGTAAAGCATCGTTCATTTCGGCATCAATTTTCGGCATTTCATCGTTCATCAAAGCACTTCGGATTCAACTCCCGGCGGCCGGGGTTCGATCCCCGACTGGTCGGGTTGTCATGCCCGTCCCTACATAGGGGGCGACGTTGGCCCACCTACTCGGTGCCCCCCATAATAAAGTGGCCAACACCTTCAGGCCGTTGTCAGGGACAATGCCTAATCAGCAAAGTACCCGTCCGTTAGAAAAAAAAAATACTGAAGCTTTCTATCAGTTGAAATACATTTCCTCAGAGCCATTGCTGGGGACTTTTTTTTACGGGGGGAGTAGATGTCGATAAACTGCCGAGTCAAATATCGGTTTTAACCAACTTACTCATTTTTTTTTTCTCAACTATATTACTAACTTTATACTTTTGCCAACTGGATTTGCGTAATTTTGCCAAGTGTACCAGAAACAGAAAGTAAATTATCGTTTCCGTTAAATTTTTTTCACCAATTTTGCCAACTAGGTATCTAATTTTGTTAAGCTTAATAGAATTTTGCAAGTATTAGAGGGGGGAGACCCCTCCCCCCTTTAGCAAGGTCCCCGCATTTCCTTTTAAGCAGTAACACTTTCTAACACATGGGAAAGGAATCCCTTTCTATTTAGGAATGAGCTTGAGAAAACAGATTTTATTTCTCAAGTAAGTCCACCAGCAGGTATCTCCGAAATTGCTGGTGGATATTAATTGGCTATTTAGACAGCTTTTCGGACTATTATCTGCTCTTCAACAGCAACCGTGAAATTTAAAATTATTCAATACTTAATTATTTCTTTTAAGATCGCGTAGAAGAGGAAAAAAATGTTTAGCCAAAAAACAAGTAATTAAAAAAAATTTTTTTTACAGTCAATTCCTACTTAGTTCAACAAAGAAAAACTTTATTTTAGTTACTTTTTATTAAATTAATTAATCAAATTTAATTAATGAATTGATATTTGAAAAAAAATGTATTAACATCAAGTGTTATCCACTACAAGTTTAAGGGAGTTTGTACTATACAGGGTAGTTATAGTTAAACTTCGACTACAAACAGCATTCTGCAGCTGTAACCAGCGAGCAGATTGCCACCAAATTTGGCATATGGACTGTACACGAGATGCGGTTCAAGGGAATTTATCAGAACGTTTAGTTAAAAAAAATGTCCACTAGATGGCACTTTGCATGGTGAAATCAGCTCAACTATTGCCTATGGAATATTGCCTACAAACAGCATTCTGCAGCTGTAACCAGCGAGTAGATTGCCACCAAATTTGGCATATGGACTGTACACGAGATGCGGTTCAAGGGAATTTATCAGAACGTTTAGTTAAAAAAATGTCCACTAGATGGCACTTTGCATGGTGAAATCAGCTCAAATATTGCCTATGGAATATTGCCTACAAACAGCATTCTGCAGCTGTAACCAGCGAGTAGTAGATTGCCACCAAAATTTGGCATATGGACTGTACACGAGATGCGGTTCAAGGGAATTTATCAGAACGTTTAGTTAAAAAAAGTGTGCACTAAATGGCACTTTGCATGGTGAAATCAGCTCAAATATTGCCTACATCAGTGTATAAATGCCTAAAAGCTATGGAATAAATGTTGAAATCGTCTGTATATTTCGAATTAGTCATTTCCTTCATTAAATTTGCCGTTCTTCATGCAAAACGCCACCTAGTCGACATTTTTTGAACTATTTTTTTTTTTCGAAATTCTTTGAGCGCATATCATGTATAGCCAATATACCAATATTGCTTACAATCCTTCTGCCCGTTTAGCTATAGAGCACTGTTCAAGTTTAATTATAACCAATGCTATATATTGGTCTCTGCTGCCGGAGAATCAAATACCTCAAACATATCTGTGGTACAGAGATGTGGCTCACTTTGAAAAAAAAAAAAAAAAAAAAAAATCACTTTCTTATACATCTGAAAACTGCCTTTGACTACAGTTTACAGGATTGTAACTAACTTTCGTAAACATTTCTCGATTATTATGAATTTCGAAGCTTAGTATATAACACATTCTTCTTATAGAATCTTTCACATGCTGACGCGTATGTTCCATTAAATTTTCTTAAGCTGTTCGCTGTCGAGTAGTGTACGTACAAAATAACACTTTCCTGTCAGTTTCATTATGGATGTATTTTACATGACTGACGTTTCTTGCAAATTCATATTCGGTCCCATTCACCCATCACGTGCATAAAATAGCAGTACTTATCATTTAGAAAATCCCCAAAGAGAAGCAACGACGGTTATAGAAAGATGAATCATTGCCACTGCGCTTTTTCAATGTTGTTGTTGTTGCTAATGCCCTCGGGCAACCGTGAAGTGGTGCCAGATCCCCCATATAGGCAGGCGATGGGCGGCTTCCATTTTAATGATCCCCAGTGGGAGGAAGTCCGAAACAGCTCGGGGTACCCTAATTTTGAACCCCCTGAAATCGGCACCCCTAGAGGTATCGTTTAACAACTTGGAGAACATTGGGGCCACGGCGGATTTTACGCACACCAGCTCCCTTTAGCGTACACGGTCCCACAGCAGTCGAGCCGAGAGGAAGTTGACCCTCCCAAGCTCTGCCAAGCCGGATGCTGCTTCACTTGCCGTGTTCTTATGGGACCGGAGTTTAGCGCCCAGACCTACTGCGGGAATTTCAGTGACATGAGGTTCAAGTAGAAAGTAGGGAATGCAATCTTGATCCTGCAGGAAGACTATAGATCATGACTATAATTTTCATATTTATGTAAGACATTGTATTAATTATCAAATACGATAAAGTATTAAACTTGATAGTGCTTACAATTTTACTTTTTCATACTTTTACAATTTGAATGAAATGTTCAATCTCGCGGGATCAACAAACTAGAGATGAGACGGGCTCAGCCCGAGCCCGAAAGCCCGAGCCCGAGCCCGGGCCCGACTCGGGCTCGGGCTCAGTAATTCACGATTGCGTTCGGGCTCGGGCTCGTGAAAAATTTCTCCTTTGTTGAATATACTCCTTGAAACAGATTTTAAAAAGTCATTCATGGGATAAATAGACGTACTTATTTTAAAAAATAGCGGCACGGGGGACTAGAAGGTGTGTGAAGCTCCAAAATTTATTGTATCCTGTTAATGAAGTAGTTAAATTTATTTGTCTTTAGCTGAAATTTCGGGCTCGGGCGGGCTCGGATTAAAAGTCCTCGGGCTCGGGCTTCAAAAAATGAGCCCGAACTCATCTCTACAACAAACCCCAATCCCGTGCTCTTAATAAGAACGGAGTTTAGCTGTCTAGACCACTTCGGGACTGGAGGGAACAAGTAAAATGTACACAATTAAATTTTGCCACCGAATTATGCTATTAAATCTGCATCTATGAGCTCTAAATTCCTTGATATCAAACTACAGAGTTTCTTAAAAGAATATGAAAGAATTTGTTTCGATATTTTGGGAAAAGTAAGGAAAAAAAAATTAAATCCGCTTCACTTCCCACGAAGAGCGCCGTAGACCACAGACGTGACCTCACTTCTTTCCATACCTGAGTAAATTATCCTACCCTCCCCCCCCCGTCTGCTTCGTAACGATCTCCATTCTTATTACATTGTTCCGAGTAATATGCGTAATATTTTGGACACGAAAACATGAAAGAACAAAGGATTCCATCGTTTGAATGCTAATTAAGGGCACTTCACTGATACTATGTACGAAGTTTATGGGTTTGTTAGTGCGAAGTAATGTTTAGCCCGAGGAAAACCTACTTGATATAGAATGCATCTGAAAAAGAAATAAGTGGCATATATTCTGGTAGAAAAAAAAAAAAAAAAGATAAAGAATGCTAGTTTAGAATAAGGATACGAAATGTAAGAATATTTTCCTAAAATAATGAGTTCTCGTTTTGTATTCAGATGAAAAAATAAACAAATAAATAAAACTAAATATAAGTAAATATATACTTTTGATGTATGCTAATTATGGCTGGAATTTAAAATTCCAATAAAAACCGCTTTTTGTTTTTTTACACAAATATGTCATGATTTAATTTATGAGGAAAGAAAAAAACCCATTAAAATAGGTTATTATTTCCTATTTAAATAGCGGAAGCATTTTGTATTTTTCGTAATGTGAAAATAGACTTGATGATTGAAAATTTGGAATGCGGTCCTATTTAAACGTATAAATTTATGGAAATAATGTACTTTTTAAATACAGACTTTTTTTTTTTTTGTTGTTCAAATGGTGGGCCTCATCAATGCCTTGGAGGCATTGGCCGCAACTTAGGCGGGAATTGTTGGTCACTTTATTATGGGGTCACCTAGTAGGTGGATCAACATTGCCCCCTAGTCGGGGATCGAATCTCGAAAGCCGGGAGTTGAACCCAAAACCGTAGTACGGTGCTTTATCTACCATACAAGCTGGTCGGCATAAAAATAGACAGGAATTGCAAGATTTTTACTGATGAAAAGTATTTGAGTCTTGATAATTACACTGGCAATGTGAAAAATGCCTATAAATTACAAAAAATAATCTGATGTTTAGAGAACATACTTCTAAAAATCAAAACGTGTTTCATCTATCTGTTAATTTTAGCATAATTATATTCGTAACAGAACTTATTTATCAACTGGATTTCCTCTTAAAATTATTAAATCACGAGAAATATCTTTCTATGCATTTATACGTAATCCAGCATATCATGAATATTTCAGAATGAAATTACACAGGGATACAAAACTTACAGGAATTAAAAGATGCAGCAAGATAACCCAGAATTTTGATACGACTTGAGGTCGCAAATGTTGACTTAGTGAGCAAGTTGATAATGAATTTAAAACTCGTTGAATTTATCAGTGTAATTTTTTAAACACTTTGCGAATGTAATGTTTCTGATCGTCATAAATTACATCACTCATAAGAAAAATAATTTATAGAAAAATATTTCTAGTCTAAAGATTTCTAGAAAAGAATTATTATTTTACATTAATAAAATATCTTGCTGAAATTGAAAAATAAAAAGTTTCCAAATTACCATTTTTTAAAGAAAAAGCTTGTTGAATAACAATATTTTTAGTTATATTTTATTAATTTATTCGTTCTAAATATTTTATACATCTTATTCATTTAAAACAGTGCTAACTAAATTTTTATACATACAAGAAAATTATTCTGTTAAAATACGGCCAGCTAAATTTTTGCTCATGCAACAAAATTATTCTGTTAAACTACTGCCATCTACATTTCTGTTCATACAAGAAAATTATTCTGTTAAAATAGTGCCAACTTAATTTTTGTTCCTATAAGAAAATCGCTCTGTTAAAATATTGCCAGCTAAATTTTTGTTCACAAAAGAAAATTATTCTGTTAAAATAGTACCCCCTAAATTTTTGTTCATGTATGAAAATTATTCTGTTAAAATAGTCCCAACTTAATTTTGTTACGTTCAACAAAACTTTTTTCCTACCATACAATCGAAAATATGAGTGAAACATTGACACATTCTCCAATATGAATACTAATTAGTGCTTAAAGAAATTTTGCCAAAATTACCAATGTATATTTGACTGTTCTCCCCACCCCCTTTTAATTGCTTTATAAGCGTAGATGTTTAAATATTAATTCCATGAACGTGAACTTAAAAAGCAAAATTTTCACTGAGAACATCATTTATTCCTTCATGAACAAAGAATTTTTTTTCTCTACCGAAACGCCGTTATAATAAGCATTGTTTATCTACTTCCTACTAATAACTAAATAATTAATTTAATAAAGATAAACATTTTAATTAATCATGCAATTTTATTTTTTTCTCTCAACGAAATTTGAGCTTGCAGTATTTATCTTGTAGGAAAAGGGCAACACCAGTTTTATATGACTTAGAAACTTAAGGTTTATCACAACTTTTATCTTATTAATTAAGTTATGCATGATGCGTTTAAAGGTAAAACAGCAAATTATAGAACAGAGAGAATACGTTCAGAGAATATTAAAAATCTGCAAGGGTCATGTCCGACTTAGGCTGATGTTAAATCTTCCGCTGTATTTGGTCGGTCCTTTTTGGGTCCACCAAGCCCACATACGCACTACTAATTTGAATGAAACGGGCTTCTACAGCAATTATCTATGTATCGTCTATCACCTGTTAACAACACTGGACTGTTCACTCACTGTTCAGGTGCTCCCTTAAGGGTAGATTTTTATAAATAGACTAGCAGGAGTATCCGTTCTTCGCACGGAATGAGGATTGTTAAACCAACAAATATAAATGGAAAAATAAATAAAATAAATGTTAAATATATTTTGATTGCGGATATCTGCTAGTCTTAGCAAAATTTTAATTACGTAAATGATTCATATTGTTCTATCTGGATCCATGTTTCATATTCAAACAGAAATGATTATGGTGCAATTTCTTTCTTTTTTTTTTTTTTGTCGAATATTGTTAGCATTTAACTTATTAATGCACTTTTAAACAAGCGATGCAGAAAATGTCAAAAAGTAGTAAATTTGATTCTTATTTTTGACATTACCATTTAGCTACCACAGTAACAGTAAAATTTTTAAAAATCGCTTTTTAAATAATGTCTTCGGCACAGAAGATATAAACTCCTAAAATTAAGTCCGCAAGTTTAATAGATTTGGAAAAAAAACACTCAACTTACTGGTATTAAACGATAAAGTAAATAAAAACTTTGTAAAAAACACACATAAGATGTTATAGGTAAGAAGATACGTATGTTTCGACCAAAATTTGTTTTGGCCTTCGTCAGTCCAAGCCCTTCGTCACATTTGACGAAGTAGAAACCACTTTGTAGAAAACACACATCTTATGTGTGTTTTCTACAAAGTTTTTTATTTACTTTATCTAATAGATTTGGCTAGGCTCTGATAGGTCATTCATTGATTCAGTCAGTCAAAACTTCCTTTATTCAGGATGTCCGAAAATTGTGGTAACATGCTTTATCTGTTAGAGATAAGTGGACAGTATAAATTTTAAAAAAATGTTAAAAATAAAGTCAGAAAGAGGATTACGCGTAGAAATAATTCCTCTAGTTTAGTTACACTTTTTTTAATTTGTATACGATCCCCGTACAAAAAATTCTCAGCTAGTCAAATGCGCCCTATACACTAATGAGGTGATGTGCAATATTTGAGAATGATATCTTAGGAAGTGTCAGAGATATAAAGATAAATATATCCTGACTTAAACCACTTTTCAGAGGCTCTCGAAGGGAAAACATCAGGTGATGTCTTTCAGAGGTCGTATAGAAATTACGAAAGACATTTTTTTGCACTCTAGCAATAAACGTTTACATTCAAATTTATGTATAGCCCCTGACCAGTTTAGTTTAAAGATACCTCTGATAAGTTTTATGATGATAGGCTGAAATTTTGTACATCCCCTCATTAGCATATGAGGTACATTTTACTAATTGGGGATTTTTTTTGTGTAAGGACCGTATTCAAATTAAAAAAAAGTAACTTTAAAAATATTAAAGATAAGAGTTTCTTTTTAACGTTTTTTTTTTTTTTCCCTATCTTATTTTGAACATACTTTTTTTCAATTTACATTGCCCACTTATCTCTAATAGATGAAGAATTAAAGCGTGTTACCACCTTTTTGGGGCACCCTGTATATAGAAATGATAATTTCAAAATGGGCCAAAATAGGATTTGATAGTTTCAAAAATAAAAAATAAAGTCACATTAAAGTTATTGTTTGGGATCCTCTATGAGCACAAATATTACGGATATATATTTCAGCTTATTTTCTAAATAAATTCTCCATATAAGAGTATTTTGAAAGAAAACCAGGGGGGCGGGGCAGGAGAAATGTCCATTAAGTCATAGATTAAAAACGGCAGTTGACAAAACTGTTACATGAAAAATGATACATTTAAAAATAGTAATTTTAAAAAGTCTGAATAGTTTATTAAGAAAAAAGAAAAGAGAAATTATGCAATGAACTTACGATACATCTAAATATTATAACAGGAATATTAGTTTATCTTGTATTCATGAAGTGTCAATATAATGTATAATATTTTGGACACAAAAATTTTTGTATAACTCGAACTATTCCCTTTTAGTCGAAGTTTTTGTAAAAGTTTAAATTTCC
The DNA here is from genome assembly GCA_038373885.1 of Cheiracanthium punctorium. Lineage (NCBI taxonomy): Eukaryota > Metazoa > Arthropoda > Arachnida > Araneae > Cheiracanthiidae > Cheiracanthium > Cheiracanthium punctorium. Next base: position 651,467 of record JAWZYV010003229.1, on the reverse strand, counting down.
TTTCCTCCCTGGAAAACCCATAAAATAACAACAACAACAACAACAACAATAATAATAATAATAATAACTAGGATTAACATTTTTTTCTCTCTTTAAATTACGTATCCCGTGGTAAATTCAGACTCGCAAGTCAATGACTAAAATCGCATGTGCACTTGATTAAAATAAACATTTCAGTGCCTTATTATTTTTAACCTATTCTTTTCTATCATTTCCGGATACAAAACTGCAAATTTTTTTAAAAAATTAAACGTCACCTGAAGTCTATATGCTGTTGCACTAAGTAACGGGAATCTTTTTTGCCCTCATACAATCCTGAGTATAAAAAGTCCAGACATGAAAAAATCGATTTTTGAAAGGTTTATGAAGAGAGACTCGATTTATATATTACTGTTCACTTTTTCATTATTTGGGCGGTGCATAATTAAACTATGAATAAATACTTCACAAAGCCTGCCGGGAAAGCTGTTATCTAAGATGAAAAATAAAGTAATTTGAGAAATATAATCTTCTCTTGCCGTTAACTTGTTAAAATGTTCATATTTTATGCATATGAATTCGACATTAATTTTCATTTCTAATTTTTAGGTACATTATGTAAATTGCTTTTAGATCCGAAATCCCTTTTTTCACCAATTTAATGTACATTCGTTGTACCTTTGATAGTTTTCAGTATTGATATGTATTTTTTTTTTCAAATGTCAAGGCCAATATTCATTATTTGTGGAGTATTAGTTAAACAGTTAGTTGTGGAGTATATTATAAATGAATATTTCACTAGGCCTTCCTATAAAAATGCCTTCTTCTAAAATTGAAAATGAAGTGACAGTTAACTGTTTTCAAAGGCACCAGGTGTTGTTAAAACATGGTAAATATTTGGTTTGGATAAAAATTTTTGTAACAAATTGTATAATACAGTTCATATATGTGTGAAATCACAGTTGAAAACTATTGTTCAGTTTACATCGGAGCTCTCTCAAGTATGTCTTTACATGGGGAGCAGCTTTAGGTGATCACAAGCCTTCATAATTTGGACTCGTTGAAGGGATAATCCTTTGCAAATCCCGATGATGAGTGCGATAGATTGGTCGTCGCAGAAAATTAAATATATTATAGTTGTACCGAAAGTATCTAGAAGACGTCCCTCTAAAGGTCACAAGCGATTCTTCAATGAGCAATGAAAATACTAAACCATATTTCACCAAAAGAAAAACGTCTAAAGAATTAACTTTTACTCTAAAATGCCAGACATGACTGCTAAGAAATAATTAGCTTTCTGTAGTCAGATTAAATGCTACTGTGTGTGAAATATTTCTGTGTCTCCTTGCAACTCTACGTGACTAAAATAGAACCTAGGCTCCATTGAAACTGAAGTATGATTATTTTGTCATCCGCAGATGTTCTTAATAATATTTTATTTTAGTTTGGAAATAATCAAAAGTATCTGAGCGTTCTTATTATTCGAGATTTACCTATGGGTAGTTAGGAAGTATTAGGTTGTAACGAAAGTTTCCCGCCACCGCAAACATCGTCAGCACACAGTTCTCGTTGGCGTATTTGCTCATATTTTGTCAAACGATTTTTGGCATTTGAAAGAAAGAGGCTTACTTTATAACATTGTGTTGTGAAATCTTTAAAAAATATAGTTATCATTAAGTATAAGGTGTCTCAAATGGAACTATCACTCTAGAGGATTAGAACCATCCTTTACTTCCAGTTGTGTTGCAAAAAGTCAGCTACATAATATCAACGAATTATGAGTACAGCTTTAAGTACTATTGTTGTATCATGTGGGCTGTTTGCAGGTTTGGTACCGAAAGTTCAAAAACAGTTATCTAAGGAGTGAGAAGTTAGTTTTTCAGGCAGATATGGCGGAAAACTTTCGTTACAACCTGATACTTTACTCTTTCAGTAGGGTATAAGAGAATTTAATTGAAAAACATGCTTTTTTTTTTAAAAGTGCGGTACTCATTTGTTATAAAAAGTGAAAATTTAAACATAATACTACAGGAAAAAAGAGCTCTGCTCTGGAAAAAAAGTTTCTAATTTTTTGTTTTTCTACAGGATTTGTTGACGAGTGTGCAGAAAACTTTATTTTAACACTACGTCCTTGCCGCATTTTGTAAGCTACTGTATTATGGTATAAGCAACTGTAAATGTAAAGTAAGGACGTAAATGTAATACTCTTTGAATAGCAATTCACGTAAAAATTACAACCCATAATGAAAATTAATTAAATGAAAAAAACAGTATTACTTATTATTTTACAGTATTTTCTTTTAGTAGTCTTGAAATTTGGGAAAAGTATCGAAGCACTCAGGACTATTTATTTTTTTTGTATTGTTAAAATCTGCATTGTGTTATTTGGAACGTGCACGAAAAAGAAAACAAAGCTAACTATAGTAAAATTATACTTGCAAATATAGTTGTATTTTGCAAATAAGAATTTTACTATGTTTTTACTTATTTTTTATTTGTTCATATAAATTTATACATTCATTGCGTGTTATCAAAGTGGAATATGAACAGAAGTTTTATGCCCAGTACGTTCATCATTTTCATGTAAAGCGTTCAGATTTTGGTTTGTTGTTATGTGCATAGATTTTCACTGTAACACAGTTAGCGCATTTACTTTATGAACGTTTATTTTTCATTGGATCGTTAGTCTTGGTTCATAATTAATTAGTACTTTAATTAATATCAAAAGTACTATTCTGATTCTTACAGTAGTGGCGCTAAGAGTCAGTCTTAAAGAACAGGATTGCATCATAAAGTATCTAGTTGTCGCCATCTTTTTGAAAACATAACTTTGAATTTTCCAAAGATTGATTACTACCATCCTGAAAATTTTAGTGAACGTTTTATTTATGACATTATATTATGCATAATGCACATGATTGAAGTATCTCAAATAATTCAGAAAAAAAAAAGTCAGTAGCAAGACTTTTCATTAAAGTGAAATTGGAATTTAGTGAATACCTAACCATTAAAAGAAATGATAGTCTAAGACAAATTTTTATGGCTGATTTTAGCTTCACTGGGAATCAACATCGCTAAGATTAAAAAAGGATCATTTCTGAAATGCTTATCCTTATTTATCGTCTGCACTTTATTTATCTTCACGTTACAATATTTTGTAGCAGCAACGTATATTTTCCTGAAAGAGGGCGTTTTAGCAGCGATGTGCTACAGTGTCACTTTGTGGACAAGTTTCTCACTATGGTGTCTCTTCTTCTTCAAGCGGGGTGCGATATCTTTTAATGTAGACCAGTTGAGTCACCTTCAGATGGAATACGCCGTCCACGGGCCACGCGACACTTGCACCAAAGTCGTTCCCATTACCGTCCTTTTAGCACAAGTTGCATTGCTTGTGTTTTACCTCGCTGAACCGGGTGGCGAAATCAGAGACATGTTGTCTACGTTAATGGCATTTGGACATAAAGTTGATAATCTCTGCTGGAAAACAGTATTAGCTACTTGCTGCTTGTTCTCTGAGCCATTTTGTAGCTGCATTGCTTTCGTTTTCTGCAGGTGTTCTGTGGTACAGATGGTCGGAGATTTTGGACGCTTACAACCAGATCGTGCAACTCACTTTACACGGCCGGAAAAATAACCTCAGTATCAAGTACTCCGACTTTTTCGACATTAATGATGCTTTGCGGGATCTAAATCAAACTCTCAAACATATCTCATTCTGTATAATCACGTTCATTTTAGAGACCGTGTTCATTAGAGTGTACGAGGCACTCATTAGCATAGGCAATCCTAGAGGCTATCTGTTCTGGATGGAAAATATTTTGTCTCTGGCAAACTCGACGTTCTTGCTTGTCTTTTATGCTGTCTGCTGCTCCAAGATACCAAACGCATTGAACGAGATTAAAAGGAATGCTCGGCGGGTAGCGAGACACTGCAAGGATGCCCGTTTCTTGTCGCCTCGAGAATTGCTTGCATGCAAAGAAATCGAAAAAGAGCACGTTATCCACGCTTCTGCCTGTGACATGTTCTACATTTCACAGAGCACCATTCCGTCTACTGCAGGCGTAATACTGACTTATGGTTTGCTGATAATTAATTACGTGATATCAAATGATAAAACACAACATTAGAAAGTTTTGACGGTGATTCCACTGGAGAGTTGTCATAAGTACCGTACATTCATTTGCAATATGAAGATTACACACACACACACACATTAAAAAAAAAAAAAACTACAAACACGACACTTCAGATTTACATACTGAAAAATGTCTTTGTAGGTTTGATCTTAATTTGAGTTAATTTTCTTCAAGCAACTATAAAATAACTTTCATAATACAGAATTTAACTTTTGAATACAAGCTACCAGATTTATTGAATTGAGAAAAAAAAATGTATGGATAGCAATTTGAACATACAGAGTTTGCACTATCCCGTTTCGAGTCATGAAACTGTAACCCCAACTTTTTTCATGAATTTCTACGAATTATGTTGATGCTAGAAGTGATAGGCACGCCTTCTTAGGCAAATAACCCTCGATAACTTTGCCTTGATCGGGGACAGCGTCATTCTACCGGGCCTGCTTGTGCACTCCTATGAGTCATCCAAAGAGGCCTATGGATGCTCACTGATTGGTTCCAGCACTTAGATACGTCATCTAACGGCCGAATCTAACCAATGAGGAAACGTCCTTAGGCCTCTTTCGGAATACACAAGCAGGTCCGGTAGAATCACGATGGTCCCACCTTGATCACAGTACTCAGTATTCTTGTTGTATACACTCATCTACATGTCATCATCTTTACGACAGTTCAGATAGAAATTTTACACATGCAAAAATACATATCTAAAAAATCTTGATAAATTCATTTTTCGACTTTTAGTATTTTTTGTAAATATAAAAGGGGGTTGATTAAAAACAAATTCAATCTAGTATTAAAACTCATGTTTATAATGAAAGCATCTGAAAACGTCTATTCCGATACTCGACCTCTCAAAATCATTGTATGCATCCAATAGACAGACAGTGAATAAATTTCTTCTTTCTGGAAATATTGACGGAGGAGTTATAAATAAAAATGTGAGTCTCATCTGATCCGCTTTTAATATTGTATACTAATCTCCGAAAATGGCATTAAAAATTGTGAAAACAGCTAAATTTTGTGTTAAGAGATGGCGTTTTTCCTGGATTTAATTTTCTATACATTGTATGCATAAATCGTTACATGATTATCCCTGCAGAAAACACCAGGAACTCTGTACATGGATATTTTCAGTTCCATATTTCCACTTAGAGTAGAAACATTTACTGAGTTTTCACCGTTTTACAACGCTTGGCTATTTGTGCGCATGTACAGTTAGTTTTAAGATTAGAAGAATTCTGCTGAAGTTTCGATTTTAAAGTCACAGAAGGCATTTCGATCTTGTGACGAAGAAGATTTATCACAGGATATTTATCACAATCTTATTTATTTATAAATGCATATTAAATTTAATATTTTTTTCCCTCCATTTAAAAAAGATGTATTTCTGTTTGCATGTAAGAACAACAACAAAATGCTATGATAAAATATATTATGAGTAAAAATAAGATGAAGCGATGCAGATCAGTTTTAAATATGCAGAGCCCGATTATGAGCAACAGGGGCCCAGGGCACTGATGAATTTGGGAGCCCCCCCCCCCATCTATGAAATTTGTTTTATTTTTCATAAAATTTTGATATGAAAAAGAATCTTTCAGAACAACATTTTATATTGGAGGCCCTTTCGAGCCTGGGCAAAGTCCGGATTGGCTCATGCGATAATAAGGCTCTGTAAATATGGTCACTTAAAAAGACTTTTTTTAAGGGGAGAGGGGGAGGACAAACCCTCACTTGGGACCTGGCCCCCCTTTTTGTATGTTTTAGATGTCACTGTAATATAACTTTTGAGTTTACTACATTACTTGAGCAATATATCTGCGTTTGACTGCAAGGAGTAGTAGTTAAAAATTCAGTTCAAATTTTTATTTTTAATGTTTTGTTGATATATTTTAGTAACACAAAACTATTTCTGCACCTGTGTTCTAATGATGCACATTTATTGCTTATCAGGAATCCAGAGTCTGGTATAGTCAGTTCAAACCAGCTTTGATGCAGTTATGGGCAGTCATTGGTACATTCATATCTAGTTTTATACATGGGTGCTGCAATGTCTTCGTAATTCGGAATCAGTCAGTCTATTTGTAAATCTCGATTGCGATTTTAACTTGTATGCGTCCGCGAAATGAGACTAAGCCAATCCGAAGTAACCACGGCTTCTGTAATGATCTAACTCGAAGTAAACCGAAAGACAGTTTAATAACTCGCTTTTGCATAGAATACTGCATCGTTAAATAAAAGAAATACTTCACATGAATTGCCATGACTGTTTACACAGTAAGCTCTCTCAACAAAGCTTTAAGACTCCTCAGAAAATTATGTTTCCTATAACAATAATAGGGGAAAACACCTTTATAGGAAGAGGTGGACTTCCCTAAAAATTATCCAAAAAACATCTATTATTGTTAGGGGTAATTGTTAGGGTAATATTTACATTCTTTTCCCTCTTTTAAATTATTAACTGTAAAAGCCAAATATGTTCTACATAAGGTCAGCGAATAAAAAACATTGTACTAGCTAAGCAATGAGTTGTTGTTCGGCTATGTTAAGGCAAACTCGCACTTGGGGTATCTGCCATGCAAGACGGGTGCCTTGGAAGGAGGACTTTTTAAGGGGTACTAACGTACATTCCTGTTTCATCTGGATGGAAATGCCCAAAACTTACAGTTAGGGAAAACATCGTATTATTAAAGTAATGTTTACATTCTTTTCCTCTTTTAAATTATTAACTATAAACGCCAAATATGTTCTATAAGGTTAGGAAATAAAAAATATTATACTAGCTAAGCAATGAGTAGTTGTTCTGCTGTGTTAAGGCAAACTCGCACGTGGGATATCTGCCATCGGAGACGGGTACCTTGGGCGAAGGACTTTTTAAGGGGTTCTAACGTGCATTCCTGTTTCATCTGCATGAAAACGCCCAAAAGTTACTGTTAGGGAAAGCATCGTATTATTAAAGTAATGTTTACATTCTTTTTCTCTTTTACATTATTAACTGTACAAGCCAAATATGTTCAATAAGGTCAGCTAATAAAAAATATTGTGCTAGCTAAGTAATGGGTTGTTGTTTCGCTGTGTTAAGGCAAATTCACACTTGGGGTATCTGCCATGGAAGAGGGGTGCCTTGGGTAGAGGACTTTTTAAGGGTTTCTAACGTGCATTCGTGTTTCATCTGGATGAAAACGCCCAAAACCATACCGTTAGGTTCACCGCACGGTAGGCCAGAACCCTGGACATTCACACTTCAAAAACAATATACTACGATAAAAAAAAAAAAAAAAATATGAGCCCTCTACCATGTTCAATGTCTTATCGACTCGGCCATGATGGGGGTCACCGGCTAAATAAGGAGGAATTCATTACACGGGGGCAAACAAGCTTGGTATTGACACAGATTTTTCTCATTTACTGAATGATTCATCATAAAACTGGCCGAAAAAAGAAAATGAAAAAAAAACAAAAAAACAACAACAACCAGGAATCGAAAAATACTGTACAATATTCCACTCAGGTATACATTTCCGTTACGCGATCGGAATTCCATAAACAACTCCTCCATCCATCATTATCTCTTATTTTTTATTTTTTAACCCGTTTTTTTTTTTTTTTTCCCCCGATAACCTTTTCGCCAAGTAATTTAATTGCCAAGTCTGAACGAGTCGCAGTTCCCTCCCTCCAAGAGCAAGTAGTTAACTAACGAAGATGAGGAAGTAGCGCTATTCCGCCGTGTCGGTTGTTGACCCTGTGTCGTTTCTACCAGCTAAAAATCGAAATTTTTTTGCACTCACGTACCGTTATTGACAGTTTTTTCTTTTAAACACGAGAATATAGTAAAAGAAAGAAAAAAACATACTAAAAAAAGAACCCACACTTACAAAGGTATTTGAATATGTTTTTTTTTAAAAAAAATGACCTAATTTAGTAGAAAAATTGCCGACTTGAAATACGTATTTTAAAGGCTGTATAATTGGATATCAGAAAACGTTTTGTCTTCTGATAAATATTACCCAAATTGCGGTTATTTCCCATTCAACTAACAATTCGGAAACATATGTCATTTTTAGTTTTTATTTTGAAGTTATAAAATTTACTAATGCTTTACAATAAGTATACATACAAAAACTTGTTTATACAGGATTTAGATATTGCATGCTTTTATATGAAAACTTGAATTGCATTGTTTTGAAAAATAGCATTTTATTTATTTATTATTTTGGGGAAACGCGATACTTTAAAACTATACTCATTTACCAGGGTCAGGTGTGCGGAGGGTTGACTGTCGACCCTAAAAGTTCTTTATAACTATTAATGTCAGTCTCTACTAATTATTCCAAATGGTCCAGCTACTTTACAGCTTTCGGCCAGACCCACTGGGTTAGTTAAGAAGAAAGACCCTTAGACCATTACGTTCAGAGTTAATTAGCATGAACTTTTGAATACTATTTGCATATTTATATACCTATAGTTCTACATACAAATTCCAAATCAAGCCAGAGCGATTAAGTCAACAACTAATATACTTTCAAGTGGCACAGTTACGGATTTATATATTTTTATTGGGTTTTCAAGTTTTATATTTTTTTCTTGATTAACTTAGTTAAGATTAATAAAACAATAACAAAATTGCTTTTAGACTTTAGTTTGTTTTTAAAAAAAGGAGCCCTGAACATAGTAATAGGATTTTGAACTGAAACCAGAGGCGGATCAAAGGGAGGGACTAGGAGGTCCCAGATCACCCCCTTTAAAATATTGCTTAGCTTCATTGCACACTTTATTTAGTTCAAATGAGCATTTTTAAAAATTAATTAGAAAAATGTCTTACATTGCTTTAGCGTAGCATTTTGCTTTATTGTACAACTACAAAAAAAAAAAAAAAAAAAAAAAAAAAAGAAAAACCAGACCTATTTGCTCTTTATTTTGCCGATGTTCATCGTACAGCAAAGTTAAATGTACCAAAATAAAGTGTAGCTCTTAAAAGTGAACGGTATTCGTAAACGATTGGCATTTGTAACTTTTGTTCCCAGGTGGTGTAGCGGCTTAAGAACCATTCAATCGCGCCTAGGGCCCAGATTCGATTTTGGGCTTGGGCGTTAAATTGTCCGTCCTTTCTCAGAGGTAATGCTGGTCGACCAGTGTATGCCTCCAATATAAAATGGCCAGTAGTTCGGGCCTTAGTAGAGGCAAAGTCTATTGGCCAGTCTGAACACTGTGGAAAAGATACCATTAGAGACGGCCGAATAAAGGGCAAGTGGTAGTTTTTTCCCGTAGGTGTAAATGGTGTTTATGTCAAACAAACTCTTACTTATTTCTCTTACTTTTTATTATTATTATTATTTAATCATCCTCTCCACCCTAAATATTTATGTATTCACCACTGACAGAAACGCACATATTAAATAGATATTTTGTGCAACTGTCATAAATATTAGCATTTCCAGACATTTCTTAAGATGTTCAGATGGTCGAATCATGCTTTGTTATATTGGGTTGGCAACAAAGTAATTGCGTTTTTCCGTATGTCAATATTTCGCCTGGCCAAAACTACTGAAGTTAATTATGCGAAATTCGGCACGTACGTGAGTTCTTCAACATAGGTGCTAGATCAGAGAGCATTTTCCAAAATTCGTAATCTTAGGGGGGGGTAAGGGGCCAAAAAGTTCTTTTCACATATCCCGCGTGATCTCAAATAAAAATAGAGATATCCGTGAAATTCTTTCTGTAAAATACAGCAGTCACGAATACCTAAAAATTAATTTCAGGATATTTTTAATATTGTCCTCTAAGGAGGATAGAAGCGAAAAAAGGGGGAGGGTGGCCATCTTTTATGGACGAAAAAAAAATACTGCCAGTGAAATTCTTACTTTAAAATGTAACAAATATGAATCGTATGTTCAGGCACAGCTTACTTGTAATTAAAAACTTGTTGAAAACTTATTTGCTTGAATTTTATACAAGAAAACGCAATTACTTTGTTGCCAACCCAATAGGTTGGTTCTTAAAACTTTCGACAAAGTTGAAAAGTGTTTATGATGTGTTACTGATCCCATCTACGTGGCTGGGAAGGGTGTATTACAGTATATAGAACGATTAGTTTCTTTACAGGAGAACACAATGACTCAAATATTTTACGGTCTACAGATGGCAATCCTTTAGATCATAAGGTCTTAAATTTTGGCCCTTGGATAACAGGAGGGTCCTCCTAGACATTACCTAGGATGCGTGAAATTATGAAAAATGGTTGCAAATAGTTCAGCAAGTGGATAAATAGCCAATAAGAGTGAAGAAATAATTATTTTAAAGCAATAAATAAAACATGAAGCTATCGTGATGTTCTGTGATTTTTGTATGCATTTTTGTGTAATATATCACACTACTTAAAAATTACTTAATATTTACTAATTTAAACTTTTGTAAGAAATTGACTATTTTTTATGTTTCTATATTTCCTCTGACTAAATGACAACACAGTGCACTTGAAAATTGTACTTTCTTTTTAGCACTAGGATGCTATTTCGCTCAATCCCAGAATTTTGTCTACGCGATCTTGGTAGACAGGTTTTGTAGGCATGAACTGTCACAGTGAAGATCTTTTCAAATGTGTTTGCCAGATAACGTTGAACGGGGGCAGGCGTTAATAAAATGTTGAACGTCGCACAGTGTTTGCAATTTTTAATAATGGAACGGGATGCTAAGTTTGGTGCCAAAACGCGACAATTTATAAAAAATATATAACGAGTATAGTTAGAAAATGCCTGGAGAAAATCGTAAAACAGTTTTAGTAGGCGATTTCAATGTAGATTTCAATTCCGAAGAAGTGTTATATGGAACAGAGATGACAAATGCGGTACTCACATAGATTATGATACACTTTCCAAATGGTATGTATATAACGGTGAAGTATAGTTTGACTATGCCTAGTGAAAATTGTTAAACAGTTTTGGTAGGTGATTTTAATATAGATTTCAATTCCGAAGAAGTATTTTATCTGGAACAAGGAAGGAAAATACGGCACATCCATAGATTATGATACACTTTCCAAACAGTATTTAAAATGGTAGAAGTTAGTTGGAATATGCTTGGCCAGGGCCGGCCCAAGGGGGGTGCGAATGTAGGCGATCGCCTAAGGCCCCGCGCTTATAGAGGCCCCGCTCCTGGGCCATTTTATTGCTATCTCATAAGACATGATAGAGAAGAGGCCCCACTCTTGCGCTTCGCCTGGGGCCCCGCACGCATCTCGGGCCGTCTCTGGCTTGGCGAAGGTTAAAAACTGTTTTAGCAGCCGATTTTAACATAGATTTCTATTCCAAAGATGCGTTTTATGGAACAAAGCAAACACGGTACAGTCATGGATTAGGATTCACATTCGAAACGGCGAAGATTGTAAAATAGTTTTAGTAGGCGATTTTAAGATAAGATTCCGAAGTTGGGTTTTATGTAACAAGGAAGAAAAATACGTCACGCTCATGAATAATGATACACTTTCCAACTTAATGGAATAAAGAAAAAAAATAGGGAAGACGCATGGATTATGATACGCTTTTAATATATAGCACTTTAGTGCGTATTTAAAATCTGAAAGTGTTTCAGCTTTTCTTTTTTTTTAACAACACTGTAGAGATTACTGAGTGAGAAATTAAATTTTAAACGACGTATGACGCCCACGGTTGAGATGGGGTCCGCAAGATAAATCTTATTCGAACGGATTCTCGGGCAACATAAGTTTGAGAATCAGTCTTTTAAGTAAATCCTTAACCCTCTGAGCATCTTAAAAAGGGATAAATAAAGCAAAATTGTTTACACGATCCAATTTTCGTGCAATTTTAAAAATGTAAAAATGAAATGAATTTTGATAGGAATATTTGTAATTAGAAAAAACATTGTTATTAATATTATCAGAAGCTTTAAAATTAAAATATATTTTATGACAGCTTCGTGTTTTTTGTAACATAAATTCTGTGCATTGTAATGAAAACTGTAATAAGGTTAACGGAACTTTATATCTCGGCCACTTGGAGGGTTAAAATGCATACTGCTTCTTCAAGTTACTATTTTCTATTTATTCGAGATTTATAAAATGTATTCTCCGTAGAACATAGTGCACGCAGCTTTCACATCTCTTTTACAGGAGCAAATAACAAAATTCTCAAAGATTAGGCTTTAAAACAAATATTTAAGTGTTTTGTTTGTTTGAAGCTGTTTGGTCCCATCGTTGCAAAGATGTGACGACAGCTATTTCTCCTTCCATGCCCATCGTTATTTTTCGCATGGGTTTGAGCGTGCAGACACTGGACATGAATCAAAGTAACAATCGTATCAAAGGCACATGCCGGGGAGCAACGACGGGCATCTTTGCGACGATGGACGAAAACAGGTTAACAATGAGTTTAGAAGTAGTTTATGCACAAATAAATAGTGTAAGCACATCGTGTTGGAAAATGTTTTATAATCGATGCATTTAGCATGGTTTTCATTTCTTATAGGAATAATGTATACGTTAACAGTGAAGCATTTGTCGTAATTACTATTTAATTTAATTTATATTAATTATTGAATAAAACTACCGATGCTTATTTAAATTAGGTCCATGAAGAATTAGTTAAGAGCCGTTCAGAATAGTATTCCCCAACCACTGTTCCTCGAGACTTTACTACCGGTCCCCGCAGTGGCGTAGCCAAGACGGGGGAGGATAAGGGGGTTACAACCTCCCCCCCTCCCCACATGAGGAATTTTTCGCCATACAAAATGTATATTCTTCACTTTCTTATCACACACACGTGTACATATATGTGAGTTGCAGTAGTAGTAACACCCCATCCCCTGAAAAATTTCGGGCTACGCCACTGGGTCCACGTATATTTAAATTATTAGAAACTGATCAGTGGAAAATGTTTTTCTACAAAAAAATTATATTTCATTGCTCTCGATTTAGTAAACAGAATATATGTTGGCATTATTTTTTATTTTTTTCAGACGCGTGTCAGCGAAAATATTTTACCTATTTCTGTGGGTCCGCAGAAGTAAAAAGGTAGGGAAATACTAGTTTAGAATAACTTGCGCCTCTCTCGGAGGTCTCGCAAGAATTTACAAGCAATGTCTGAATATTGCAGCCCTGAAAAACTAAAAGTTTGTCGACAGACCTTTCAGACCCTTCAGATTTAATGTGCACATTCACCGGGTGATTTGAAGGATAATTACCAGTTCAAATGATCATTGATTTTCAATGTAATAGTAGAGAAATTTCCTTTTCAAGACTTGAGGAAGTATGTTGACTTTAATTATTTCAGAATTATCTTAGTGGAGGTTTTCTCAACTCTTTTTTCCTTACGAACTCTTTTAAAATTGCGTAATTTTAAATACTAACAGAAGGAGGTAAAAGATAATTAGAACCTTACTTATCATTATCAAAACTCTTAACAGAACGCTCTGCCGTACAGATTCAACATTCATACAGGGTGTTTTTGATCTAATGGTACAAAATGTAAGGGGAGAGATAGTGCACACAACAAGGAATCAGAATCACATTGCAATGTGGGGTCAAAAACGTCATTCTAACCTACCTGTTAATAATCACTCTGGTGTTGAAGCGTTCCTCTAATTTCTTAATCAAGTTTAATAAACAATGGCCTTGTATCCAAAAATCTTATCCATGAAATGAAATAGGGTTTTTGAACTTCCTATTTAGTCACGTGTTAACTGTGAAAGATAGTGTTTGACGAACAATGGTCAGAAAGTTCACTATTATTTCAGCACTTGTTCCGAAGTGATCATTAATAGCTATATGAAAACAACGTTTCCGATCTCACATTGCTATGTGATTATTCCTCATTATGTAGTCTATTTTCCTTTATATTTCGTACCATTAGTTTAGGGACACCCTGTATATATTGAGTAAAAGGCATTTTCATTAATTGGCTTAAAAGTGAAACAAGTTTGATTGAAAACATTTAAATTCCACACTTCAAAGTTTGAAATCAGTCAAATTTATGGATCGAAGTAAAATATTATTGCACATGTGATATTTTCTCACTATAAAAAATAATTAATGCATTTTCCATACAGATAAATAATTATCTCAAATCAGGGGCGTAGCCACGGGGAGGGGGTTAGGGGGGTCATAACCCCCCCCCCCCATGAGGAATTTTTTGCCATACAAAATGTATAGTCTTCACTCCTTTATCACACACATGTATACTTATATGTGAGTTGCACTAGTCGTAACCCCCCCCCCCCCCCATGAAAAATTTCTGGCTACGCCCCTGTCTCAAATTAATTAATAATCAATAAGAAAAGACAGAGAAAAGCATTTGAAGGTTAGAAAATTGTTTAATTAACAACACCATTTTGATAAATTTATTTTGTAGCTCTTATTCAAAAAATAAAAATGGTTAATAATAAAAATATATTATTATAATGAGAGGCTATGTTTAATGTCTTCTTTATGAACTTTTATGCATAAATTGTGGTTTTAATGTAATTTAAAGTGCCATTTTTTTCCGTTAAAGCGTCAAATTACATTTAATAAAAATTTTATTTAAAATCATTACTATGCAAATTTTAAATTTATTTGTTCTTAAGATAAAGAAGAATTTCACAAATAATACATGTAGTGCTATAAATTTATTTGTTCTTAAAATTGAATAATAATAATAAAGTACATTCACGGCAATTTTTTAAATTCAGTTTCAAATAAAATTTTATACATCAAATAAAGTAGCAATTATAGCTGTTGTCTCATTTGTTAAGTACTGTTTTATAAAATTAAAAGTACCAAATAATTATCTCATATTTGAAACTTGATTATTTATTTAGATAAAAAAGTTTATTTTTAATAATTTATGAAATCGAGTAAGATTTAATACAAAAAGTTATAAATTTTTATGAAAGAAAAAAAACATACGTATATATATATATATATATATATATATATATTTGTTTACGCTTTTAAAATTTTCTTTCCAAACTTTAAATGATATATTATAAGAGCAGATTTTCATTTTTAAGTAAATTATTAATATGATTTTATTAAAAAACCTTAAAAACCATGCTTATTTTATTAACTGACATAGAAAACCGCATTAAAATTTATCCATTAATTCGTACCTAATTTAGTAATTTAATTTACGCAGTCATAAATTTTCATGAACGAAAAGAGGGTATATTTATACATACACACACACACACATACATACATACATACATTTGTTTATTTTTTTGAAAATCTTTCCATAAATTATATACTGCATAATATTCAATTTTAAATAAATCTACAAAAATGTTATTTAATTTTCAATGCAAGCAGTCACACAAAAAATCCCGAAACTGTCCTTAAACAACATTGCAAATCACAACAGTCACTTACCCACATGAGCCAATCCATAACTGCTTTTATTTATTTTTTTTGCTCCGTTACCTTGCTGCCGCTACTACACCATGCGGTAGAAAACACCAACTTTGGGGGAAAGAGTTGACAACTCGCACAACTTAACCGTTCCGAAGAGGAAGGGTTGAATGAATGTCTGTGAATCCGCTCGCGTTTCGGACTCGGCCCTGACAATGACCCGAATTCGAGTTTGGGCCCCCGGGGGCCCCCCCTCACTCCGATTCTTGATTCGCTTTTTTTCTTCGACACACTCGAGGGCCCCGCAACGGTCTCATTTTTTTGTTTTCGTGCCCGGAAGAGATCTTTTTGGTCGCTCGTTGCCGCAGCAATCGCTTTTCTCCAGTTTTCGCTGATCGAACCGATCCGTTCGTTCTTTTTTGAAAATGAGACTTATTGTCTTCTTCGCTTCCTTTCGTCATCAAGATCGTGAACTCTTCTTCTTCTTCTCTTTCGCTGTTCACCCCGAAAGAAGACTTTCGCACAATGCATTTTTTTGCGAATGAGTAGACGCAAAAGAAAGCAGTAATCGGATAAGGTAAAGGGTTTTTGCAATAGGGATGATACAATTTTAAATGGGTAGAATGGCAACACTGCGTAGTCTTTTCTGACATTTCTCGTGTCATTTGTGTTTAGTATGCTATGCCAGTTAATCATGGAAAGATACACGCTTGAACAACTTTTCGAAGTTATTAAATCGTTTCTATCAAAATCAGTGTTCATATGTGAATACTGAGAGAAATTGGAGAAGAATTCATGGGCGACATTATTCAGTTCTTGCGATTTAACACCTCCTGATTTCTTTCTTTGGGGACAGGACCAGCGAGAGGGGCTACCCCGGGGCCCGTCGAACTAGAGGGGGCCCGTGAGGGGTGCCGGTCCTAGCTATTTTTCTAAGTGGTGCAAAAAAACAAAAATGAGCCCCCTCCCTCACACATGCAGCTAGAAAAATCAATTAAAGCCTCTGGATTTATTGAACATACTAACAGAATATAAACTGAAAGATCTATTTCCAAATGTTTGCATTGCCCTTAGGGTATTTTTTAACCACTCCAGCAACGGTAGCTTCTGCTGAACGATCATTCAGCAAATCGAAACTCATAAAAAACTTCTTAAGATGTCTCATAGCCATGTCTCAAGAACGACTTGTAGACTTAGCAAGACTAAGCATCGAATCTGACATTGCCAAAACTATTAATTTTGATGATGTTACACGAAATTTTGCAAGCAAAAAAGCACGAAAAGCCATTATTAAAATTAAATAACAAATGTGCCAATTCTACCATTTATATATATATTTTAACCTTCAAGCATGAATAAAAAATCGATAAATATGAAGATTTCCTTACTCATTCTTTTCTTTTAGTATTCTATAGAAAAATCACTAAAAGAAAAAAAAATTAAATTTCGAAACTATGTGTTTAACTATAGCAAAATATGAACTGATGCATTTACAGATAAATAACACACTGTTGGTGATGGTGATTTGCAACACATGTTAGACAGCGAGGGTGGTAAGGCAAAGGAAGATTTTGAAATCTGGTTATAAAAATACCGTAATGATACTTCATTTTTTTATATTTTTTATAATACATTATTACAGATTATAAGTACTATTATTAAAATTATAATTTAGGTAAGAATAAAAATAACCCACAATATTAACTTAACTACTTTTAAAGTAAAATTGAGCAGAATTTAAAATATATTTCTTGAGGCAAAAACAATTTGGGGAGGGGGGGCCCGGGAACATTTCTGTCCCACCTTATAAAATTTCTCTCGGAGGCCCTGTTTGAGGATATGTTAAGTCACACGTTTAAGCTGATAATCCAATAACGACTGAGCAATTAAAAACCAGCATTGAACGTGTTATTCGTGAAATAACACTCACTTTATGTGAAAGAGAGATGGAAAATTGGGTTGACAAAATGCGGTATGTACAGAGAAGTCGTGGTGCTCACATGAACGATATTATTTTTTTATACTTAATGGCATAATAAAAGCTTTCAAATAAAAAAAAATCTGGAGTGACACCACTCGACTTTCCGAACACTTACGATTAAGATCATTACCAAGCACTTAAATAAATTTTAATCGATGAATAATTCAAACATATATACCAAATTGAAACTCAATCGAATGCACCGTTTAAACGCTTGCGCACTTTCAAGAATTTCTCCCCATATGCCATTATGCCATAACATAAAAGAAAGTTTTGTCGTAGCCCTTTAGGAGAACTATAAGTCCTATACACACCAAAATCAATACCGGTCTTAGGATTGTGGTTTATAACATGCATACCGAATTTGAGCTCAATCGAATGCATCGTTTAAACGCTAGCGCACTTTCAAGAAATTCCCCCCATAGGCCATAATGTAAAAGAAATCTTTGTCGTAGCCCTGTAGAAAAACTATAAGTCCTATACACACCAAAATCAATACCGGTCTTGCAACGGTGGTTTATAACATGTATACCCAATTTGAGCTCAATCGAATCTACCGTTTAAACGCTAGCGCACTTTCAAGAAATTCCCCCCCATAGGCCATAATGTAAAAGAAATCTTTGTCGTAGCCCTGTAGAAAAACTATAAGTCCTATACATACCAAAATAAATACCGGTCTTGCGACGGTGGTTTATGACATATATATCCAATTTGAGCTCAATCGAATGCTCCGTTCAGGAGCTATCGTGTTCACTCACACACACACACACACACACACACACACACACACACATACATACATCTCGTAAAAATAGCATAAATGGATTCAGAAGCCCTCAAAACGTGTAAAAACACCAAAATCTCGAAGTCGAATTTTTTCATGATTACAATACTTTCCTTACATGGTACATGTTCGGAAAGTAAAAATGTGTCTCACTGAATAATTTATGTGTTTTTTTAATTTTTAAATTGTATCACTCTTAATGAAAGTACTCTCGTACATCGTCTGCCTTTTCTAATTGTGATGCATATTCAACGTATCTGAAAGAACTTCAGTATCATTTATTTTATTCTATTTCAATTTGAGAAATAAAACGTTTTATTAAAATGAACCTGCGAATTAAAACCCAATTTAATTGAGATCAGTTATCTCTGGTGCATACGTAGTTATCAAGTAAGCAGTATTTAACGATGTAGTTCGAAGAAATATTGTGATTTTGGTACATACATAAGTACAAATAAACTAATTATGTCAGGCACTTCAAAATTTTGAAACTGTCTCTTTACAAGCTGTACTACATACTGAAATAAACGATAAACCTCCATCAGAATCAAAACTTTTAGAAAAAGTTTTTAAAAATCGGAAATTTTCGCAAAACGTGTAAATTTTCTAGGGATGGACGCGAGACGACTTTTTGCGAGACGAGACAGAGATTTACTGTTTTTTTGCGAGACGAGACAAACATTTTTAACATTATGATATAGGGATTTTTGCGAGACGAGACAAGCTTTTCGGCTGTTTTGCGAGACGCGAGACGCCAATTTTTCGTCTCGCGTCCATCCCTAAAATTTTCGAAAAATCTTGAAATTCAGATCCATGTTTAAGAATTTTTTCTGAAAATTTCCCAAAAGGCAGATTTTTTTCGCTTATTGCATTGTGTAAAGCAGCTTATGAAGATCCATCTGGAATTTTTTTGGAGACCATGGTGCTATTAGTTTATTTCAATTTGTGTACCAAGACTAAAAACAGAGTTTTTTTCTTCGAACTACAGCCTTAAGTCAAAATGTGAAATAAATTTCTCAAATAAGGCGTGCAGCGGTTGAACAGCATGGTTTACACTCCAGGTGGAACATAGCCCAGGATCCATACAACACGTGCCCCTATAAGTATAGGAGGGTTTACTGTAGTTAATCAGTGGATGTAAAAAAACAAAAATAAAAACAAAACAACAACTTAAAGTTGTTTCTTTGAAAAGATTTTAGAGGCCTACAAGTCTGAATAGGGGAAATAAATTAATAAATAAGTAATCGTGATGTTGTTTTAGGAACACTCATAATATGAGGTGAAACTTACCGAATGGCTTAGATTTTTGTTGACTTTAATTTAGCCAATCAATTGACGAAAAATAAGGTAATAAAAACAGCTTAAACTTATTCATCAGAGAATTATTTTGAGGTATACGAGTATGAATAGACTAGAGAGAAAAAAATAATAGTGATGCAGTTCAGAAAAACTCACAGTAAAACATTATTTGTATATACAAAACACTCAGATTTCTACCAGTTACAATTAATTTAACTGCTGTATAAATAACATTTAAATGCCACTTTTTGATTTTTTCCCCCATCGAACTTATTTTGAGGTATTTGAGTAGATTATAGAGATAAAACTAATAGAGAGAGAATGATGCAGTTTTAAAATTACTTATAAAATAGTATTACTTAAATAAGATCAAACTTACTGATGGGTTATTTTTTTATATTAATTATAACCTATTTAAACCATTGGCGTAGAAATGATTTCAGTTGCCTATTAAATGCAGTCAATTTAATACAAACAGGAAAAAAAAATTCGCCTGTTCCTTAAACTGTCGTTTTAAAAATAGAAACATATTGAGAGTAATCAGCGATATAATTATAATGAAATAAAGGAAACTATTTTAAGATTTTTTTTAAAGCCAAAATGCTGAGTGAGATTTAGTTTGAACAGTGTTCAGTCTACGCAATTTCCTTGAAATATATTTTAGTACTTTCACGAGCAAAAGAAATTGCAGTGAAAACTGTAAACATACTCTATTTGTGGAATAATTCTTGGAATATGGAATGAAAAGTTTTTAAATGTATAGTTATTATGATAATTTTTCATTACACAAAAGCGTGGTTTAGTTTCCCTCCACGTGGTTCCAAAACTGCATCATGCAAGCGATTTGCCAAACCTTTAATGTTCCGATATTCCTGAAAAAGCTAGGCACTATCGAAACACTTTATAATAATATGAAAAAGTGCCTGAAGAAAGTGTATCGATGTTCTTACCAATGCAACTTACTGTTATAGTATTGCAAGAGCAAAGTGGCGGGTCTAGAAATGTTTTAAAGGAGGGTCGAAAAGTAGGACGAAGCATATTATCAGAGAAGGGTTAGTCTTTTTTTTTTTTAAACGTTCTCATTTTCAATATTGAACCCATGTTTAACCTGTCCGCTGTCATTATTAGCAAGCGCAGCACAGCGTTTCCTCCTGGTGCCCCAGCACGGCATTAACCATTTTGTGAAGCAGCATCATTCAAAGACGGAGTCTTTTCCGTTCCGCTTTTTTAACCCTTTGAGGCTCTACCCTTTCCCAATGCCGAAAGAAAAAGGGCAGCCGTTGCCATTGCTCGACTTAACTACCAACAAGATGGCGGATGGCAAAATGGCAAGATGACGACAGCTGGCTGTGCCGCACAGCAAGCTGCGTAAAAAAATGGTCTCTAGATCTGTGTGCACGCGATGAACGTTTCGATCGTCCGCCATCTTGCTGGTAGTTAAGTCGAGCGATGGCAACGGCTGCCCTTTTTTCAGCATTGGGCAATCTATCCAGCTGTTCTCGCATTCTTCCACTTTTCAGCAGATGTCAGTGCTGTTAAAAAGAATCGTGACAATTTTTTTGACGAGAAATGACGTGCTAAAAAGTAAAGGATTCTCGTGGAGCTATGTCACCCGCAACTATTTTTATAGAAATCAAATCTACTCTTCGTGACTGGCAACAGTCAAAACGTCAGAGTTTGGAGTTCCCAGAGCGGGAACACTGCGCTATAAAGGGTTAATAATGAGAGCGAACAGGGTAATCATGGGTATAGTAGCGAGTCATAATGCACTCAAAAGGGGTGCGATCACAACCTCTGTCCTTGGGTCCATCACTGCACATCCTGTAGCTACCTTTCTACAATTTTACAGCCATAAATACGTATTCTATTCTTACTACCTTTTAAGTAATTACCTTGATTGAAAGTGTTCTTGATTTTAGTCTCTTTTTCTGAGAACGGTTTGCTTAAAATTGAAAAAAATAAATAAACGAAAATTAATGATTTAATACGAAACTCCGAAAAGATAATTAGGACTAAATTAGATCAGAAGAATTAATTTATTCTTTGTTGCTGTGTGTGTGTGTGTGTGTGCGTGTGCTTTTGATCTTATGTTTTACTATGATTAAAGAAACACAAAGTTGATGCGACTTGACGAACACTATTAAACAGTTTTTGTGGAACAAGAAAGACAAACACGGCACACTCATGGATTATGATGCACATTCCAAACATATTTATAACTTTGAGGTATAGTCAGGACCCGATTATGAGCAACACGGGCCCCGGACAGTGATGAATTTCAGGGGGCCCCTTCTAAGAAATTTGTTTTATTTTTCATAAAATTTTGATATAAGGAAGACTATTTCAGAACAACATTTGAAACTGGATGGCCCCTTTTGAGCCGGGGGCCCTGGCCAAAGTCTCGATTTGCCCATGCAATAATAAGGCCCTGGGTATAGTTAGAATATGCTTGGTGATGTTTGTGAAACAGTTTCAGTAGGCGATTTTAAAATGGATTTCGATTCCAAAGAAATGCTTTATGGAAGAAAAAATATGGTACATTCATGAACAATGATACACTTTCCAACTCAATGGACTAAGGAAGAAAAATAGGGATGCCGCATGGAGTATGATACGCTTTTAATATATAGCACTTTAGTGCATATTGAAAATATGAAAATATTTTAGATTTCTAATTACTTTTTTAAAGGTAAAAAAAAAAAAAAACTAGAAATGAATCCGGTTTAAATTTTAAAGGCCATAGCCCAAAGTTAAAATTATTTCCAGCTGAAGGCAAGGTATTTAACTGGCTGCTTAAAATCAAAGAAAGCTGTAGCAGTACGGGACAGTCCTGGAAAGGACATCTCTTAACTAATGTTCCGATTAGAGCTATGCACATTGTCTATAATGTGTGCCGTTATTGAAAGCAGTTCAACGTTCAACATAAAGTGGAGCTAATTAGCTGCATTCCTTCTATCTAGTAACGTTTCCCCATCGTTTTGTTCCATTGATCAGTTTAAGCACAAAATCATGGCTCAATGTTTTTCCATAGAAAAGTTGCAGTTAAATCAGCACCATTTTATGGTGAAATGTTAAGAATTTTTATTTACAGTGAGCCAGTCAAGCCGGTTTTGGGGGGGTTTTCTTGGATGCAAAGCGAATGCACAAAAAAAAAAAGAAAAAAAGAAAAAAGAAAGGCCTATTCAAAAAAAATCTCTCCATGTACTCCGTAAGGATGATTTGCATTTCAGCAACACTAAATATAAAACTACTCGGTGAGGACGGGCGTTGTCATCCATAAACACAAATTCAGCACCCATGGCGCCCCGAAACAAACGTACATGTTGTTCCAGAATGACATCCCGATAGATGTGGCCTGTAATCGTTACACTCTGAACATGCAGGTCAGTTCTGGAAGCAAGAATAATTCCTCCCCAAACGAGCCATCCTGCACCACCGTTACGGTGTCTTTCAACGGTGTTCTCTTGGTGGTAACGGGTACCTGGCGCTCTCCAGATGAATGTCCGGCGAGAATCAGACTCCAAACTAAACCTGGACTCGTCGGAAAACATCACACAGACCACTGTTGCGGTGTCCACAATGCATGCTCTCTACTCCAGGTTAATCGCAGGCGACAGTGAGTTGCGGTAAGTGGAACACATCTGACAGGCCTACGAGCATATAGACCAATGTGCCCTAAGCGTCTGTACACGGTCTGCCTTGAAACTGTCGTACCGGTAGCTGAAGAGAGCTGACGAGACAGGTCTGATGCTGTACTCCGTCTGTTTCTTTTGGTAGGAACTGCCAAATAGCGGTCCTCATTCGGCGTTGTAACTCAGGGGCGACCTGTGCTGTAACGTCTACTCACATTACCATCATCTTGGAATCGTTGCCAAAGCCTGGAGATGACACTCTGGGCGATTCCAAGTTCCTCGGATACTTCCAGCTGGGTACGTCCACATTCCAGTCGTCCGATAATTCTGCCACGTAAAACATCATCCAAATGCCTCCTTTGTGCCATAACTATGCGGTTTTTTCACTGAAAGGCTTTCACAGCGCTTGTGAACAATTTTACTTCTTTGCCACCATTCCTTATATACCCCTCTCTTACACTCTCGTCATTGTGACGTACCATCCACGCCATCTGGTGGTTTCCTGTAATTTGCATATTCTTCTTCAAGATGTGTGTGATCATTCCACAGGTGAAATTTTTATTTTAGAGATCAATTTCTGTGTGATTCTGAATTATCCTTAATTTATGGACATGAGTGTAAAATTCATGAACTTTCTATATGAACGTCAGAGCTCAAACACAAAATAACGGTCCGCATTACCTCAAACCATTTACTAGTGAAGCTGAATCTAAATTTTATTTCAAAAAGTTAAGTTATACCATGATTTTTTTGAATTACAAATGAAGTTTATGTAATTTAATTAATTCATCTGCATATCTGATTAGGAAAACCTTTTTGAGTTCAAGTATGTTCGAAGCGATATAAATTTTAGAGACCGTTTTATTTTTATGCCTCAGGTTTTTGTATACGTTCATTGAAAAACATACAGAAAATTCTGTCATGGATGAAACCATAGTCGGCTTCTCTGGGGGATAAGGAGGAAAGCTGCCCCCTCACTCCCAAAAAGTAAAAGGGCTTTGCCCCTCCACTTTTCAAAAGTTCAAAAGTAACAATCCACTGAAAAATGATGAAGGAAAACCCAATACACAAACCGGTACGCTAGGAAGAGTTAGCCTCTGAAGGTCATTTATTCAATAATTAAAGAGGATCATTTAATCAACAAGGATATTAACATCTAGCAATGCAGCCCAATTTTACCCCCCCCCCAAAAAAAAAACAGTTTTACCCCTTTTACACACCTACAAGCAATTCTTTTGACCCCATCCCTGCCCCCTACATTTTCGGCGAACCATCCGCCTATGGGTGAAATCCTCTACGATTGAAAAAAAAAGTCCGTTTTCAATATTTCTCTGGCTTACGAATACATTGTCTTTTTGATTTATTGGCATCGGAAAATCTTTCAACCTTGAATATATATTTGTTGTACATACAGCATGTTCTGTCTGTTTGCCTACCTTAACCCTTTGAGGCGCAACCCTTTCGCCATGCTGAAAAAAGGGCAGCCGTAGCCATCGCTCGACTTAACTACCGGCAAGATGGCGGAAGATCAAAACGTTCATCGCGTGCCACAGATCTAGAGACCCTTTTTTGACGACAGCTGGCTGTGCGGCACAGCCAGCTGCGTCAAAAAGGGTCTCTAGATCTGTGGCACGCGATGAACGTTTTGATCTTCCGCCATCTTGCTGGTAGTTAAGTCGAGCGATGGCTACGGCTGCCCTTTTTTCAGCATTGGGCAATCTATCCAGCTGTTCTCGCATTCTTCCATTTTTCAGCAGATGTCAGTGCTGTTAAAAATAATCGTGACAACTTTTTTACGAGAAATGACGTGCTAAAAAGTAAAAGATTCTCGTCTAGCTATGCCACGCGCAACTATTTTTATAGAAATCAAATCTATTCTTCGTGACTGGCAACAGTCAAAACGTCAGAGTTTGGTGTTCCCAGAGCGGGAACTCTGTGCGTTAAAGGGTTAATACCATGAAAAGAAAATAAATTAGTAGTACAAATTATAAAGATGCAGTTTGATGCACATATTGCACATATTGTCTGTTGACGCAATATTTGACATGAAGAAGGAAGCTATGACATTACAAAATGACCCATGAAATCGCAGCTATTGTTGTCCATAGATGAAAACAAGTATTAAGATTCTGAAAGCTGTTGAAAAGAGCAAATAGTAAGTGAAATTCGTTTCCACTTCGCAACAAAATTATAGAAATTAGCAACACTGAGTTCAAGCGGCGAATGTTTGCCGTAGCGTCGTTTGAAAGATGAGGATGAACAGGTTATAAATGAGTTCACACACACACACACACACACACACAAGAGAATAATATTGAAAAAAAAAAAGATGGCTTCTGCCCTTGAAAAGTTTCTTAGCACGCTGATAAATTCAGGCAATTTTAAAAATCTGTAAAATAAGAACACTAAAGTGTAGGTAAATGACTGGAGACGAAGACCAATGACGCTCAGATAATAAAAATAAAAAGTTGATCTGACAACTGATTCATTTATGTTACACATTTATAAAGAGCCGAATCGTTGCTTCAAACAAGAGAATAACGATTCTAGGCCAGAATTATATTCATAATACAGTATTCAAAATTACAAAAAAAACAAAGTTAAATCTGTTGAAAATCTGGCCATAGTCAATTTAATATAATTACTTTTCAGTTAGCCAATCTGTTTTGCAAGTTTACTTAAAAAAAAGAGTAAAGTTTAATACAAATACAATGCCTCATTTAAGTTGATTGGGATTGAACTAAAGCTATCGTATGACAAACAGTGCATGAATGGAAAAATATTTTTCTCCACACATTTTTCATCCTTAGACAAAAAGATGTATGAGATTAATCTAATAAAGATATACTTTTAAAAATCTAATTTTTTAAATTGTAGAATGTAGGTTTAGCTAATTAAAGATATTTTTTCCAAGGTTCACTGCATGACTGAGTGAATGTCTGCTAATTTTTCCCTAATGGTTATTGAATGTTATCTTAAACAGCATGCCATCTGTTAATCAAGAAAATGTTATTTTTTTTAACTTGCATTTGACTCGCCGCTAACTTCTGAGCCGAGAAATATTTTTTAAAAGAAATCAGACCTTTTTTGCAAACACGACTTTTAAAAAGTTCTGAGATAGATCAAGTGGAAATTTCTTAACTTTGTATTTTTCTCCTGAATCTGGTTTTAGTCACGGAACTATTATTTTATTTAGATTTGAAAATTGTCGCATAAATGTGTAATAAAATATATTATTTACAAAATATCAGACTTTTTTCTTAATTTGTGACTTGCAGGGGCGTAGCCAGAAATTTTTCATGGGGGGGGGGTTACGACTACAACTCATATATATGTATACTTGTGTGTGATAATTTAATGAAGAATATGCATTTTGTAGGGCAAAAAAATTCCTCATGGGGGGGGGGGTTATGACCCCCTAACCCCCCCCCCTTGGCTACGCCCCTGTGACTTGTCATAACATCTTAAATGAAAGTCAACGTTCAAAAATTAATATTTTTGCATTCTCCAACGGTGTGACAGTCCCGTATGGGGGCTCATCCGCATTATTAGTCTATTCTAATCTATTGCGAGCAAAGTTTTTTGGTTTTTCGTCTTAAACCTCTCTTAGATCTTTTTCAAGACAATTAATTCATTTCAATTTCGGCCTAGCTTGGATTTAATCACCAATCATTTCCTGGTTAACATATTACAATGTTTTCCGATAGAATACAAGGGGCATTTGATTCTTTGGATAATGATACCATTTAGGGTATCTCTATGGATCGAGAAAAACTCTAAAATAGTTATTTTCCACCAGACATTCTTTATTAAATCCTTATTGCTTTTAGTTAATGCCCGAGTTTCTGCTGCATAAAAAAAAGCATGGTTTGATTAAGCTTAAGTAAATTAAGTTTCGTTTTTCTTTTTTACAAAATTTGATCTCAAATGCTGTTGATCCATATTTTCCATGTATGCCATGAGGTTTTTAAACGCTGCTCTGCATCTCGAGGATTTCGGTCTCCAAGTACCAGACAGTAAAAAGAGGCTTAGTTACAATTGCGACGCCCAAGTGTGGCCTAAACATGCCCAAACAGATTTAGGTCAACATAGCTTGCTGACTATTCCATATGCGATATCTTTACTGCTTTAAGCATGTTCTTCACAAGAAAGGCTGTATGAGCAATGGCATTGGGCTCCACCATGGCCAAGGGTAAGATATTGAATATAAAAGATGGATGAAGTGTGAAAGTTCCACGTTTAGGCCTACTCCGTGGCTGTTGATCTAACTGTCTTGAGTTTTGGTTTCTCAGGTGTAACGTGAATAAGCGTTAGAACCTCTTAAAAAGTCCCCCAAGCAAGGCATCCACATCCGTAGGCAGATGCCCCTCATATTGGCTTACCATAACACAAACACTCAGACACTGAAGAGACCTGGCATTATCATGCAGTGAAAAAATTAATTAGCAATCACTGCAGCGTAAGGTTACTACATGAGGTCACACTATCTCAGCTGCATATCTCTGGCTCGTCAAGCTGCCTATCCGAATGGTATGCAACTCTATACATCTATCTACAACTGATTCTTACCAATACCATCAGCCCAACTCGTGCGTAGTATGATCTTTCATGAACGAATCTGGGGTTATATCGAGTGCCTCTTCTCTTCTTCCATAACAAAATACGTCTGGTGTCGCACTGCAGGCTGAATCGGAATTCTTCAGTAAACAGCACTTGATTCCAGTCATTTTGTCTCCAATCTCGATCTTCAAAAACCTACTTTCTTTGGCTGCACGATATCTTGATATCAACTGAATACACATGTTTAGCCTATGCAAATAGAGACTACCCCTATGAAGCCTATTTTAGCTTGTTTAGCTTAATATCCTTAGCCCTGAAGCCAATAATAACTGTCTTTATAACAGAGAAGAACTGACTGTTATACCTCGAAGACCTGTAAACAATATGCATCGGCCATTAGTTGCGGTGGACGACATTAATCTAGTCAATGAATTACATGGCTTGTTTCTTGGAATCGATTCCATAGTCTTCTAGTGTCACTTTTTACAAATCCTCTGCATCCACTAAATGTTTTTGTTTTTGCTCGATGTCTTCCGATGATCGAAGTCTCCCGATGATCGCCAAGCCAAGAATTTCGTTAAATCACGTTGTTGAGACACTTTCAAGTCACCTTTTCTTAACATTTCCAAAAGCTGAACCATTAAATTTTCCAAACGAGACACTGAAAATAGAACTTCCCGCAAAATCCCACGATTAATGCAATCTCTTCCTACTATCTTTTGACTTCAAGAACATTGATTTGCATACTATATTTTCTTATTATGTTTTCTGCTGGGGATGCGCATGCGCAGTATGTCCTTTCTGGACCTTGTGCCATAAAAAACAAACCAAACCGTTTTCTGCTGGGCTTTAAATTATGAATGTTTATACTTCAGCTATTGTGTGTGTGTGTGTGTGTGGTGCATTTGTATAATTTCATTAAAGCCTTGTGCTCCACTAACATTTTTAAGCAATGTAGTCTATATACTTGTGCAATATTGTTTTTTAACAGCACGATTTTATAATTTTAGAGCATTTTTATAGTTGGATGGCTGACAAGGTTCATCGCTAACGGACAAATGAATAGCTTTCATCTCAATACATGTAGGTTGCAGAAAGTGGCAAGTTTTACTTTCACCCAACTGCAAGCTGCTGTGAAAGTCCATTTTTGTGGGCATAGAGAAATGCAATTCATATCATGCACACTGTACGCTTCGAATGATCGCCTTCTTATTTTTATTTCTTATCGGTTCCCAAAATAGAGGTCTACCGCTAAAATAAAGGAGCCGCACACATCTTCGCTCACTCGCAAGCGTTTCATCTGAACGCTCCCGTTTCCACTGCAATGGGAGCGAAACGAAGTGAAGAAAGAAAACAGAAAAGAAAGAGCGTTCAAACGATGTTTGTCTATTTTGAGTGTGAAGATAGGCTTTTTTTTTTTCAATTTCACTCGGGTGTCATTAATATTGCATTATTTTGTCACGCCGGTTTCACAGTTATGTAATTTAGGGGGAACGGCTAATATTCCTTGTAATGGGCGTTGCAATAACGATAAAAGAAAAAAAAAAAAGCAAAGAAGCGCCGCATTGTTAAATTGGATAGCTGAATATCTTTGTAGCTCGTGTCATAATTACCTGGACGCCAGGATTGTGTCGCATTGAATCCATGTTAATGTATTGTAGTGCAGAGAAAGAACTGCGATGATAGTTCTGCAGTTGCAATTGAGAGGAAATGGATTCTTTTTTTCTTTTTCTCTTGTTGTCTACTTTTTTTCGGCGTGATGGAACTTGTTGACATGATGCTAGTTACAAGGATGGAATCTCTGATTACTTAGGCTGTTTCCGGGTTCATACCTGCACTGAATCTCGGATTTCGCTTTAACACTTTTTGGCATTCTTCAGACGAGTTAAGTTTGTGGTTCTTCATAGTGGAGGATCTAGATAAGTTTCAGGGGAAAGGCGATAAGTCGGACGAAGCTATATTATCACAGATGGGTTACTCTTTCTTTTGCCTGTTTGTTTTCGTTGACCGATATTGCTTCATGGGATGGAAACTGCTCCGCTAGATGCCTGTATTACGCTTTCACAATCTCTTAGTTCCGGTGGAGTCTTCAGAGAAACATCCTGGGAAGCAAGATCGATCAAAGAAGAGTCTTCTCTGTTGCGAATTTTTAATGATGGGAGGGAACAGATTAAACATGCGTATATCAGCCGTTCAGTACAGTTAGAATGCGTTAAGTGCACTCGAAAGAGGAGAAAGCGATTGCTCCGTCGCCTCCTCCTCTCGTTACTAGCTCTTTATCAAGGGAATCACAATGTTCTTCTACCCAAAAATTCTTGAATTTTTATAAAGCTATTAGTTATAGTTATAAAGTTAAAAGTTAGCAAATTGGCTCAACCTCTATGAGAAAATATTTTAAAGAAGGCAATTTTAAAGACGCTTTTTGATTGAAATCAATCTTAATTAATTTTGTGTGGTATACCAATTTTTGTACGTTGAAGGGTATTTTGAAGTTTCAAGAAATGACACGTGAACACTGCTTGCTGAATAGAATTCGTCCAATTCATACTCCAATTCAATAGCAAGTTCTCGAAATTTCCCGCTCTTTCCATAAATATTCTTATTTTAGAACATTTCACCTATGTAGCTATTCAGACGACATTTAGTTTTTAAAATAATCCTTTCCCCAACCCTCCAAATCAAATTCATGTACATAAAATTACCGAACAATGAAAAAAATGGGGTAGGCGGAGGGGTTGCAACTCCTCCTCACAAGGGCGGTGGGGGGGTGGAAGTAAATGAGGGTGTATTCAGATTCGGGAAGCCATTTTGCAGATCAGTCAGTTTTGCAAGGATCAGTCGAAATAGTATGAAGGATAGAAAAAAAAGTGTTTTATTTTTCTTTCTTTCTTTTTTTTTTATTTTTTTTTTCTCCAGAGCAATGTAATTGCAGTCGTGTTTTACACAAGAGCTGCCTTAAAGAATATAAAATATTCAAATGATTCCAATTTGTGCCGTCAACACTAAAAAGCTTCCTGTACCTAAATATGGTGATTCAAAAATCATTTATGTACACTACTCTTATTTTTGGGAGGTTTTTTTTTTTTGGGGGGGGGGGGTTATCAACTTTTCCACGTGTTATTCATTATTCTTGGACAAAATATGTATCACATTATTTACAGTATCTTTTTTTTACATCTTTTATCATAAATATGCAATTTGAATCGATTTTATACTATTGAGCACGCGAAAAGAATCATTATGGTTATTGCCTGAATACGTCTTTATTTATGTTGCCTTTATAGGAAAAACACGAATCGTTAGTAAACTAACAGTGTAGACATCAATAGAATGTAAAGAAGAACGTGCACTGGAGCTCAGAAGTATAACATGCATTTTCACAACTATTAAGCTGAACTGAGACATAATAATCAGAATTGTTGAGACATAATGTTGATGTAAAGGTGAGACATAATGTTGTCGAATGCATTAACAAAATGTGAGAATTCATACATAGGAGTTTTATCAAAGAATTGTTGGAAATAAATCACACACTAGAGGATTCACATTAAAGTTTGACGGTACAGAACTTGATGGTTCTACAAGAAACGTGTGCAGAACCTCATTGAAATGCAAGAATCTCTTTTATTTAAATGTTGGTTTATTAGGTAAACGAAATGCTCTCCTTTGAAACCACGGATCAAATACAGCGTTGGCATAATCACACTACCACGTTCAATATGGTCCATTTTTAGGTTTAACAGCATTAAGAATAATACAACATACATCAAAACATAAATTAGCATACATCATATGCCAAAGATTTTAAATTTGCTCCAAGTTTCAAGAGACTGTTGTATTGGTTGTTGCAGTGAGAAGTTGATGGAAAGCTTAATTTTCCCATCTTCTATTAAAGTTGTGTATGAGAATAATATCTTTCAGCCATAAGGAATTGTGAAAAAGTGGAAAAGTAGAATAATTTTAGAAGACAGAATTTATTATTTGCTTAAGATACCTGCCTATCTTCGAAGGGAGGTTTTTATAAAATATAAAAAAAATTCCTGCATATGCTTATTACTTTCTGGATAGATCATAACTAACAAATATTAATAACTTGTGAAAAAATATATTTATTTTTAAATATTTTTATTTTTAGGCTCAAATAATGCATAAAAATTGTTGAATGGCGCTTTTGCAAAATATTAAAACACAAATTTAGAGGAAGGTATTTTTATTTAGTGATTTGTTTTTATATTTCAGCTGCTGCAATTGCGCAATTTTTAATCTGGCAACTGCAGTTTTTGGAACATTCCACTAAAATGTCTTTCACCCCCGAAAGAAAGGCAACGAATGGATTCAGTATGGCATTGGATGAAGTGAAAAGTTCCTCATTGTCATAGGGTTCATGACACTTAATTTCACTCAAAATGAAATTAGGAAAAAAGGGATAAGTTTTCAACTTCCAGAATAGGTTTAGATTTGTTTGCCCTTAGAGCACAAAATTAAAATGCACAATACGCGCACACAGGACATTCATAAAGTGCAAAGTCCTACTGTAATCTCCATTTAATTATGCAAAGTAAAGATATTTTTAAAAATAAGCTTGTCCACCCGTCTGCAAGTCTATTTTGTTTTTGTTTTTTTCCAGCCAGTGATGGGACTGCGTAGCTCATATGCTTACCTTAATCTGAGCTCAAAATGAGCATTTAAGCTTTGCGTTCTTCAGATTTTCCATACCTTACTGATTGATGGAATCAAGAATTTTGATAAGGATTAATTTGAAGTGTCCTTTTCCTTGAAGCTTTACACATATTAGCATACATCAAATGTGAATTTTATTTTATCACTAACGCGGCGAGAGATAGTCTTTTAAAAATAAAGACATAAAGGATAAGGCTACCTGGAAAAAAAAAAATTCCCAGTCACGTGTTGGTGGTGAAAAAAGGAAAAGGAAAAAAAAAAGAGGGGGGGGGGAATTGGATTTTTATCAATTTCCGGATACATGGGAAAATCTTTCGCCAGTTCTGGCATGTCAACCACCTCATTTCCACCAAACGTCTCCCCAGCATCCGTTAGTTTGCGAGTGAGAATTTCCCGAAAAAAAAAAAAAAAGTCTTTTTAAGAGATTATCGCAGCTCGCAGAGCGGATCGCCCACAAAAACTGTCAGACCGAGACTTATATCAGTCCCGATTCCACGAGAAAACGCATTTCGGTTGCAACCGAACGAAAACTATTGCATATATGGATGTTAAAAGTGGTAAAAATAATTTTATGTTAACCAAAATTGCACTTTTTTTCTCTCTTTTCAGGAAAAGAAAATGTTTTCCATTTTTGCTTTCGAATAACGCTCCGTATCCGTGGAAATTCTTTAAAGCTTTAAAAGATTAATATAATTTTTTTTGTTTTCGATTGTATAATGAAGGCATGTAACCTTCGAATATCAGGCTTAAAAGTATTTTATTAACATATTTTTAAATGATCTGTATGTTTATGTAGAATATTGAAAATTTTATTAATAATGTATCTATAATTTAGGTCTTAGAAAAACACCGAAGAGAAACTGTAAATATTTTCCAGCAACATTTTAAAAGAAAATGAATACTAGCCACTTATGTACGTACATTAGAAATCCGGAATCGCTTTGACTTTCTAACTAATTAATTCTAATTCCATATTATAGAAGCCCTGTTACATGAATTACAAACGATCTAATAATCAAGAGTAAAAATATTTGTCAAAAATATGCAGGGTGATTCTTATTCATCATCAATATTTAGTAGGGAGGTAGGGAGTATGAAAAGAAGACAATTTCACATAGGACAGCATGGGCGCAAACGAGCGCATCATGATGTAGGGGGCGCTTTATACCAACAGCTCCCATTCACCCGCTGTACGATAGCTCTGTTAAACTTCACTAGAACAGGGGTTACGTACGTCATGTTTTTCATCAACCCCATACAACTAAGTTGATTGGAGTTAAATCCGGTGACTGTGGTGGCCAACAATTCGGTCCACTGCGACCAATCCATTGTACTCCAAATTTTCTTGCCAGGTATCCACTCGCATCATTTTCCTGAAATGTTGAAGAAGTCGATTAGACTTCTTTGTATGAGGTTGATGAAAACATGACGTACGGAACCCCTGTTGCTAGTGAAGTTAATTTTAACAGAGCTATCGTACAGCTCGTGAATGGGAGCTGTTGACATAAAGCGCTCCCTACATCATGATGCGTTCGTTTGCTCCCATGCTTTCCTATGTGAAATTGTCATCTTTTCCTATTCCCTACCACCCTACTAAATATTGATCATGAATTAAGAATCACCCTGAATACACGACCACAAAGAGTATTTCTCCTTTTTGAATACCTTTGCTAAATTGTAAACCGATTCATCAAATGGTGTTTGTAAAGATTTGTTTTATAATAGAAATTTTTGAAGAATTCCTGAAAACACAGACTGGCTGTTTAAAATTTCAATACAGTTAAAATTTTTCTCTAAAAAAATTAACTGCATTTAAAAAGTGCTGAAGCAAAAATATATACTTTTTAAATACATGTTAAAAATTTAAAAACTATTGGAAGCTTTTTCAAGGAGTTGAAAGTGACAAAGCATCTCCAAAATTGGAGCAGAAATTGAGTTTTAATATTAATTTAAAATAAATTTAAAAATAGAGAGAGACTGGATTTCACCGCCCTTTTATTTTGTACCTGGACAATATTTCATCCAGTTAGTCAACGGTATTATCAAAATCACTTTTAATGATAAAAATAACTAAAAACGTTCGAATAAGCTCATTTTATAAATCGACTAAGTCATTCTTCTATGTGCTTTGTTATAACTCTGCTTATTTACGTTTTTATGTCTTGTTACCTACGCGGTTCTTCATATTGATAGGCATTATGGTGCATATTCGTATGCGACACAAGCAAACATATTTTCTACTTTAAGTATTCATATATATTTTTGTTTTGCAATTTGCATTATGGCTCTATCCCGCATTGTGCAAAATTAACTTAACGCGAAGGTGAGTTAAAAAAATTTCCTAAGTGCAATGAACCTTTAACTTACTAAAGTGGTTATTTCTATTTGACTTTGGTTTTACTCTGATGATTTTACTGATGATAGTAATTGAACGATTTCGCATACTACATAAAGACAAAAATAAAGATAGTAATTCTTCACCGTTAACTCGAATGAAGTCAACGCTACGTTAATGTTCCTTTTAAGAGAAGAAATTTTTCATTTCGGATTTCCTTAGATTCTAACGATAGCGTAATTTACATTTTTCGTAATTTTAATGAAACCCCCCCCCCCCCCCCCCCAGGGCCTGATTACTGAAAAGGCTCGTGAAGCTTGAGCTTCCCCTCAGAATTTGAAGGGGGCCTGAAAATGACTGAAAAACTGCAATAGAAATTCAAAATTTTGTTTTTAAGTTATTGTAAACATTTTTAATGAAGAGAAGTGGTGCTTTTCAGAAGTCTTGATACTTCATGTCGCAACATTTCTAAATTGGTTGTTTGCGATGTCTTTGCCTAGGACATCTACTGCGGTTGAGAGTTTTTTTCTGTTATGGGAAATATTTGGCCGGCAGAAAGGGGTAGACTTTTAATATGTAATGTTAAACATCTTCTAAATGTCAAAATTAATTCTCAACTTCTGTGTTGTGATTTTCATGATGTCATCAAAACAAACAAAGAATTCCTGAAAAAAGCCATGCCTAATGAAAAATAGGACTAAATTAATAAAGTTTAATGTTCCAGTAAGGTAATGAAATGTTTTTAGTTATTTGTTAATGTTTAAAGTAATTTCAAAAATACTGTAAAATCTCGTTACAGTGAACTAAACTATTATGAAGATTAATGAATAAAATATTTTTATCAAAGGAAATTTTCAAATTAATGAATAAAATGCTTTTTTCAAAGGAAATCATTAGAACTAATTAAATCAATGAAATTTCTTTTTTATGAATAAAATATTTTTATGAAAGAAAATCCATTATTATTTTTATGAAAGGAATTCCCAAAAAAAGGAGATGGGGGGCCCGAAATGAGACTGAGCTTCCCCTCACTTCAGAGGTTAATCGGGTCCTGCCCCCCCCCCTCCCCCAAGCTAAATTGTTAACACGTTCTGTCAAAATTGAAAGCTTTTTAGATTTAACGCAAATATGCTTGGATTGCAGAGACGTTTTATGCAGTATTCATGTTTATTACACAGTTTTTGGAAACAAATCAGTAAAAACTACATATCTAGCAGATAATACAAAATACTTATATTAAGCTAATATCTATCTCCCCCCTTCCAACCACGCCACATCCCCCAACACACATAAAATTATCTCTATTTCTGTTTAGAATATAATATATTCAAAGAATGAAAAGATGTTATTAGTTTTGATAACTCTTTCGCAGGCAGAAATGGTTCATTGTAGTAATGCCATTTTTAAATACGTTGCTTTATTTGAAATAAATACAAACATGTTTTATTTACAATTTTCATTGCATTAAACTAATATCTGTGGGCAATGAAGTAACGTTTTAATAACGTTATTTTATTTTAAACATGTACACAAAATGAATAAATTAAAACTATCTACCTTAGTCCTGGTTTACAATTTAATATTATTAGAGTGAAAGGATGTTATTAGTTTTCATAGCTCTTTTACAGGCAGAAACAGGCACTTATCCAGAAAAACAATTTAGAGGGGTCCAAACAGTAAAAAAGGTAGAAATTTTCACAAAAAGACTGTATCATTATCATTTTAGTAACAAAAATCAATTTTTTGAGGAGGTTGGGGAAGGGGGTCGGACACACTTTCCCCCCCGCCCTCTACGTTCATGGGCAGAAATGGTTTATTTTGTAACGCCATTGTCATAGATTTTGCATTATTTCAACGAAATTATATTATTAATAATTTCAAAATTAATGAAAATTATGTCTTGAATTTTTTGTTTGATTTCCAAAAAAACATTTAAAATTGTAACGGCTGTTAACTACAGCAAGTTTTCAATCGATATTGGCGTGAATAAAAATTCTGCTTTTTTACAGGAGAACATTAAAGAATTGCTATTACGCTGTAGAGACGATAATTACAAGAAGAAACTTATAAATGCGTAATTTCTAATTGTGTACTACATGGTGTATCTTATCTCTAAGTATTAAAACTGAAAGTGCAAAATTACGACCAAGGCTGACAAGTCTGAGATGCGCGAGTGTCGCACTGACGTAAAAATCTCGCGGTGCACAGACTCTTTTCCAAACGTCTAAGTCAAGCAGCATCAAGAAAAGTCAGTGTTCGAAAGGGTAACGTGTTGTTGGCACATTTTTAATAGATATGTATTTCCCTAATATTTTTATTATTCGTATAATTACTGAAATAAAAAGCGCAAGGTGATTTTTTTTTTTTTATATTTTTTTGAAATAAATTTTTTTTTAAACAGAAACTCTCGAAGTTCTGGTGAAGTCCTTTTAGAAATTTCTTGCTTTAAACTTAAAGTATAGAGAATGTTTGAGTGTAACTATAAAAACCTAACATTTTAAGGAGGTTTTTTTCTGAAAATACCTTGGCACCATACATCCATACTTGGTCGCTCAAGTTTTACTGTTAAATTTTGACTGACATCATTTAATGTACATTTGGAAACAGGCAGTTTAACATTTTAGAAACTATCCTGAGGCAAAATACCACTCATATTATGTTAAATGATATTAGATAAATTGAATTCTGAATGGAAAAATTAGGTCAAAAAAGATATGCAGTCCGAATTCCTCTTACTTCGGAGGAAATCCCAAAATACCTTTACACCTTTTTGTTTTTAAATAAGACAAGGCTATTTTATTGATGATAATCTATGAATTAAAGAACAACAGCACGAAAATAAAGTAACTGAACCAGGCTACTGCTATTATTTTGATACAAGTGTTTCTATATTTTTTGTGATACTTTCATTAACTTTTGAACAATTTCTTCTGGATACAATAAAAATGTCTTAAATTTAAAGGGAACGTTTTTATCTCATTGTACATCAGATTTCTCTCTTGAAAACAATTATTATTATTCCTTTTCTTAAATGTACCAGAACAAATTACTCCAAAAGGAGATTTTCAAAGGACCAAATAGATACATTTTGGTACCAATCTCATCTTATTAGAAACAAAAGTTTTCTTTAAGTGAGATTATCATAAAAGTTTTCGTTTGTTCGCTTGTTTGTTCGGCATATATAGACATCATTGCCAGCGGAGATTGTTATGCGGAGGTCATAAAAGAAAAGTAGCTTGATTTTTTCTTTTTCTTTTTACAAGTATGCAGCAGCAGCTTCTTCTGCGTTTATGCATGGCCAGGCACTCCGGGTAAAAACAAAGAAACATTTCATAATAAATAAAGAAAAAAAGAAACCGTCACGCTACATGATAATTTTTACACATGAAGCAAAAACTCACTCAAATTACACTGGTTTTAAAGATTTTACACGAAGATGTGTTTTTAAAAGAGAAAACGCTTGAGTAAATTCCTGTTTAAAACACAACCAATAGACTGAAATTTCTATTACTACTGAAAAACACTTCTTTGATCTTTAATTTTGTCACACTCGTTGGTGATTATTATAATCTCAAGTACGTTGTTTATTTTGGACCTCGCGTAGTTTTTCTCTTTTAAAATTTGCTAATTTCACAAGTTGAAATTTGTTAGTTTCATAGCACGTTTAGTGAAAATAGTGTTTTACTTGATACGCTGGAGCAAACAGTGACGTACATAGGGATATGAATACTAGGAGATCGCATTAAGTATCAGATAATGATGCCGACGCAACTGCTAGACCAACTGCCGCCAATATGTTGCCGTAGAGCCAAAACATTTGCACGCATTCGAATTTTGTTGTGCTTGTCTCAAAGTCCGCTTATAAATTCACGTCAGAAGGAGACATAACTGTAAAACTTATTACTGCAGAATACTGAGATTTTGTATTTAGAACTATTGGAACATATAACTGTGCATCTCTACTTTTTAATCCGTAATAATCCTGCATCTTTCACTGTTATTTAAAAAGGAATCAACAGAATGTTCCGCCATACTTTGACCAACACAGTTACTTCATTTCGCCCAATGCTGAAGATAGCTAATGCCATCTCCTGGTATTTATATCTCTATGGTGACGTACGCAAAGGGGGGGTGTCAACCTCCCAGCCAAGAATTTTTAACATAAATCCACATATTTTCCATTGTTTACTCAAGGATTGTGTCTTTTAACATAGCGATTAGGCCCGGACCCCTCCTCTCCCTTGAAGGAAGTTCGCGTATGCTACTGGTAGACATCAATAGGTCGTGTTTAAAAGATAACGGATATTATTAAAATACTGCAAATAATATAAGTCGAAAATGTAATTTTACATAACATGTCCCTGCTTGGCCATTTTAAACATATCCTAAGGAACACAGTAGAGCATCTTAAAAAGATCTGAGCTGCACAATAGTTGACATCATGATCTGAAAGATTGTATCTCGGTATCTGGGAGAAGAAAAACACAGATAACATACGACTGTCCACACTAACCAAGCATATTTTCGAGCTGTAGCTATAAGTTGCTACATTAGTTGAGTCTACTGAGCTATCAATAGTTAAAAAATTAAAGGGAAGATAAGTATAAAAAAAGTTCGAAAAAACATGATATTAAAAAGTAAATTACTTAACATTTTTTACTATCGTCTGCACTAGCTTAACTAGATGGAAGCTAAAGGGGCTAACCCTCCCTAGAAATATTTTAGCTCCCTCTAGATTTTCTATTTCAAGAGCAGGAGATAGAATCTTTCAGGGGATGCTAAAGCTTTCTCTTAAAAGAAATAAAGAATTCCTACATAATTACGCCGATGATTGATTGTCTCATACACTCCTCAAAAGTAAAATTGCAACACTAAGAAATAATGCACGCAGCGTTATGCAAATTTCAGGAGCGATAGTGGTGAGTTGGATCTGCAAATTATTAAAATAACAGACAAATAAAATTATAAACTTATTTATTCATTATCTGATGTACCCACCTCCGGCAGCTAAGGTCTCAATCCGATGAGGCATGCTATCAATGAGTTTATTGATGGTTACCTGAGGTAACTTTTGCCAAACCACATCCACTGCACAGCGCAGATGATCCATGGTTTGCGCCACTTTTCCTCGGATCTTATCACCACCATCGAGATTCCACAGGTGTTCGATGGGATTCAGAGCTGGAGAAGCTGTTAGCCAGGGAAGGATGCCAAATATGGTCAGGTGGTGAAGAATTCACCGTGTGACATGCGACCTGGCATCGTCTTCCTGAAAAAACGTGTTGGGTGCGCCCTGCAACAAGGGCAGAACAACAGGCTTCAAACTGCCGCTGCTTGACAGCTGTCAGTGTGTACCAGGAGTGTCCTGTGATCAAAAATTATGCCACCCCAAACCATGATGACCGGTGTAGGACCGATGTGACGCTCTGCAAAATGGGCTGGTTCGTATCGTTCTCCAGGTCACCATAACCGTCCACGGCCGTCATTTCACCACAGACAGAAAGAGATTCTGTTCTGAGCTGTCCATAGAACCCAAAACTATGAGAGTGTTTTTTATTTGCATAATGAGCCCCCACGACAGAAACCAGTATTAATTGCCATTCCATAGAAATTTTAAAAATGACCATACAAACGAAGTGATCGGTATCGTTCTTACTAAGTTTTGTTGCCTGTCTACAGTTTTGTTGCCTGTCATAGGCACTACTTCACCTAGGTACGTCACGGGTAGAGTGCCACATGTATGCGGTTGTTTATGCGATACATGTGCATACACTTTGAGCAAGGAGACCTTGAAAATAAAAAGGATTTGTGTGTAGCCCTTAATATTATAGTGGTACTCTACTATCACGAAAATTTTTCAGGCCAGTGATATATTAATGTAATTTTGTGGATGGGGGCATCTAGTTGGAGGCTTCACATATACACCTGTTTTACGGAAGTAAAATAAGATTTTATACATTTTTTATTTAATTTCCTTCTTCTCGGAAGTTATGACCCCCCCCCCACTTTAATCCGTCTCTATGTATTCTAAGAATTCATGAAGTAACGAATTTGATTACATCATATACTGCTCAGTATGGAATAAGAAAACGATTTAAAATTAAGTTTTTTGTTTAATATTCCGTATTGGCCATACTTTTCGAGTAAATTACGCACAATTCTGTATTTTTTTTGGTAAAAATGTCCGTTAACGGACGTAGTTGTTGCTGTGATTCACTGACTTAATAGATTAGTCCGAATTAAATGCATGATTGTCCTTTCAAATGAAAAGTGATATAACTCATAACATTACCTTTAATAACCGTATGGCTGATTGCATGGCATAATCGAATGGAAAGCATCGAATCAAAGTCTTTTATTAATCGGATTAAGCCTTAATAAGTTTTCTTCTTCAACGACCACTAATCATTAAAAGCTCTATTTAGAAAAAGAAAACTTTCTGGGTGGTTAAACAGTTCTCACAGAGAAGATGGTATCCCTCTTTTCTTTTTTTTTCAATCTGAGAGATACGTCTAATTCACTTGTGGGTTAAAATATCCTTGATTGGCGTCATTCAAAACGTTCACGCACCACGGAATTGCATACTACCCCCATTTCACCCCAAGGGCACACTAGTTCCGCCAAATGGTGGAATCCAGGTCGATTAACATCATTAGACCATCTCCTGCGGATTCCCTATTGATGTTTTACGCGAAAAAATGAAAAGTAAGCCATTGTTTACATGAAAACAAGAACCGCCAAAATATTTGACCTGGAAGGAAATGTATTGGAAGCCGTTTTTACATCATCATTACGTGCTTTCGCCGCGTTAAGTATTTCTTCTACTGCTGTAAGAAACTGTGTGTGTTATCTGACGAAACGTAACATTAAGCATATCGAGAATGCCACTGAGAGCAAACAGCACATCTGGCGTTCCCGGGCCCATGGGTAAAATTTTTGCATCACGTGCAGAGCGGAAGGAAAGTGATTTCGGAAATATCCGAGATGTTTGGGAGCGAAGAAGCATTTCAGAAGTATTTCTCTGGCAGCACATCTTGCATCAAAATTATTTCTCTTGTGATTGAAAACTTGTACTGGAATGGAACTCATAGTATCTTCCGCTCTTGAAAGTTTGCCACGAAGAAGACGAAAACGTGAATGGAGTTATCAAAAACATCTATTACTGGATTTAGCCAGGTGACGCGAGAGAAAAGCCGCCACTACTGCCGGCAAAATTTGTAAAAAAGGGCGCCCAAAAAGAGAACCGCTCGCAAAAGCGCGCCATATTTAGCATAGCTACGATTTGAGGCTTTCTAGGTTTTGGTTTTTTTTAAGTTTTATAAGTGTACATAAGTAATGGAGACCCATTAAAATATGTTGCTGTTGCGATTTCTTAGAAATTTTTAGATTAAAAAAATTAATATTTAAAGTATGTTATAAAATTATTTTTAATATCATATTTATATACTTTTTTAAAAGTTATTTAAAATGGTTCATTAAACCCACGAAAATTAAACACTAATTGCTCATAAAATAATTAAAACTTATCAAACTTGATAAGTATCTTTCATTTGTGCTTTTACAAATTTTTAATTATTATATCTTTTAAACAGCTGCTCTTTTGAGTGTTTTTAATTACTAATTGCTCATATAATTCCCTTTAATTTCGTTGCACATTTATCAGTATTTACAACACATAGAAAAGTCTTTAAAAAGACTAATTAAGTATTGAATGCATTTGCGAGACAGATATAACCAGTTTTGCCTGTGCGCAAACGTATACTACTACTACTAAGTACTACTACTTATCGTGGCAAGTGCATGAGGTCAAGTTATACCTTCTGGTTTTTCGGGGAATTCTAAAAGTTGTTTGACATAGCACATTACATCCGACCTAATAAAACATGTTAAACACTGTTCCATGCCCGGGATAACCAAATCAAGATCCCCAGAGGACCATTTCTATATTTACAAAGCAACCGGCTCCAGATATAGTATTTTTTTCAACTTATGGTCAAGAATTGTTACGTACTTTCGTTCAAAAATGGACGAGTTGCAATCCATAGAAAACAACGCATTTGAAGATTTGTATTTAAAATTTTTGTTCAATCGTTCACTGATAATTATGACCGACAAGAATTCTGATACTTTTGCAAACGTTTCGGAAGATCTGTTTTCCTCTGTGGCCATTTATCTTTACATTCATAATACTAATCTTTAGTATTTTTTTGAATCTTTTAGCATGAAATTTTATTTCTAGAAGCTTCTACGTCAAGTCTTACTCTGTATTTTTAAAAATTCCAACAATATGCAAAAGTATGTTATATTAAGCGATTCTGTAATTACTTTTCATTGTTTTAAAGCACCCTACATTGCCAGTTTGCACAACATTTTAAAAAGTAAAATAAATTTCACAAATAATAAATGAAATTAAAAGAAAATATTTCTTACTAACGAACTCTTTGAAGTTTATTTCAAGCAAATTAAATGGATTTATGGAGTAATTGAAAATAACACCTAACAGTCGAAAAATGTAGGAAAGAGGTTGCAAAGCTTTAGTGCATTCTATTTTTGAATTTTAAAGGAATATCGACAATATAAAGGTAAAATGCAAACTGTATGTTCGATCGTCACAATTTTTTTTTCTCTAGTGGCTTAGCACTGGCACATAGATTTGGCCGGAGGTGAGAGGGGGAAGACATCGAATATGATGGCCGTTCATGAAGGGGCACCCATCATTACCAGGAGCGTCTATGATAATTTTGTTCTGTTTTGTTTCGTTTGTTGATGTCTCTTAAGTACGCTTCAAACAATTATTGCTCGAAGACAATAATAAATGTACATATTTTTGTGCCCCTGTGAAAGAATTATAAATGCTTATAAACGCCATTTTCAGCAGAGCACAATGTACAATACATATTAATAATAAAATGCACAAATTCCGTGACAATCCATGGATATTTATGGCAATTAGATCACGGACAGATAGACGAAAAGACAGACAAAAAAACCAAAAACATAAACACTTTTCAACTACTGAAAGAAAAAAGCAACCAGAAATCTTGATTGAAAGCTTTGATAAAATTTCCTTACAAAGTCTCCGCCTTTCCTTGTAGACATATAATTAAATGAAAATTATATTAAGTATCATTCACTTAAGCTGGTACATTTGCATTGAGTTTTAAATGACTGTAACAAGAAAGAGAGATAAATAAACACTGAAAAATAAAGTGATCGGTGTTTGATAAACAGAAAATCTGATTAATATTATAATTCCATAACGAGGCCATAAACGATGCCCCAGAGAAGCAGAAGGGGGATAAAGACTTGTTCTGTTTTACAATGCGCATAATATATGCTAATACAGCTGTGCTAAGTTTTTCCTGGTACATATATTGAATTTTGTGATTACTTTTGATGCATCCAAGATGCAAATTCAACAGCGTAGTATGCATTATTACATACATTGTTGACTACAAATGTATTCGAAATTCAAACCACATTGATGTTTACTACTCCATTCGATATTATTTGCCAAAAGTATAGAGGCAAGCAAGAAAAATTTGACTAGTTAATGAGATGGAAAGAAGAAGTTTGATTTAAAAATTTCTTAGGAAAGGAATCCACATCCCTATCCATTTGTAACAAAATTACTTGAGTTGTCTGTATTTTTATGTGTTGCTTAACTGTTATTTACACAAAAATGCGATTGGTTTACTTGTATTTTAATCAGTAACTTTAACTATACTTCATAA
The DNA here is from genome assembly GCA_038373885.1 of Cheiracanthium punctorium. NCBI lineage: Eukaryota > Metazoa > Arthropoda > Arachnida > Araneae > Cheiracanthiidae > Cheiracanthium > Cheiracanthium punctorium. Next base: position 607,009 of record JAWZYV010003229.1, on the reverse strand, counting down.
TAATAATAAACCTTTTACGTTTTCAATTTTTTATTCACACTAAAATGTAAGCTGGAGAAGAAACTTTTCAAAAATTGTGTAATTGCTGTAGAATTTCTGAAAAAGCAGATTTTTTTTTTGAGTCAGGAACGTGAAGAAACAATTCCGGGTGATGCCTAAAAAATGAATAAGTTAGGATTCCTCACAAAAATGCATGATTTATCGACAATCCAATTAACAAAAATCCAAAATTTAGGGGGGGTGACCAGACACCCCTGGCTACGTCACTATTTCGAGTTATTATTGAAGAAATAACGTTGTTGCAGTGGAAACCCAATATCAGTCAAAACCCGAATTAATTAGGGAAAACGCGTTATAACTGACATCGCTTAGGGAAAACCCGTTTTCCCTTGTGAATTTCGGTAAATTTAGCAGTGTTCATTAAATATAATATTATATGCAGTAACTATTAGGTGGATGCGTTATAAATAATCATTAAATTTATGTATTACATTAATTTTCTTATGTTCATAAATTAAATGGCTGACTTCAAACCAAGATTGAAAATGTGTAATTCTTGTATAAGTTTAATAGAAAAGTTTATCATATTCGCTGATTTTCAGATGCGAAATTGCATTTAGCCGCAGATTTACTTGCAAGTGGTCCAGTGTTCACTCAAGAAAGAGCACCATATATCAGGAAAGAAAAGGAGCTGTAGGAACTGAACAAGGTTCGTCCGCTTTTCTTGTAAAGAAGATTGTTCTCCAAAGATATATTTCTATATGAAAAATGGTTCTCATTAAAATTCTAAGTATCACAGTAGTTTGCCTTGTCGAAATAAGTAATTTGTGATAACGTCATTGAGTTAAACAGGACTAAATAAAGTTTTCTTCTTCAATGATATGTTCTTTCCACAAATACTGTTTTACTAACAATAGTTTTAAATTAGAAATTCTTTTAGAACATATTGTGGAGAAATAATGCAATAATTTTTGATAGATACAAATAATATTGTCTAAAAAAAAAGTGAAAACCCGGAAAAAAAAAAGGTTTTCCCTAGCGGTGTCAGTGAGAACGCATTTTCACCAGTTAATTCGGATTTTGACGGATTTTGGGTTTTAACTGTAACATATGTATATATACATAGATATTTTTCGATAAGATAAAAAGCACATATACATCAGATGAATCACAAATGTAAAAATTTTTTTATTTACGTCTAATGTAAATCTATGATAAAAATGTTTACACCTGAAAAGATAGAAAGAAACATAAAAACTTGTATAATACATTGCTTCTTCTTTTATTATTTTTTAAAAACAATTTTAGACTTTGGGAAAAGTAAAAAAAAAAAAAAATCAAGTGAGATATCTCTTTTACTTTAAAAACTGGTTTTGAACATTTGGCTCTTGTATTTCTAGTTCCTTAACAATCTTGAAGAAACATATTAATACTCTTCACTTTCTTTCAGGTATTAATATCAAATTCAGAGTGGAATTTTCAAAATTTGGACATGAAATAATACCAAATCAAGTGAGCAATTGTTTTGATTGCTTTTGTGATTTTTACGAGGTGTTTTTAAGATGGAGACTCACTACATTTTCCGAGATTTTCGTTCAAACTATTGTACATGCTTTTAAAATTATAACTTTGACCAATTTCTACAAACTATTGTTTTGACGCCTGTACTTGTAAAAATTATTTACTTTCAAAATAATTTTCATCCGTTACAGTAAAAAACCCTTTTTTTCTTACTGTTATAAACATTTATATCAAATATTTTTTTAATGTTAACAGCCCTAGTAGCACAAATAGTCCAAAAAACGTTCAAATTACGATGGAAACACGTTTTTTGACCTTAAAAAACGTTTTTTAAACGTCTTTTGGACTAATTGTGCTACTAGGGAGTGTATTAACACTTTATGAGTGGTTTAACATAAAATTTCGCTCAGTGAACTTGAGTTTTAAATCGAGATAAACTAAATTTAAAACATATTCATATTATAAACTATATTTTTCATCAACAAATCTTGAATGTAGCTTATTTCCTCTTTTACAGTTGCACCCATCAAAATTTACTATTTCTTAGATTGTTAAAAGTGCCTCAACTTAACATTTTTCGTAGGACGGGAATTATCTCTCCCCCATTAGTAATTTAGTACTTGGCTTAACCTGTTAGCTGTCATCAATGCAAAGAATCAAATGTCATGATTCCATCTCTGTGTCTGTGCTGATTCTTCTATAGGTCATCAAAGGGCAATTTTCAATAATCAGTATCGCTGAATCTTCATTTCAACGACTGAAACGAAAAGATTACACCTGGAATGAATGAAGGAAGATAATTGAAATACTTAAGGCCCTTTTATTTGTTACAGTCTGAATTACTGTAAAATGAAAGCAACCTTATATTTTCGAATTTTACTGAGGTGGTCAGACGGTTCATTCGTAAAACTGTTCGAATGTCGTTGCCTTGCATCTGAAAGAGGGGGGGTGTGCCACTATTCCAGAAGCTCCTCTCCGTTTTAACGGTTATCTATCTAAACTCTATGAAGATCTTTTTAAAAGGAAGAAGCTCTTGAGTTACAGCTATCTTCCTGTTTGCAGTGTAAAACTTAAGTGACCATATTCATTTGGGGTTCGAATGTGGATGACAGTATTCAGTGATCTGAATGCTTACGCCAGTGACAATACAAAAAAAGTTACAGGTTAGGGACAATAAGTATGGCAAAGCTTATTTATCAGAGGTGGATAATTGTTTTTTACCTGTTCAGTTTTAGTCTTGAACCCGTTTTTAACATGTTCAGCCTCATCATTAAAAATACTCAAGGGAGAAGATTCTCCTTCTTTGACCCATGTTGTCTCCCAGTTGCGTCTTTTTAATGACGAGATTAAACATGGGTTCGACAGAAGGGGCCAAGGTGAGAAACATTTATATAAGAAACTACAACTGAGGGCAGAGTATGTATCATGGAGTTAATCTATGGGTTCTCTTACACTCTTAAAAATTTGGCGCAACATTTCACCAAAACATTGTAAAACATGGTCCTTGAAAAGTTGGCTCCATAAGACGGTGAAACCTTGTTCCAACCTTTGGCGCTTCACAAAAGTATGGTTAAACCTGAACACCAAATGTTGGAACAAGGCTTCACCGTCTTAGGGAGCCAACTGTTCAAGTACCATGTTTTACCATGTTTTGATGAAATGTTGCGCCAAATTTTTAAGAGAGTAATCAGGCAAGAAATGCTTGGTTCTTGAAGACACTGAGCATGCCTTTAACTTTTACTTCCATCCTGACGAATAAGGCACCGTTCAAAGAATGAAAAGAATAATGAGCATTTCATTAAACAAAAGAAAGCAGTCTAAAAACAAAATATATAATTATCTAGCAAATAGGGCGATTGCCCGAACATTTTACTTTTACATCAGTTTCGTTCTCATGTTTACTTGCACTCGAATTTACCTGTACTAAATACCGAAAATCTTTTATTTACATCGCTCTCTCAGACCGACGAGGAAATTATTCTTCCAGGAGAATCGTGAAATATTGCCTTCGGTCCAGGCGTGATCTATAATGCGGTCGTCCGCCTTACTATAACGACCAATTAATTACTGCCAGGTGTTTGGGCCGAGCGTCGGCCCGATTGCTTCCAATGACCCGGTTTGTCGGGGGATGCACTTTGCCCGCGGGCTGGCCGCCAATTGAAATTAAGTGTTTAACCGTAAGCCCACACATATATTTAACACTATTCAAACCAAGTTGAAAAATGTGAATGATTTTGGTTTTTTGCTTCCGGGCTGCTTGAACTGCCGTTATGATGAATTGATTGTAGAAAAAAAATTATATATCTTATTGCTAGGTATGAACCAGTAGCGTGTATAGGTTTCCATATCGGGAGGTGGTGGGGGGTGATCTTATATTTCAAATGCTATTGTTACTAAGAGTTAATATAAATGTTTTAGAACAGCTGTTTATTTAATACTTGCTTTACATTTTCGGAGGGGGCCCGGTCCTCCTCTTGCGCCCCCCCATTAATATACGCCCTTGGTTTGTACTACGCCACAGAACCTGCTGGAAATGAAGTATAGTTTACGTGGATAGTTTTCCTTACAGGAAAAAGCCAAAAGTTTTTCAATATTTTATTTAAGACGTTTCATACGTTAATAATGGACAGTCAAAGCTTAAATTTCATTTCGAAGATGTTTGCCTGTTTCAAACAAAATAAAATGAAGGTATTTTGAAAATATTTATGAAAGGAAAATGCTGAAAAAAAAAATTTATGTGACATGCGTAGCTGTTTTACAGTGTAAAACAAAAGACCTCTCATAGATTTCAGTTCTAAAAGAAATATTTTAAAATAAATACTTCTTTCAGTCATATTGGCTTTAGCCTGGTCGTCTACATGGTCGCAAAGACTACGCTGTAGGTAAGCTAAGATGTACAGAAGTCGTTCTGAACAGAGTAACCCTTACGTCTTCAAGTGTGCATCTCAAGCACCAACGGATGTGAGTATACTCAGTTTATTTTCTACTTTATTTTATACTGCGTGGATCATTATCGGTAATTTTTTGCCGATAAAAAATAATACTTCCCAGTCGGTTACAGGTGACCAATAAAGACAATCAGATCTCAATATGTTTTATTCTAAACCTTTCATCAATTTCGTCTATATTCAAATATAAAAGCTGGAGTGTTAAGGGTTAACTGGGCGTAAGCAGTACTTATGCAGACTAGTACTTATGCAGACCAGATCATGTTGGAAAGTGTTTTATAATAGGAGGGTTTCCGCAAAGATATATTTCTTGTTAAAATCTATATTGATAATTATGAAATGAGTACGGTTTCCAGTGGGACTATTAGAGAGTTTAGTGCATTAGTTTTAAGTTAGATAGAAACTTGTAGGCTGTTTGTCAGAAAGACTTTGCGAACTACATGCAGGTGTTTCTAAAATATAAAGTATCTTATATTACATGTAAATACTAAAATAACTCTCAAAGTAATTTTCAATTGCATCTCCCCAAGCAACTGTATTTTCCGAACTTAATCATCGCGCATGGAATGGTTATTAATGCCACAATTCACTAATTCATAATGACAGCTTTTAACATTAAGTATCTGAATTTGAATTGCTTTTGAGTTCCGAGTTTGAATGCAGATTGCGTACGAATCAAATTACATTTATTTCGGTAGGGCTTACTCTGAGTTAATAGAGGATTAAACTGTGGAGTTGTAGATTCTGTAAAATAAACAGTAAAACTATAAATAAATTCACCAGAGTGTGTTCAATTATTTGAATAAATTTATCTTCCTGAGGGTATTGTAAGTATAATTTTAAAACATTTAACCCTTTAACGCGCAGTGGTTTCGCTCTGAGACCACCAAAAAGTTGACGTTTTGATTGTTGCCAGTCACGAAGAATAGATTTGATTTCTATAAAAATAGTGGCGGGTGACATAGCTCCACGAGAATCCTTTACTTTTTAGCACGTCATTTCCCGTCAAAAAATGGTCACGATTATTTTTAACAGCACTGACATCTGCTGAAAAATGGAAGAACGCGAGAACAGCTGGATCGATTGCTCAATGCTGAAAAAAGGGCAGCCGTTGCCATCGCTCGACTTAACTACCAGCAATATGGCGGACGATCGAAACGTTCATCGCGTGCCAAAGATCTAGAGACCCCCTTTTGTGACGCAGCTGGCTGTGCGGCACAGCCAGCTGCGTCAAAAAAGGGGTCTCTAGATCTTTGGCGCGTGATGAACGTTTCGATCGTCCGCCATATTGCTGGTAGTTAAGTCGAGCGATGGCAACGGCTGCCCTTTTTTCAGCATTGGGAAAGGGTTGCGCATCAAAGGGTTAAAAGTAGTGATGTTTTATAAATCTTTTAACAATAACTGCATTTTGTTCTTCAGTTGCGCAATCGATATGCAGTAATCATCATCATCACCCTTACAATGATACATACCACATGATTTAAAAAAAATTATCTTGCGATGTTTCATAAGCATTTCAATGACGCTATTTTTTTGCTCAAGAAATATATTTAGTGATATAAAAATAAAAATAACCGTTTTAATGGACGCTCCAAGAGACAAATTCCTTTACTTTAATAAACGTTTACAATTACAAAATTGATTTTCACAAATATTTGCAATATAATTTTTCAAGTTTGCAGTTTTACAAGTTTTAAAAGTTAGGTTGTTTTTATACAAAGACTTGTGTAGACTGAGTCAGGCACCTGACCTCAATCAAATTGAACACATTTGGGAACAAATCGGGACATAGAAGCATATTTCAAAGGCAGAACTCCTTTAATATATTGAATCAGAATGAGCAAAATTCCATTGGTCCACCTTAGAAAACTATTATAATTCCATTCCCAGAGAATGTTCTGCAGTCCTCATTAAAAAGATACGCAACTACACACTAAATATTGCTGCATTTCGTTGATTTCAGACGACTAATTTAAAAAAAAAAAATGCCTACAAAAAGAGAATCCTCTCAAAACTTCTGATTTCAACTTTTGAAATTAACGGTTGCTATTTTCTTAAATTATAAAATTTCACAGGTATTATTAGTTGCGCACCATCTGGGACGACTAAGCTACAAATTACTAACTCAAGAAATTTTGCTTTCTGAAAAATTTCGTCTCAAAAATTTTGAGTCCTTCTGTATGTGCAATAACAGAGGTAAAAATGACCTACATTCAAACAACTTTGAAAGTATTTTGCAAGTTGGTGCAAAGAGAAGGGAGAGTTAGTTGAATAATACGCGAAATTTGTCTAGAGCAATATAAATCAGCCTACACCGAATGATAGCGCTTATTATGGTCATATACGAGTACATCATAATGTTATAATTTTAACTAAATTTAAACTACTTAAAAAATACAAGGAATATCCAAAAACAATATTTTTCTAAGAAAAACGGAGAGTCATTCTCAAAAACGTTACAATTTCTCCGTTCAATGTCTGTTGAAGAAAACAAATTCTTTTCCTACAATTTTTAGAAATTATCATCCAGAAAATTCTAA
>JAWZYV010003228.1:0-13075 GCA_038373885.1 Cheiracanthium punctorium | reverse complement strand
TTGCCAGTGACGAAGAATAGATTGGATTTCTATAAAAAATAGTGGCGGGTGACAGAGCTCCACGAGAATTCTTTACTTTTGAGCACGTCATTTCTCGTAAAAAAAGGGTCACGATTATTTTTAACAGCACTGACATCTTCTGAAAAATGGAAGAATGCGAGAACAGCTGGATAGAGGGCCCCATGCTGAAAAAAGGGCCGTTGCCATCGCTCGAATTCACTACCAGCAAGATGATCTCTAGATCTGTGACACGCGATGAACGTTTCGATCGTCCGCCCTCTTGCTGGTAGTGAAGTCGAGCGATGGCAACGGTTGCCCTTTTTCCAGCATTCGGAAAGGGTTGCGCCTCAAAGGGTGAAGCAATATGACTCTGCATAGAGCGTTACGTATTGGAATTCTTTTGGGTATCCCTGCAAAAGAATTGTGAATCCTTCGTACATTATCCAACACTCACAGTATTGTCAGCGATTCTGCATAGAGCTGTCAAATTTCAAGTTCATTGGATGCTTATAAATGGGATAGAAACTGAATGACAAGATTCCATTACTTTAATACATCCATACATGCAGATGAAAGTAAAAAAAACCTGTTAAAAAGGTTATTTATTAAGTTATTATTATTATTGCTAGTAGATAAAGCCCGTTGTAGAGGCACTGACAACGGGCGCTAGAAAATCATTAGACGAAAACAGGTCTGCACACAACAATATTGAATCTTCGTCCACTTAAACAACCTACTATTCAATTTTTACTATAGACCGAAATCGAATAGCATGCCCTTCTGGAAAACGTGCCGAAACATTTCGCATTCGAACTGTTTCGTTGAGTGGCAACAGCCCCTCTTGTATCCATGTTTCGTGCAGAGGAAATCATTTCATTTCTGAAAAAGAAAAGGATCCCTCTTTTTCAATACTAACTACTTATTTTATATAACCCTCTGTAAGCGGAGCGATCTTAAAATACAATCAACGGAGTCTTATTGCCTAGAATATGAATTTTAGACTCGATGAATACCAAGAAGATTAGGTCAAGTCGAAAATTCGTAACAGTACTCTGTACTCGGTATTGATTTGTCTTTCTAATATCCCTATATTTTTTCCCATTCTCCAATATTGACACTTGGCTTTCATTCACAGGATCTCTTGGTTTTCGAGTTCAATGAATGATTCTCTGTTTTAAGAGGTGCTTTTTTTTCATAACTTTCTCTTTTGTTGTTATAAATTGTGGAATTCATTCTCCCTTTTTTAATCATTTCCGTTGTTTTTGAGGCGTGAAGGAGAAACTCAACAGATGCCATTGTTATTGAACCCTCTCATTTATAGGACGGTGTTATGCTACTCAGAAAAAATAAAACTGTAAAATGAGGGGAGTATTTTTATAAAATTGAGTTAATAATGGAAAAGCGCACAATAGAATGAATTGAAATGTTGAAAGTACATTATACAGTTTAAAATTTTATAAATAGTGTGCCGTACAAGAAAAGGATATAATGTGACTACAAATGAATAATCCCAATTTGAAATGTTACGTCGTCAAAGCAATATAAGGTACCGTTTTATTGCTTTACTAGCTGAAGTACCCGTCCTCGACGGGTTAGTGAATGCAAATTTCCAAAAAGCAAGAACTTTCGTCAGCACTGTAGGAGTACACAGAATGGATGGAGTATGTTGCCAAAGTAAAGAAAGCGAAGTTATAATTTTTATGTATTGTTAAAATATGACAGGTTAGAGATTAACTAAGTAATACCAATTGATTCGCTTTAGTCGTAATTATGGGATGCGCGAATGAATATTTACACATACTGAAATAATTTTCGCAAAATCTCAAAATTTAATCAACATTTTGAAAAATTGGAAGCCTAGAATTTAAGTGGAGTGACAACCTATCATGTCACCCAAATTCGTTTCATTCCCTGCAGTCTTTATTTCGGGATGCTGGAACAAATTTTCAGCATTTTAAAACGATTTTCGCAAAATCTCAAAATGTAATCAAAATATTTTTAAAATTCAACGCCTATAAATTAAGATTAGCAACTACCTATCCTATCACTAAATTTCATATCATTCGCTTTAGTCGTTATGACGTAATGTGTGAACAAAAATTCACTCAGTTTGAAACGATTTTCGCAAAATCCCAAAATCTGATGGGTTTTTTTTAGATGCTTATAGTTTAAGGTGACCACCTATCATTTCACCCAATATCATTTTTTCACCTTTGCAGTTATTACGAGATGTGCGAACACAATACGCAGTGTGAGACGATTTTCGCAAAATCTCAAAATCTAATCAAGATTTTTTTTTTAAATTCCACGCCTATGTTTTAAGTTGAGTGACCACCTATCATGACACCTAATTTCATATCATTCGCTTCAGACGTTTTTACGTGCTGCTTGAACACAAATTTACGCAGTTTGAAAGGATTTTCGCAAAATCTCAAAATACAATCAAGATTTTTTAAAAATTCGACGCCTATGTTTTAAGTTGAGTGACCACCTATCATGGCACCCAATTTCATATCATTCGCTTCAGTCGTTTTTACGTGATGCTTGAACACAAATTGACGCAGTTTGAAAGGATTTTCGCAAAATCTGAAAATCTAATCAAGATTTTTTAAAAATTCGACGCCTATGTTTTAAGTTGAGTGACCACCTATCATGACACCCAATTTCATATCATTCGCTTCAGTTGTTTTTACGTGATGCTTAAACAAAAAAAAGCGTCACGGACAGAATGACAGAATGACAGACAGACAAACTTTTTTTAGGGTCGCATCGGATTCCCGGGTGCTTGAAACGGATAGAAATTGCAAAATTTTTGAATTCCAAGAAATGCACAGACAAAAGTCTAATTTTATTTATATAGATGTAACACAACGTTTGCAGTCAAAAACTATGAAGTTTTATTAATTTTTAGTTTTTTGAGGGGGAAGGGGGTTAGAGATAAGGGGAAACGCTACTCCGACCCTTCTGTTATCTTCTAAGATTCCTGACTTGAATCCCCTCGAATCAATTCTTTCTGGGCTAAACGATAAAGCGCTTTGATTGTAAATTTGAACGTAGCGTTTTAGAATATTTTAACTATGAGCCATCCAACATGAATGCAGCCCGTGGTCGTTTCGGCAAAGAATCTTCTGCTGAATTATGGAAAATTTAAACCTTTAAATTGAGCATTTCAGATTGGGAAAAAGTTGTCTTTTTAGGTACGAGCATCCTTTAAAAATGTTTTAGTTATGTAATGGCAACAGTAGTTTAGTTATGTAATGACAACGAATTTTTAATATAGAAGGTATTACCGCGAATTAAAGCATTATTTGTTAATAAATATTTGTGTATAATAAATTAAGTGTTTATAAAACTTATCGCTTTTCAATGGATGCCTTACAACTCATAAAACTATATAAGCAATCCCACGTTACTTTCCACGGTTTGTTTCAACAAAAGATACTACTACCTGAAGGTTCTTCTATTACTACTAACGTGCATAACGAAGCCCAGTGGTGTAATAGTTAGCCCACCACGCTGCAGTCCCACAGGTCCGGGGGTTCGAAACCCGGGCTGGGCAAGGTCAACTCAGCCTTTCATCCCTTGAGTGAGTCTATAAAATGAGGACCAAGCTTGCTTGGGGTCAAACACTGGGGACTTCGCGTCAGGCTGACCACCTGGCGGAGGTATATGCATTCGCACCCCAGAGCCTATGGTCGCGGTTGGACAGCGCAGGACTTGGACCCGCAGAGGAGCTGTTGCGCCCATGTTTGACTTAACGTAATGACTTCACGTTTGAGTTCACATAATGCACGTAATGACTAACGTGCATTATGTATTCGTTCTAGATACACTTTAAATGGATTATGTGAGGGACATACCGTCTTTACCACATTTTAAAAGTAATTCATAAAAAAACGAGTCTATTAATTACACAATAGCATTGTATAACTGACTGCATAACAGAACTTCAGAAGATAACTTAATTAATTTAGTCTTTCAGTCATTTTAGCCATATCCACTTAATTTATGTGGGACCCATTCTGTACCAAGCCAACAGACCAAAAATAGCGTCCCCTATTACTAATGGACCATAGAAAACCTTCAAACTCTTAATTAAATTTTAAAGGGCATCATTAGAGGAACCCTTTAGAATTCGTGATGGTAACTGAAGCTATTCGGAGAAATAACTTGAGGGGAGGGGAGACAATTTGTGAAATGAAGGATGGATAAACTTTTTTTTTTTTTTTTTTTTTTTTTTTTTTTTGCTCTAAATGATGTTCTGATCATCATTAGTCCACTTGAGAAGTTGTTGAGAAAAATTGTCCCATTGCAGTGCGATTTTTGTGGAACAACTAAAATTAGAGCAAAAAAAAAAAAAAAAAAAAAATGTGTCATTGGCACATATATATTCAATGAAGTATGAAAATATTAAATACTTTAAAATCTCAAGAAAAGTTATTTTTAAATATTCAAATTAAAAAAAATTGGATTTCTGAAAAATGTCTCTTTTGCGCCAATTTTTAAATTTTTCCTTCGACTTTACCTTCTTATTGGAAAATGTATTTCCAACAAATTTTCTTATTAAATTAGAGAATGGGTGAAAAATAAAATTTTAGGAAGTATTTTTATGCATTAGTACTGAATTTTCATAAAACTTTCGTGTTTTTATAAATGGTTGTCATGTTTTTATAGTTGTTGTGTACTTCATGTTTTACCGCAGTTCAGTTGTTTTGGGGTTACCCTGTATCAATTACTCTGCAATCGATGAATGTCAATGGCAAACATCGGAGATTTAAAAAAAAAAATACAAACACTGCTCGACTTGACTGGAAAATAGAAGAAGAAAAGAAAAAGCAATGAGCTTCCAATTCAATTCCATTTCTAACTTAATATAAAATTCATTTCCATATAAAATTCCGATTTTAATGACAATTTTTCAATCCCAAGTTCCATTAAGAGGCTCCTCCAGACAAGCAGTAAGACACGATGCCGAATCTCAAAACATAAAAATGAATTGAATATCGGGGCACATCCTTTTCCGAATGTCAAAAATGGAATTCCTTACTACTACATAATATACTTCTGTGAACCGCGATAATGGTTTAACAATTAAATTTTACAGGTTCGTTTAAATGCTGTCATTTTCCCCATCTTATGCCAATGGAACAGATTCTCATTTTAATTGGATTTTGATAAAACCGTTTCTAAATGGCGTGGATCGCTCATTCGTCGTTATTCAGCGTGTGAATCATCATTTTCAGTTGTTAATGGACAGTAGAAAATTCGATTTAAATAACACAGAATTGTTGGATAAGGCGAATTATGTTCTGTTTCATGCATTTTTATTGACTAGACGCCAAGGCGGCAAGCTTACCTTACCGTTCTTTATGTTTTGTACAATGTCGCCCAAATGATTGGATGGATTTCACAGAAAATCTTGTTCAACGGTATTTGACATTAAAGTTATTTAGGTTAGGGTTGCTACAGAATTGGGGTATCATCACAAAAGCCTATGGGTGTCCAAGCAAATACTGACATTGCAGAATCTATGAAAAAACATAATGATTGATATTTACAATTCATAAAATGATTATTGTGTAACTTTGAGAGCGTAACATGTTGTACATATTCCTGCATAAATATTTCTTAATTTCAGCAGGTGCGGGTTTTTTCTCATGTGTGCTCAGTGCGCTGCCGTTCTCTTCGTGAGGTCCATGGTTCCGCTCTAATAACACCTGCGTGACTGTGCCATAGTTGGCAACCTGGTATTTTTATCTCATGGTTACACGATTTATGGCGTTGCCCTGGTTACAATAATAAAGAAGAAAGAGGAAACAAGAGAATGCACTTGTAACCGTTTTAAACGTTGCATAGTTTTGATTGCACACGTTTTTATGTTTACTTTATGACTTCGTTTATTTGAATGGCATCCGATGCAAATAATGTCGCTAACGTTTTTAAAAAATGTGGATAGACATTGTAAACTTCATGCATTCTTCATAGATTTCTATTTCGCCCATTTTACAACTCATATATATCGTTACAGTTAATAAGGCATACTAATGTTACAACGTAGCAACCTAGTGTCTAATATTTATGGTAGTTAACGATCAATCCTGTACTGAATCGACTTAAAGCCCAATTAGGAATGTGTGGGTAATAGAGTTTAATCAACGATTTTCTTTAGTTAGAGCTCGATTATGAATTTACGGTTATTAGATCTCAATCGGGAGTTTAAGTTAGTTAGAGCTCTATTAAAAATCTACTGTAATTAAAGCTCGATCATTAGTTACAGCTCTGTTATAAATTTACTATAATTAGAGCTCAGTGAGGAATTAACATTTGTTATGAGCTCCATGAAGTACTGAAGCATGTTAAAGCTCTATCGGAAATTATATAGCTTTAAGGCTTTATCAGGAATTTATGGTAGTTACAATTGAATCAAGAATTTCCGCTGTTGGAGTTCAATCAGGAAGACAAACAAAAAGCCCATAGTCATAAACTTTTTTTTCCAACATTGTTAAAATGTTAAAAATAGCGATATATGTCTTCAAAATAGTACTATGATAAATCAGTTTTTTTCCCTAACGTTATAGTACACAGTAGGCGGTCGTAATAATATACTTCCCAGTTCAATAAATTTTAATTCATTTTTAAAAATTAAGTTTATATTTAAATAACAATTAGAAATTATTCAAAACTATTAAAATTTTTAGACTCTTGAAACATAAAGAATATTATATTACAAGGCAAATCGAAAGGAAATAATTCAATGCTTAGAATTCATTTAATATTTCGATAGTGCATCAAGCTCAAACCAATTAAACTTTGCAGCAATAATAATTATACTTTTAGTTAAAAGAAATTTTCGTATCTTTTCGTTATCTATTATTATAAATTTTAAAAACATGACCCAAAATTTGCACTTTATAGTTTTCATCATAATGCAGTTCCTCTTTATCTGTGAGCTTTCATTTAGTTTTATAAATATTCGATAAGTTTTGAATTGGATCGCTTAAGGCTTCACACCTTTTTTTCCGTACATTTTAAAATTTACTTTTTTCATAAATATAAACAAAACAGTTTATGAAAGTACAGTTAAATATTTCGGGAGCAAACTTTGTTTTCAAACAAATAAAAAAAAAAATAAGATTCTCGCACAAGAAAATATCCCATATTTTTTTTCATAATGCCTCGGGCGATCCCTATAAAGCATCTGATCTCGAAATTCCATTTTGTTAAACGATAAAATGGCTTTATAAGATAAGAGAAAAAAATATGTATACAGTATATTCAGGGGAAAAATTAAATTTTTCGGCACTGTAAACATTTTGTCTCTTTGCAGATGTTTGCATGCGTTGAGATTGTTTGAGAATGCTGTGAAATACCCAGAGCAGAGCAAAATGAATTTGCATTTTAAGCTAGAATTATTTTGCAGAAAGCGTGAGAGGGGTGTGATGTATGGAAAATATGAATGGGTGTGCTTGTGTCTATAACAATTTCATGGTGCTAAAGTTATATCGAGAATTCTGAGAAATTAAAAATATATTATGATGCTCAGGTTCTTTAAAATGAGAGTTGAATGCGTGCCTCGACTGATCTCATGAGTCAAAATGCTGGTATCTCGAATGGACTACCACCCTCGAAAGGATTGAAACGAGATGAGTCTTTATGAAAGCAATCATTGCATAAAGGCACAATGCATGTGCTACAATTGGTATTGCATAGCCCCGCACGCATGTTGTTTCGAATGGATGAGCCCTTTTAGGATGAAAGGTTCAATTTTTAGTACATCACCGTAAAGGGCCTATTTGACTCACTGGGAATGTTTTTGTACGAGGTCCGCATAAAAACGTCCTTGAGGAGATACCGGAGATACAGGCTCCGTAGATACAGGAGATACTGGAGATGTCCGTCAGCAGATACAGTCTAAAGAAACACGGGTTTCTTTAGACTGTATCTCCTGAAAATTTCAATCGATAGTCTAAAATTCTGTACCTGTTGTTACTTCACTTTGCAATTTACAGTACATATCTACGATTAATATTTGAGGAAGAAAACTCTTTTCCAATAAAACTCTTGCTTTACTCAAAGCCAATCTTTTTGTTACCCTGTATATATATATATATATATATACAACGTAAACCGACTTTTATATTTTTATGTGACAATTAAAAATAAGTCTCTAAAAGTGAAGTCAGCTAAGCTCTAGTACCCCTATTTCGCGGAAAATCCTATGTTAAGCAAAGGGGATACACAAAACTTCCTACCTCACGTTTTTAGTAAAACTATTTGGATGCAACACAATGCAAATTATTATTTTTCGTGAATTTCAGACTCTCTGCCCTTTAGGGGTTCAATAAAGGTCCAAAAATTCGTAACACTATCCACCTAAAATACACTTCCCGTACTTCATTATAATCTTATCGGCAAGATAAAAGCGCTCTCTTTCACCAGGCACGTATTTAAAAAATCATTGAAATAGGAATAATAGAGTGAATGAAACAGAATACCACACTGTTACATTTTTGACGCCGCGTGTCATCCTTTTATGTCACTTTGTGTCACCTGCAACGTCGTCATGAATGGATTTTAAATCCGTGCTCCAGTTTTTTCTTTTAGTTTCCTTTGTTTGGGGGGATATCATGACGGAGTCTCTTATACTGCGTGCATCGACGATCCTTTTATCGGACGTGTTCATGAGATCGTTCGTCTTATTCAAAGATAATTAAAAATTCGATGTTCATTTTGCGAGGAGAATACTTTTATGTGTTTGTATTTTTAACTCCGTTTTAGATTTTGGCCAATGAATTGGAGAAATAATCAGAGAGCGACAAAAATAGAATATCTTTTTAATCCGTCGGAATGTTTGCCGATACATGGGTTTTAACAGTGTAAAAGGGGCGTTCATTTTTATGAATAGGCAGGGTGTTCCAAAGAGGTGGTCACACGCTTAAGTTACACCGGTCAACTACAAAAAATTGTTTTTTTTTGGGGGGGGGTTCTGTTCTCATACTTAAATTCTGATTCTAGACATTGAAAAACACTTAAATTTTCATTTTGAGTTCGTAAAGTTTCCTTTCGTCTGATGGACGTCGATCAGTCTATTTTAATTTATTTCATAAAATTTGATTTACCCGAAAGTAGGCTGTATTATTATTTGTAACTCTGTAGTATTGCTTGTAATATTATTATTTGTTTGTATTATTATTTTGTATTGTATTTATAGTTTGTATTAGTATTGTTTGTACTGCATTCCGAGCACTTGCCATCACAAAAAACAACTTAAAAGGGTGCTAAGGGACACTATCACTCAAACACTATCGAAAAATGACTGGCGCCCTCTATCGCACTCAAAGGGAAGTAAAATCTCGGCATTCAATCCATTTCCCCCAAAATAACATTTCCTTCAACGTATTCCCATCCGATATGTGTGAAAGAGAAATCATTCAAGCTAAATGATCGAATCCGCTCAATGTTCCATCTCCTGTTCCAATTATCTCTGGTATTACAGCACAAACACACCGTTTCGTTACAATGAACACTCGACGAACATAAGCAATCCGCTCCCATACCCCCTTTTCATCTCGCCGGATGCAACGGGTTATCCGGGCGTTATCCGGTCTTGAGCACTTCTCATCCCGTGCAGCCGGACACTGTCCCGGATGGACTCCTGTCCGCTAAAAGTCCGGAGGAGAAATAACCTAGAATCCCAAGAGGTACCATCTGAAAATACACATAAACTAAACATACATGAGTGAACAGCGATAAAGCTCACATTGAGTTCTGTAAAGTTCATCCGGGTATATAGTAGTTCTGTCTCTATGTTATGTGTGTTTGGGGACTGGATATCCTTTTTAAAAGGCAATTATTACGGAATAAGGGACTGGAGTTATTTCCTGGAGAGTGTAGAAATGAAAACGCGCATTCTGCTAGAAGATAATTTCTTTTTTCGAGCTTTCTGTCAAGGCGGAACGAGTAGAGCCCGTTACGTATTCTTCGTTACTTGACTCATTGAAACGTGTCGATGTTTTAGAAAGAGGAGGGCGTGGCGTATTTTTGATTCTCACGCATTGTAAATGTCTCTAACTCTATACATTTACGAGACTATACATTTAGCATCACGATGACTGGGTGCATGCTTAGGGTATTATAGACCACGGGCGAAATATATTGACCGGTCATTTCAAAATGACTCTACAATGATTTCGTTGGGTGGGAATTAGAATCGCGTCATTTTCTCCTCAAAGCCTGTTAACAGTGACTTCAGTATGACTTCATTATCACTTGCGACACCTTTTGATATGCAAATGAATTTCTTTTATACCTATCGGAAATAAAAAGGAGCTGAAACTGGCGAAAAATCGCTTGAAAATCACGGAACGGGTGGATTTTCAGATTTTAAAAGTCGCACATACTTTTTTACAATTAATTTTCATAATTATAAATTAATTTTTCAAGACGATGGGTGTGAATGTCATTGATGAATGGCGTTAAAATTTTTGTTTTGGAATGGATAAACCTTAATTGTGACAGAGTCGGTGAGCCAGGGATCAGCTTAGTAGAATTATTGCCTCTCGATTAAAATCTAGTCCCGCTGTACAATCCATGTAAATAATTTAGTCAAGGTACGCAAATGAAGAACGGTTGAGAACGGAAAAACGGTAGTCCTTACTTGAGAACCACTGGTCTCAAGTAAGGACTACCTATTTCATATAACCGTGCTGTTCAAAGATACTTGAAACGATTCCGGTAGCTTTAGATAAAATAAAAGTACAATAAAATGTGATGGGCCATTTTTAGGGTAAAGCGATTCTTTTGTGGGGATAAGAAAATATGTGTAACAGCTTTGAAAGAACGGTACAAGAGAGGTAAAGTATTTTAAAGACATCCTTTTCGGCTTCAAAAGGCCGATAAAATAGTTCTTTATAGACAGACATCTGAACGGTTCACGGTATTTTATGGTTTACGCAAATGGTGGATAAAGTGAGTGGCAGACTTTATCCACCATGATAAAGCCATAATGCCTTATGATGGCTTTTTCATCGAAGATCAATGAAGGAATAGTTGGGGTTTTCTTTGAATCCAATTTAAATTTTGGATGCAATGAAACTTTTTCTTAAAATGTTTCTCGGGTTTTACAACTTTGCACAAAATTCTTTTAACAAAGCTGGTCAAAACTATTTTTCGATAGGCAACAACCACTGAAGAAAATTCATTTTGGATTTATATTGAGTTGAATACTTTATCTATTCTTTGCGTTTAAAAAATGAATATAGAAGATTAGGACTTTTAGGATATAGTCAATTTGAAGAGAATAATAATAATAATAAACGTGCAGAAAGTTTTTCTATTGAAACTACTATGGTATATATTACCTTAGGATCACTGATCATTAAGTTAGATGCAAGGTTTTCATTGAAAGAGGATGCGTACTATTAATAGACACGAAATACTTATTAACATGTCGTACTGTGTTTGAATCCCAGTTATCGTAACAAATATTCTCAATAAATCGTTTCTCAGTAATTTAAAATGGCTGTTACATAACTAAAAACAAATTGATAGATTATGCACGTTCCTAAAAAATAAAATAATTCATGCAGAATCTGGAATGCTCAGTTTAAATATTGAATTCCTCCGTGGTTCAGCAGAAGAAAATGGTTTATTTATTTTAATCTCGTGAAAAATGTAAGACTATTACCTCAAGGAGCTATTGAGAACGGCACCAATATCGTATGCATTCTGATAGGACGCAAATTGTGTGCCGAAGTTTATCAAAGGCAAGTATTTTTTTTTTTTTTTTAATTTACGGAGTCACGCCTTTGACTGGTGGAAAAGAAATCCCGGTTTATGGAGTGAGTTCACCCATATAGTGTCCTAACTGAATAATATAACCTAGGAAAGCGCTGCAAAACTCTTTATAAAAAAACATAAAAGTAAATTCCTTCAAGGAGGTTGTCAAACGTCAAAATGAAGAGATTACAGACTCCAAATGTCTTCATTTAAATGTTTTGCAAGTGTCATTTTACAGGAATTTTTGGTGAATGTTTCGTGGCTAAAGTATCATAATATTTAAAAGCATACATACTTTCACATCTTATTCCCAGATTTTAACTGTACTCTATAATATAATACGCATGTCGGCTATTTTTAAAATATTAAAAGATATCAGCTTCGAAGGTGAGCAGGAATTTTTAAAAGTAAGCAGCCTCTTAAAGTAAAAGTTACCCAATTTCTACTTTACACTTAAGAGGATACGAAAACAGTTTCCTCTCTTTGAAAAATAAATTCAAATTGAATCAATATCACGCTGACGTTGCCTGAAAATTTCCATTCCAGTAAAGTATTACGACCCAGTATTTTTAGTTTTTAAGACTTGACAAAATTTCATTTGCAAAGTCCCCGCCCGTTCATGCAAATTCTTCATCCCACCGTAAAAAAAAACTTCCCTCTGAAGGAAAAACAAATTTCAAAATTAAGTTTTATCCTTGACTCTTCTGCACAAAATGTTTCCGGAGTTTTAATACTTCAGACAAAATTCTTTTACCAAGCCTGATAAAAGCGATTTTTTGACAGGCAGTAAGCGCAGTGGAACATTCATTTTGGAGATATGAAAAAAATCATTAAAAAATCTACTTTGGGGTCTATACCATAGGATTTCTGATCGTTATATTAGATGCCATTGAAACAAGATGAATAGAATTAATAGACACAATATACATATTAACATGTGATACTGTGCTTCAATGGGTTCACATGACTGTACATAAATGTACGCATTATTTTTGTGTATTTTCCCTAAATTTTTTTGATCTATTTACTTTTCAAAGCAAATCATCTTATTATTATAGAGCAATTTTTTAAAGAACGAAAACACTATCTAGAATTCTGTTTCCAGACATATTTTGCAATAGTGAATTTGTGTACCGCAAATTCAACAGTTATTCTAAACTGATCAGGCATTTTGTCTCAATGGGACGCCCCTTCTTGCCTACCGTGATGATCTGGTCACGCCTCTCGTGGCTACAAGCAACGCCCTCCGTACTGCTCTTGGGGCCTCACGTGACGCTTTCCCTTCGCCCATTACTAA
>JAWZYV010003227.1:0-14141 GCA_038373885.1 Cheiracanthium punctorium | reverse complement strand
CGGGGCCTCCTTCAAGCATGATCGGGCTGACAAGGCTCTAGCAAATTCCATCGACATGATTTCCTGATCACTGCTAATCTTCCATCGTTTGCTGTCCGACTCCTCGGAATACTGACATCGTTGCCTCAACTGCGGACCCAAAAAGGGGTCCACCATGACATCCGACGTCGGAGCCAGTTCCAAGTGCCCATGCCGGTCCGGCTGATCTCCCACATCGTTTTGGCGTTCCACTTCCCAATCACCGTCATCTCTTCAATAGGCAGCTGCTGTTTTGGGTGAGACAAAGCCTTTTTTCTCCTTTTATCAAGTTTTGCCTAGAAAACCTCCGTCCTGCCATCACATTTTTTTTTTTCCCCCCACCATGTTGGTCATGTGCTTGGACTTGATGGACTAAGCCCAGCGTTGTTCTGTCCGAGATATTCAGAGCTTTTCGTCCTCACTTTTTTGTAATTTATCAGTTCCCACAAATTTTGCTTTAAGATTCTCCCCTTTTCATTTGATATTCGAGCAATGTAACTCATGCTAATGAATAGGGCTACAATGTAAAATTTATGTGATGTTCTTTTTATTATTTAATAGTGTTATACTAAGTCTTCTTGAACCGACCTTTTTTGACGATGCAATAATTACTTACCTTTTTCCACTGTTTTAAGTAATTAACTCTTAAATCTTATTTTTGGCGCTAAATTTAACATATGCCTGTGGCTGCCTAAAATGGCAATGCTTGGTCTGAGTGGATATCCAATTTCTGATGGGGTGGAATCGAATCAATTTCTCAGTTAGAGGCCGCGAACGAGTTCACTTATTATTTTAATTAGTTTTTTTTTTTTTTACATTTGCACAATTTTTATGACAAGGCACGAATTTTTTTTATTTTTCTTTTATTTTCAGTTATTTCTATTTTACTGATTGCTTCAAAGTGAAAGTCAGGTTAAATTTTGGGTACCCAGAATATCACCTTTATGTTATTTCAAGTTGTTAGTCAATGAAGCAGGATATGTTAAATAATATGTCAAAGTAATCACAAAGCAAATTTCCTCAGCACTGCTTAATAATGTTTTCTTGTTAATTTTTATGTGTATCCTGCCCTGTTCTTTGAGTAATATGTTTAAATAAAATTACCTTGGTGATCAACTTTTACTGTCTTTGTGCTTATTTCACTGTGTCGCTCACACACCTTGCCGGCATGGAAGGCTCTGGGTTATTACCTTTTCTTTAGGAAATTCACAATGCATTGTCATCATTAGGATCTTTACAGGTCTAGCCATTTTATGATTTTTCTCTTAACTAAATTTCACGGCCGTGGTGAGTAGAACTAACCCCACACCACTCTTCATTTTCAAATTTCAAGTATCGGATACTAAAACATCATTTAAATAAAAGCTCCACGTTTACTACTAAACGTAAACAAGCCAAACAAAAAGCACATTTTCAGACCACAGACGAATCATGTTAGAAAAACACGCAAGCTGGAAATGCTGAATAGAAGCGATTGACACTTTCTTATCCAAAGATAAATCACATATCTTTGCATTGGACTTTACGTATTTTTCATTTCAGTTTGTTTTTGTTGCATCCGATACTCTAGGAGCAAGAGTTTAACTCCATGGACTGATTTGCAACTTCAATCCCATGAAAAAAAAAAAAAAAAAAACAGTACTACTACTTCAACTAGCACTGCAACCATCACAAGTTGTTGTAAGAACCATGTACGTATGATACGCAGTAATGCATGTACAATCTGAATAAAATGTTAAGTTTGTGTTAATGTTGTTTCGTTAATATCTTACTTCTACATAATGAAATATTTCATTTGGCGACGAAGATTAAAAATGATGGCTACGTTCGGGCAGATATCCAGTTTTGATGCTTCTCTTGAATCTCGGCCGCAGTACGTAGAACGAGTTCAACTCTTTTTCACTGCCAACAATGTGGCAGAGGGGAAAAAGAAGGCGTTCTTTTTGACCCTACATGGACCAGTGGTGTACAAGCTGTTACAGAGTTTGATTGCGCCTGCGACAATGGAAAGTAGATCCCTGGAAATAATAAAACGTGCTGAATGCACATTACAGTCCAGCGTCATCGGAGATAGTGGAGAGGTTTCGCTTCAACTCTCGGGTGCGGAAACCCGGGGAGAGCGTCTCGACATTAGTGTCTGAGCTGAGGCAGCTGTCCGAATTTTGCAATTTCAGTCAAATGCTCGACACGATGATCAAAGATTGGCTCGTGTGTGGCATCCAGAACCCAGATATGCAGCGGTGGTTGCTGGCTGAGCCAAAGCTAACCCTAAGTAAGGCTGTCAACATAGCATTGTCAATGGAGACGGCAGCCCGAGACGCACTCGATCTGCAAGCTCTCAAGAAGGTTTTATGCACACTCCCAGCTGCAAGTGTGCATAAAACCTTTGTCCAAAAGAAGAAGGAAAAGAGTAATGGGCCAAAGAAATTCCAGGAGTGCATACGCTGTGGCTCAGTCGACCACGTGCCGCATAATTGTTTTGCGAAAGACAAAAAGTGTCATCAGTGTGGTGTGGTGGGGTGGGCCATTTGGCCAAGAAGTGTTTAAAACGGCCTGTGAAACAAAAAGCGCCATGTAATATGGTTTAATGCATCGTCCGAAAGTGCAAGTAGTGTGGTGCATCAGGCACCAATTTGTGTGAATCCATGTTCACCTGGAAATACCAGTTTGTGTGCACAAACCAATGGCATGAGTGAGTACCAGTTATTTCATGTGAATGTGCATGAGGAATATGAAGTATTCCACCATTCAGTCACTTCAAGTAAAATTTGTCAGCCCTATACTGCTCTATTCTGTGTAGAGGGTGTAAATGTGCACATGGAAATTGATACGGGCTGTGCTGTTTCATTGTTAAATATGAAAACATATACGAAATTGGGCCGTCCTCCTCTTCAGCCAGCAGACACAGCCTTATCCATGTTTACAGGAGAAGCGATAAAGGTTCTGGGGAAAATTTTATGTACAGTTGAGTACAAAAACAGAAAGGAGAGGCTGCCACTGTTGGTTGTGGAGGGTGAGGGTCCAAACTTGTGTGGTAGAAACCTAATTGAGTGTTTTCAAATTTTACTTGTACATTTATGTTTGCATGCAAAGAGTGATATTGTTGTTCAGAATGTATTAAATGATTACTTGGATGTATTTGCAAATGAATTGGGCCATTTTAAAGAATCTCAAATAAGTTTGATGATGAAACCGGATGCAAGGCCTGCTTTTTACAAAGCACGAAGCTTACCTTTTGCTATGAAGGACAGGGTTAGGGATGAGCTTAATAGGTTGCAAGAATCAGGCATAATCAAGCCTGTTCGATACTCTGAGTGGGCAGCTCTTATTGTCCCAGTATTAAAGAGCGACAAATCTTCAATAAGAATATGTGGGGACTAAGCTAACGGCTAACATAGCTATAGACCCAGATAAGTACCCTTTCTCTAAAGCCCATGATATTTTTGTCAGTTTGGCTTAGGGCAAGCAGTTTAGCAAGCTCGATTTAAAAGATGCATACAATCAATTAGAACAGGATGAGCAATCCAGGAAGTTGACAGTAATAAACACTCATCTGCGGTTGTTCGAGTATGTGAGGTTGCCATTCAGGATTTCTTCGGCTCCAGCAATTTTTCAGCGGGTTATGGAGACCTTATTAAAAGGGATACCCAATACTGCTGTTTACCTAGACGACATATTGGTTACAGGACCTACCAGGAAGGAGCATATACACAACTTAAGAGAGGTACTAGGCAGGAGCAGGGTTTAAGCATAAGAGGGAAAAATGTGAATTTTTAGTTGACTCATTGATATTTTTGGACCATAAAATTGACCAGCATGGTATTCAGCCAGTGGATGCTAAAGTCAGGGCTATTAAGGAGGCCCCCAACCCCCAAGAATGTCAATGAACTAAGATCCTTTCTAGGCCTTATTTTTGCCAAACATGAGCACTAAGTTAGCACCCCTTTATAACCTGTTGCAAAAGACAGTTACCTGGCAATGGTCAGAAACTGAAAATAAGGCATTCCAGGAGGCTAAAGATGGTATTTGTAGTACAGGGGTTTTGGTCCATTATGATCCCAGTAAGGAGCTTTCTTTGGCCTGTGATGCATCTCCTTATGGCATTGGGGCTGTGCTATCTCACACAATTGAAGGAAGTGAGCGCCCAATTGCTTTTGCTTAAAGAACCCTCACACCAGCAGAGAAAAACGATGCTCACTTGGAGAAAGAGGCATTATCACTGGTCTTTGATGTAACCCACTTTAGAGAATATTTACTGGGACGTTCATTTATCCTGTACACGGATCATCGTCCCCTGGTCACCTTGTTTTCGTAGAAAAAGCATATTTCTCCTATGGCATATTCTCGCATTCAATGCTGGGCCTTAACGCTTTCAGCATACTCTTATACAGTGCGATATCGTCCAGGACAGGAACATTGTAATGCTGATGCATGTAGCAGATTACCATTAGTTACCAATGTGGGTAATTCACCTCTGCCAGTAGAACTGGTGTTGCAAATTGATAAAATGGAAGTAGGCCCTGTCTCACTAGATGATATTAGTCGAGCAACTCTAGAGCATGAAACCTTGGCTCAAGTGGCAAATTTAATTCGTAATGGCTGGCCAGAACACTTACATTCCTTCTTGATAAATACAGTGGATAGGAACCTCAGCCCTTACTTTAGGTAAAGATTCGAGTTGTCATTAGAAGGAGACATAATGCTATGGGGAAATAGGATAGTTATTCCTAAGGAAATGCGAACAAGGGCCCTTCAGGAATTACACAGCACCCATCAAGGTATTACAGGCATGAAAAGTATTGCTCGATCTTTGTTGTTGTGGCCAAATTTAGATGAGGATATTGAGAAGTGGATGGGTAATTGTAAAGTCTGCATAGAAAAGTCTAATATGCTTACTAAAAGTCTGCAGCCATGGCCTGTGGCAACTAGGTCGTGGTCGCGTATCCATGTAGATTATGCAGGGCCAATTGACAACCACATGATACTTGTAGTGCAGGATGCACACTCTAAATGGATCGAAGCCATGGCAGTCAAAAGCGCTACCGCCCTGGTAACCTTACAGTAACTGTACGAGATTTTTGAACGGTTCGGGTTCCCTGACGCTATAATGAACGATAATGGTCCAGCTTTCAGAGCCGGGGAATTCGAAGCATTTGTAAAGAGAAATGGCATTAGGCATTTATTCACAGCCCCTTACCACCCATCTTCAAAAGGGCAGGCAGAGAGGGCTGTCCAATTTATAAAACACAGACTGGAGAGTCTAAGCATAAGATTAGCAAGAATTTTAATGAATTTCAGACGAACTCCTTTAGCCATCCATGGAGTGTCCCCATCCGAAATTTTATTGGGTAGGCAAATAAGATGCAGATTGGACCTAGTGCACACTCCACCCAAACTAAACCCTACTTCTACTTCTCGCAAAGGTCTGGAGGTAGGACAAAAATGTTACTGTAGGAATTATGGAAAGGGGGATAAGTGGGTGCCAGGGATAATTAGAAATAACATGGGAGAGCAAATGCGTGCTATTGAACTTCCCAATGGTACAATAGCCGAGAGACATTTAGATCAATTACAACCTCGGCAGGACCCGCTTATGGATAAAGGTCAGGATGAAAAGAACCCGGGGCTAAGGGAAACTGGAACTAAGGAACTCGCAGCACCTGAGCCACAGGCAAATCCAGTTTCTCCAGAGGATGGGCAGGATTCGTGTTATAGGAAATCTGAGAGTACACAAAGTTCAGTATCCCCAGTTAGTAAGGCAACCCCCTCCGGTCGCCCCTCGCGTACGATAAGATTGCCCGCGAGATATAGGGACTAAGCTAAGTGGGAAGGAGGTGTTTGCATCTGATAGTAGGAGCGAGAGTTTAACTCCATGGACTGATTTGCAACTTCAACCCCATGAAAAAAAATCAGTACTACTACTTCAACTAGCACTGCAACCGTCACGAGTTGTTGTAAGAACCATGTGCATATGATACGCAGTAATGCATGTACAATCTGAATAAAATGTTAAGTTTGTGTTAATGTTGTTTCGTTAATATCTTACTTCTACATAATGAAATAAGGAGATATTTCAGTTTTGATATGAGTTAACAAAAGTTAAAATTTTAGGGAAACCCCTATCTATGCCCCTGACATTATATATCAAAAGTATAAAGTTAATATTCAGATGGATTTATGTAGAACTGAATCTGTTTGAAGAAATAAAACATACTAAATATTAAAATTTATTATGTTTGGAATGTTTTGAACAAAGACTTAATATATTTTTAACATCTTTTCCTAACACCTATTTCATAAGATAGGCATTCTGAAAAGTTACTGCTAACCTTGATTACATCACTTTCTAAAATTGTTTGTCACATACCCCCCCCAAGGGGAGCAAGCTCCCTCCAAAAATATATATCAGTTATTTTAAAACATTTATATTAACTCTATTAACAATAAAGTTTAAAATAGTGGATTGCCCCCTCCCTACCTACCAGAAAAAAAGGAAACCTATTACACTACTGATTTCCAGTGTGAATTCATAAAGTGAAAGTAATTGAAGCACATAAAAAAGGAAATCAAAATTTGAATATTTCAAGGTAATTTCAATCCTCAATTTCTATATTTAGCTGTAAATATAGGAGTACAGTATGGAACCTCTTATCCAGAAACCCACAGCTATCCAGAAACATTTTTCAATCAATTAAATTCCTATTTTTCCGAAAAAAAAAGCAAGAAATGAGGGTTTTTTTATATTTCTTATGTTTTTGGTTTTTTATTTTGAGTACTACAGCTAGAATTTATAAAGTAAGCAATCTGGTAAGGTATTTTATTTATTTTTTTAGTGTGTGACTATTTACAAGAAGTTATCATATATTTACTACTTCCTCTCTAAATGATTATTATTTATCTTGATTATATTAGTTTTTTTATATTATTTTTCTAATATATTAACAATTAATGTTTGATTCTAATCAAAAATAAAAAGTAACATTTATGCTACCAATCAAATCAGTAGATGTCATGTTAATGCCCAACCAGTTATCCAGAAAATTCAGTTATCCGGAATACACCCAGTCCCAACCATTCTGGATAACAGGTTCCATACTGTACCAGAATTTAAATGAATTTGACTAAAGAATTTTGTGCAATTATGTATAGAAATAGAAACCTTATTCACACTTGAATTTCTCATTAAAATATTTTTATCAGTATTATATTACTTAGCTGTTATATTAGCAATGCCTTTGTTTGTTATATTACTTTCAGCTTTTTAAAGCAAAGTTTTATGCTTTAAAAAGCTGAAAGTATTTATACTGATCAATTGGTGTTAGGTATAGCATTGTTCATATGCATTCACCAGCATAGTTTTTATATTCCCTTTAGTTTTGCTTTGAGTGGCAACAGTTGTAAAGGGTTATTATTAGTATTTTGTTGGTAGAATAAACTTGTTCTTTTTTTGGTTGTGTTAAAACTTTTATTGAGTTTATATAAGTAGAAATGAGTTTATGAATGGACAAAATGGTGAACATTTAATGTCGTATCTGAAATTTAGCGACCTGGACGCGATCAAAATATAAGAGGTCAGTATCTAAGAAATACTTAATTGAATTTTTAGTTTTGGTTTGCAATGGAGCATCTTGTTAAGAAGCGATCTCCATTAAGAACATTTTACTAGGACATATAAAAGTTTAATGTCTCTGTTCGATAATGAATATGTAAAAATTAGTGATGTTAAGATTAAATTAGCTACTTTAGTACGCATTAGTGCTGACGATAATGGTAAAAGTTATTCTGATGAATTTGAATCTGTAGAAGAATATAAAGTCAAATATGATGAAGCTATAGTTTGTGTCAATTCTTTTATAGAAAGTAAATCACAACCAAACAGGAATATATTAAATAATGAGAAATCAAAAATAAAACTTGCCAAACTTGAACTAATGAAATTTGGCGGTGACGTTAAAGAATGGTTGTGTTTCTGGAGTCAGTTTAAACGAATTCACGAGCATAAAGAAATGGAGTTAGAAGACAAATTCCAATATTTAATACAGTGTATGTCGTCAAGAGCGAAAGAGTTAATCGATAGCTATCCACCTACAGCAGAAAATTACACAAAAGCGATTGAAAGCCCCAAAGCAAGATTTGGCCGTGAGGAATTGTTAGTGGAATACTATGTTCGTTAATTATTAACTTTAGTTGTTAAAAATGCTACCAAATCAAGACTTAGTATCACCCAGTTATATGATAAACTTGAATCCCACCTCAGATCATTAGAATCCATTGGGATGACCTCAGACAAATATTCTGCAATGCTCTTTCCACTTGTGGAGTCGTGTATTCCAGAAGACGTGTTGAGAGTTTGGTTGAGAAATTCAGTAACTGAACAGAAATCATATAGTGCAAGACTGACCCACCTTTTAAATTTTCTAAGGGCTGAGGTTGAAGGCGAAGAAAGAATAACTCTAGCAAAGTCAGGTATGAAGCAAAGTGATCCCTACAGGAAAACTCATAAGGATAGGGAAGATATTACTATACCTACTGCAAGCTACTTATTTTCAGGAGCTAAGGAAATAAATAAGAATGATGTAATAAATTGCATATTCTGAGAAAAATCTCATCAAAGTAAAGATTGCTACAAAGCACAAAATTTAAGTCATGATGAAAAATATAAAATTATGAAAACGAAAAACTGTTGCTTTGCATATTTGAAACAAACCAGCATTGAGCTAAAAATTGTAAAAGCTAAGTTCGGTGTATGTTTTGTGGTAAAAAGCACTACCTTGTTTGTTATCCAGAATTTAAGCAGAAATCAAAAGTTCCTGTCGAGTGCAATCAAGAAAATTGCGAAATAAGCACTCTTTCGTCAACATGTACTTCAGGAAGAGTTTTGCTTCAAACTTTAGTGGCTGCTACTCAACATAAAGGAAAGAAACTTCATCTTCGAGCTTTAACCGATACTGGATCTGAATATTTCTATGTTTTAAAATAACAGTAGATTCCTTATAAATAAGATCAGAAGCTCATATAAAAAAATTAACACATGTTGTGTTTGGAGGAAAGACATCTGATATGAATCATAAATGTTGAGAATGTGCATACTGGTTATAGCTGCAAGATTCCTGTTTTAGATCAGCCTATAATTTGTGGATCTGTTCCTAGTCTCCAGAAAGGACCTTGGATATCAGAATTAGCTGGAAAGGGAATTCATATCACAGATGTTGATTGTGTCAATCCGCAGATTGATCTTTTGATAGGCTCTGCTGGAAATATTTATACTGGAAAAATAAAAAAATTAAGTACAGGCATTTTTTCCATGGAAACACTGCTAGGATAGGTTTTGATGGGTAAACCGCCAACAACTGGAGGTAAAAATTCTATTGCTGCTGTAGTTACCTCCCTCTTAATTCACAATCAAGATATCAGAAACCTCTGGGAATTAGAAGCCATTGGCATTACAGATCCCTTTAAATTGAAATCTAGAAGTGAGATTGATAAGGTCGTAAATGATCATTTTATCGCAAATTTAAGAAAAGATGCTGAGGGAAGATATGAAGTGAAATTGCCATGGGTACATGACAAAAATCTTCTGGAGTATAGAGATATAGCTGAAAGAAGACTAGAAAAAACAACAACTAAGTTAAAAATGGAAGTAAAATATGATGCATATAACAATGTGTTCGAGGAGTGGTTAAAAGAAGCTATAATTGAAAAGGTACCACTTGAAGAACTATCTAAATCTGGTTGCTACTTGCCACATAGAAGAATTTTCAAGCAAAATTCAAGAACAAGGTTAGACCAGTTTTTGATGCATCAAATAGAAAGAAAGGATTTCCTTCACTCAATGATTACCTTGAAAAAGGACCTAACAACTTAGAATTAATACCGTCATTGTTAGTAAGATTTAGAGAAAAAAGAATAGGTGTTATATCTGAAATAAAAACGGCCTTCTTACAGATAAGCATTGCCAAAGAAGATCGAGATTATCTTCAATTTCTGTGGCGGAAAGATAGTGAGAGAAAAGAAATTCAAGTTTTTAGGCACTGCAGAGTAGTTTTCGGAGTTACCTGTAGTCAGTAGGGATCGACCGATACCACATTTTCGCCGATGACCGATACCGATACTTTACCTATAAATTCATTTTCAGAAATAGCCGATACCGATACTTTTAAGTTATGGTATCGGCGATACCGATACTTAACCGATACCGATACTTTACATAATTTAATGTAATTTAAACCTACATTTGTTGGACAGTTTTTGTAACGAGAGTGTAGTTCTCGTTAAAATGAATAACAGAATGATGAAATTTGATCCCAGTAGAAAGCATTAAAAAGAAAAAGCAGTGGATACATTAAAATGTGAATATACAGTAGTTCTAGTCTTTCTTTTCTATTCAAATCATGCCGACGAATGGCCGAATTTATAAAAAGCTGAGCACTGGGAAGCGTCTTAGTGTGCAGGTTCGGAATTCTTTCTCCTCGCGTGGCTGTCGATCTAGCGGTTTAGAGTTTTGGGCGATTTTCTCCAGATGTTACGTGAATATGCGTTAGACTCCCTGAAAAAGTCCTCCGCCCAAGCCCCCACGCATAGGTAGATGCCCCTCATTTAGGCTTGACAGAACACAAACACGCGGGGTGGGAGTTAAAGGGCTATAAGATAATCCATTTCATTTCCAGTGCCGACTGGTGCAAATATTTAAATCAATTTTTCTCAACTAATCTCAACAATCAATTTTTCTCTATTTTGTAGCCTAATTGTTGCTATGAGCCAGATAAAAGGTTTCCATATTAGACCCAAAACAGCTTCCTGCTTGCTTCTTACTATATGTGTCTTTCTTGCAATTTTTATTTAGATTTTCTTTAATTAGAATTCTTTCACATATGAAAATATTTTTTAGATTACTTAAACTGCATTAAATTGTGATAATGTATGAACTGTACAGTATTATGTAACTACATATGTATTTAGATATTGTTCATTAAATACGTATGTAAATTCTTCCCTTAAAATGCATAATAAGTTCACATTAATTATTGGTTTTATTTATCTGCTCCAATAATTTAACCACTAAGTGAATTATTAAATGTTTTAGCAAGATTTCTGTTTAATATGAACTCATATGATCATTTTTAAGTTCTTTCTGAAAATCTGAATATTTTGACGGACAGGGTTAAGTCACAATTAATCCGGAGGGATCCATGTATTTGATCTTTTCCGTACGAAGAACAGGTACACACCGATTAGTCCTGTGTTTTCCTTACATACAAACCAAATACTATTCACAAGAAATATGTTTTTACCCCAAAATTTGAAATAAACTAAATAATAATTAGCATTACTAATTATACTAATACAGCTTTAACTTTTTAAATTAACAATATAAATAATTATTAGATATTGATAATTATTACACTTCTCAAAACAGAATGATACACAAATCCTACGTTCTCGCATTAATCTGACAGATAATACAGTCATTAAATGTTTGATAATTCGTACTTTTGATATTTTGTAATGTTTTAAAAATGAATCATTAACTTCTTGACCAACATAATTAATGTTCACGGGAGTCGCCAGTTTTCAAGTCACTGCCAAAAAGTTAACTTCTTTGCGACAGAAAAAGGAATAAATTGTTTTTACATATAGGTTTCGTTTATAATTTTAGTACCATTAATTTTTTCATTGAAACAGCTACAATATGAAGAAAAATATTTTTGCTCGTTTTTCAAGCTGTGCCTTGGAAGGTCTAAATAAGAGATGCTTTAAAATGACGAGATTAAATGAAGGTTAAAGAAAAATCCAAAAATCATAAAGTAAATTCAATTTTCAAGCCTTTAAAAAAAGTTGCTACTTAAAGTATCCATATTTAATGAAATTGATCTTCCAGTGCTTTTTGTTTTTATGATCATTGTTAACATGTTTTTCTGTGATTGATATGAACAAATTTTATCTGTCTTAATTCTAAGCTCTGAGCAGAGGCGGCGCGGCACAGTAAGCAAGGTCTGGGTGCCATCGTCGAAAAGTGGGCCATTTCGAACTAAAACTGAGAAAATCTTGATCTAGAGCAGTGGTTCTCAAACTTTTTTGTCATTCTCTTCAAAAAATCTTCAACTAGATTTTTTTTTTCGCGACCCACTACTACATAACGATAACCAATATAGGCTATATAAAATAGTATAGTTTACTATATATATAAAATACTAAAATTTAATTTTTCCCATCGCATTCTGAAGTTCTATAAGCTAAATAGAAGCAAATTCCTCAAACGTATTTCGAAGGCAGAAATATTACGCTTTAACACACATATGGGCAACCGCCGGCCCGCAGAACATTTGAAAACTCCGTATAAACCATTCAATATCCCATATAAATCTCAATTATACGGCCCGCGACTTCGCTAATATCCTGAAGTTTGGCCCAAACTTTTCAAAGGTTGCCCATACCTGCTTTAGCACTTTAAAGTTCGTCATCCCCTAAAATATCAAACGATGTCAGGGACCGTCTCCCCCATCAAGTGCACTACATATTTTATTACATCTAAATTCGTGGATTGTCCTTAGTTTTGAACATTTCATTTTATACAATGAAAAGTAGGAAACCGTAAGTTTAACAAATTTATAATAAATACCAATTTATTTTTAATTGAAAGTCATAATTTAATACTTTTAAACATCGAATTAACTAAAAAGTTTGTAATATTTGCTGAAATAACTGCAAAAATCTCTGTGCAACAAAATTTTCTCTATAGCGAATTTTTCAGTTCGTTATAAGGAGATTCAATTGTGTGTGTATATATATATATATATATATATATATATGAATGAACTCTTTTTCGAGTCAACACAGTGAGAAAATAAACTTTTATAAAACTGAAGTAAAATTATAGCCTACCTCTCGACATTTGTTTTTTGCAATCCTTGCAGAGAGCGTATTTAGTGTTGGGCACCAATTCAAAATAATTTAGAAGAATAGGCGATTGTCCTGTTAAACTGTCATCTAACGATTCTTCGTCCATAATTTCGACCACACTTGTGATTCGACATCCATTTAGCGATGGTTAGAATTAAAAAAAAAGAAAACACAGTTCTAGGGATGGACGCGAGACGAAAAATAGGAGTCTCGCGTCTCGCAAAATAGCCTAAAACTTTGTCTCGTCTCGCAAAAATCCCTATATCGTAATGTTAAAAATGTGTGTCTCGTCTCTCAAAAAAACTGTAAATCTCTGTCTCGTCTCGCAAAAAAGTCGTCTCGCGTCCATCCCTACACAGTTCGAAAACACTCGCACAAACAAATGTGCCAATGAAACGACGCCTCTCATCTCATTACCAAAATAAAGATTCTAGAATGGTGTTGCGCCTGCGTGGTTTTCTCTGAAAAGCGAAGTATCGGTTGAAAAGTATCGGTGAAAATGGATGAAAGCAACAGAAACCGATACTTTCCCGATACTTTTAGAATCGAAAGAACCGATACCGATACCTAAAAAAATCGGAGGTATCGGCGCCGATACTATCGGTCGATCCCTAGTAGTCAGTTTATTCTCGGAGCAGTTGCTCTGATACAAATTGACCCGGACGTGCTTATGTCATCATCTAGAGAATACATATATAGAACGCAAATAAATTGCTGAAGAAAATTTCAGAAATTGCTGAATTTATTGAGATCATTTTATGTTGATAGCTGTGTCACTTCATTGGACACAGAAAGTGAAACGCAACATTTTATAGAAGTCCTACACAGTTAATGCAAAATGCTTAATTTGAATTAAGAGGCAGGGAGTTTATCAATTTTAATGTATCAACTCCAGAACTAGAAATATCTCATGTCTTAGGAGTGCTGTGGAATCGAAGAACTGACACTTTATCGTGAAATTAATTTAGGACCTGAAATGACAGAACCATTTACTCGAAGAAAGTTACTTTCTATTGCACAGAGAGTTTTTGACCCGATTGGGTTTTGTTGCCCTGCAACATTGTATCCAAAATTACTTCTTCAAGAAAGTTAGAAATCAAAACTTGGTTGGGATGAAGAACTGTCAAAAGATGTTAATGAGAAGTTTAAGAAGTGTTCAAGGATTTTCACCTTTTGAAATTGGTAGAAATCCCAAGATATATGTCTACAGAAAATTGTGTATC
>JAWZYV010003226.1:0-25584 GCA_038373885.1 Cheiracanthium punctorium | reverse complement strand
GTTAGAAATAAGCGGTCGTTAGTCGTATTTTTCACCCAGAAATTTAAGTTTGACGACCATGAAATAATACCTGGTCGTCATTTTTTACGCCTAACTTTAAAAAAAAAATTCTTAGCAAAGCATACTGATCAACGGCAATCGCTATAACATACTTGACACATTCAGAATTTTACGAAAGGTTTATCACCAATCACCCTTCAAACCATATTACCTATTCAGAATTACATGGAATAAGTCATTATCAGAAATCTCATTAATATAGGGTAATTTATCTGATTTTGAGACACCAGGCTAGTGCCTCGCTTACCCATGTGATAGTCAGGTTCTGTTTTTGCCATAAATTTAATGAAATGTTACATTTGTTTTTTTCTCAGTAAAATTATTTTTTTCCCCTGGGTTTCTTTTGTTTGCTTGTTTCCTTTTTTCCCCCTTTAAGGCTAGAGCTCAGTGCATTTTTTGCTTGGCGATGGCGCATGACCTTGCACATATGGATTGCACAGAGAGCCTGCATAGGATGCAGAATTTTATAAAAGAACAGTATTTTGCAGCTCCAATTTTTTTTTTAAATATTGCAGTAATTTTATTATTATTAATTCGTTAGCAGCATTTTCCAGCATTTAACATTCTACATATTTACTTTCCTACTTTCACATGTATATATTTAGTAAACAAACTTTAATTAGTATTCATACTTGGCTATTATGATTTGATATTTGAATGACTACACTACATAATTTTAAAATTACGCCCAAGTAGATCATTTTGGCAACTAAGATAAAATAGTTGGGTGCCATTGGCACCTCACTTTAATATCTTAATTTCTAACCCTGACACATATATGCAACAAGCTTTGGATGTGTTTTTGACATGACAAGCATCAAAAACTGGTAATCCAAAAAAGAAAGAGAACAATATATAAACTTATGCAGTATATTTACATTTGGCATAACTAAATGTAAAATTAAAATTGATTATATTAAAAAATAACAATTATGCTAACACATACTAACTATAAATGAAGGGAAAGATTAACTAAATAAAAAGGCAATTTTGACCGCTAGTTAAAAGTTCAATAAGAGTATTCAAAAAGTCAGCCAAACAGTATGTTTGTTACATCCACTGCACAATTCATATCAAAACTTAAGATTTCTCAGCTAACATAATTAATTATGACGTTTACATAATGAAATATGGATATATATAAATTTTCGTTAAAAACAGGATTTTACTTAATAAAAAGTTGGCAAGGTAACGGGTAATAAATGTTTAGTATTTGAACGATGCATATTAAAAATAGATAATAATAATTAAAAATAAATAAGATGATCAATGCAACAATTTGGTTAATACACTTGCAGTTTAACCCTCTGAGCGTCTTGGAAATGGGCAAATAATGTAAAGTTTTTTTCATTGCAAAATTTTCAGGCAGCTTTTAAATTATTTAAAAAATAAAATTTTGATAGGAAGATTTGCAATTATTAAAAAGTTAACTCCTAAAATATGCATAAGCTTTAATATCGAAATATATTTTATGATGCCTTGGTGTTATAAATTATTTAAATTATAGATGCATTGCAGTGAAAACTGGAATGAAGTGAACGGGATTTTACGTCTCAGCCGCTTGGAGGGTTAAGCAATAGCTATTATAGAAATATTTAAATCAATTTTTAATTCTTTTAAAATATAATATTTTAAACAGTGAATAAAATTACAACAGCATAAATAACTTTTATAATAAAAACAAAATCATTTCTTTTTCTCCACATCTTTAATTAAAAATTTGGTAAATCTCACTGTCCGAATAGGGAAACGTAAACAAACAACAAAACGAGACGCTGGGCAGGCCGGATTAAAGTGCTCTCTGGCGATTTGGCGTAAGAGTTGTTTATCCCGCTGTTATACACTGCACGCTAGGGGTTGCCGCCCGCACCGCAAGTTGATCCGCGAAAAACAGTAGAGTTATAAATTCCATGTTCTTTTCCTAATATTTTTTTATTTTATTTGTTGATTAATATATATTTTAATGCATTTAAAATTGCAGTCTAAAATTACAAATCCAAAATTTTTATTCATATTTAAATGCATGCATTTAAATATGAATGAAAAATTTTAGATTTGAAGGTAATATGTTACGGAAATAAAAAAGAAACAGTGGACAGTTAAAAAGCAATCATCGTTTGGCTTTTGTATGAAATTTACATACGATTAGAGAAAACCCTTCTTTATTAAATGTTTAGTCCGGGGTTTTAGCAATTAATAGATATGGATTATAGATGCAGATAAACTCTTCGGGTTTAAACCTATATGTTTCCATGGATGCAGATTGAAGCGAGGACGAAAATTGCATTACTGATTCTTGTAGGATACTGAAAGATTAATATGGGCTAGCAATAATGTGTGTAACAACAAAGAATAATAACCGCTCGTCTTTGTAACGGCAAGAAAGTAAATGTTAAACTTTGTGTAAAGTTCATTTACATATAATCTATATTTATAAAATGCTAAATTCTTTTAATCAAGCACAAACTACTAATTCAATGAAAGAAAAAACTAATTCGTATTCAAGAACGATTTTTTAAGACTTTCTTTGGACCATTTTGTTTCAGTGAAAAATTAATAAGGCAAATAGCTAAAAACTTAAAATTAAATGAGAAAGCAAATTCTAGATAATTTTTTTACTGTTGACTTTGTTTTAAACCGCAAAAGATTTCTTATTTGTTTTAAATACAACTTACTGTAATTCAGTCAAAACATTGTCTATGTATAAAGACAGGGAAAAAAAAAAAAAATGAACGGTGAAATCTGGAAATTTCTTGTATTGTCAATGACATTTTGTCTTTTTTTTTCCAATGGCAAAGGCAAGACAAGGGAAATAAGTAAAACATTAAGAAAAATAAAAATATAACAAGAAAACTGTAAATAGCTGCGAGATAAAATTTCATGCTCAAACGTTGAATTTCCCAAATTTCCATTATTGTTATTGCATAAATAAATATGTACTTTTTAAAAACCCAACCCCCTCCCCCTCTAACACCTTACTTCTATTCCATAGCAGTGACAGAAACGGATTATTGAAATGCTGTATGTAAATATACTGCAACAGAAAAAGAATGTGGTCGCGAAAAACAGGCAAAGAATATAAATAACCACTGCGTGAAGAAGTCCAGCTCTCATAGGGATAATGTAAGAGCAGAAACGCGCGCATGCGCGGCGTTGGCGGAAACAGTGTTGGTTAAAAAAACAACTTTACAGGGCTCAAACGCAGATCCGAAACTATTTTCGCCTTTGCTTTGAGTTAGCTGGGAGTTATTTTCCCCCCCTTTAATGAAGAAACGCCGTTTAAAATGCTTTCATTTATAAAATCGGGTAACGATCAACTAAATAATATTGGTGTAAAAAAGTTTGATCATTGTTAAAGTTTACACTTTTGGGAAAAAATTTATTTATGAAACTTAGGTTATTTTAATTACTATTTTGTTACAGGAATCGCTGCTTAAACTTGTTTTAATTATAAATTCGCTGAACGATCGGCGAAATAATATTATGATTAAAGTTCAATCACAAGTGTGATTAAAGTTAGACTATTGTTAGTTTACACTTTGGGGGGAAAAAATTATTTATGAAACTTAGGTTATTTTAATTATTATTTTGTTACGGGAATCGCTGCTTAAACTTCTTTTAAATATAAATTCAGGAAACAATCGATGAAATAATATTGAATATTGATTTAATCCAAATCCAGTTGTTTGAATTAACACTTTTGGGGTAATTTGAACTTGAAGCAAGGGTTGTTATTATTATTATTTTGTAATGAGAATAGCTGTTTAAACTTGCTGTTTAAATGCTGCAAAATTCAATATCCAAGTGTGTTTCCTTTATATATTATTAATAACTTTTTAAAATATTAGTGAAATGCTGGTAATTTTTTTTACCTACATATTTTATTTAAAATATTAGCAGTTAAATCACTTCACATAGTTATGAATAATTAATGTTGAAAGTTTATGAATGTTAGGACTATCTGCCAAGGATGGGGGTGCCTTGGTAGGAGGACTTTATACGGGTTTCTAACGCTTATTCACATGTGATATTAGTAAGTAACAACTTGAATCAATTTAGTACTATGGTACTATACTACATCTTTCATTCATGATATAAAAAATATGTATTTATTTACTATTCGGTTGTCGAATATTTAAATATTTGGCCGAACCGTCACGGTATACTGCCGAATAGGCAGTATACCGAATACCAACCGAATATTCGGTGCATCCCTACATTGTACATTACCATACATAAAGAATTTGTTGATAGCTTCATTACAAATTAAGTAACACATGGTATACTCTTACTAAAATTAACACTTAAATTATTGCATACCTGCCAACCTTAGAAAATTAACATCAGTAAAATTATGTCCTCATTTCAGTAAATTTTTACCTCCCATCAGTAAAACTGAGTTCATTTATTTTTTTGGTACAAATAATTCGTGCTCTTGTTGCTTTTCATTCATAACTGAGCCTGCTCTACTTAGTGTTTTTTTTCCTTACCTGGTTTAATTAGGGAGGGGGGGGATTTAAAAAACTAAATTTAAAATAGTAATCAGTTTTTATCCTTACGGCATTAAAGATTTAAATGAAAGAGTTGTAAAAGAAAAATATTTACTCACAAGAGCGATGGAAAAAGATTGAATTGAAAATCTGAACCTGCCCCATTCAATGAAGTGTTTTTTTTTATTGGTTTCCTTGAAAGAGGAAAGGGGGGGGGGGTTAAAAAATAATTTTAATTTCAAAATAGGAATCAATTTTTACTCTTATGGCATTGGAGATTTAAATAAAAGAGTGCTGAAGGGAAAATATATATTCTCTAGACGGATGGAAAAAGATTGAATTGTTAGAAATTGCGAACTTCGAAATTCGCCAAGCAATCCGTAAAATTACTAGTCATCTCCGTACATCAGTAAATTAATGCCAAAATCCGTATATTTTACGGATAATCCGTAAAAGTTGGCAGGTATGTTATTGGGTCTTTTGGAAACCTATGATATTAGCCTTCAGGTTCATTCACTCTAGCTGTGTTACAAAGGTCACACTTAACATGGGAAGACTTATTTTTTCTGTAGAAAGAAAAACTAATTAATAATGCGTAAAGTCAAAACAAAAGTTTTAGAAATGACAATATTGAAGCAAAATAGCTCGTACATTAACATGAAACATTTTCACAAATAACTTTTATCCGCAATGTATATAACCAAGGGTAGAATCCTGTGTTTTGTTTTCTTTTTGTGCTGCCCTCGGGCAATCTCTGAAATTATTTTGGTCACCCCCAAGTACAGTTTGTTGCCCATACGACTTTTGCAATACAGTTTTTTTTAAATTTAATATAGCCGTTACTATGGAAAATGAATTTTTGACTATGTCTGTTTTGACTATGATGGCAGAATTTTCTTGACTGTGATCGGCTGCTTGTAAACAAATAGGAAACGAGCACACTGAAGATAAAACAATAGTAGTTCCTCTCTCAACCATATTTCATTATATGAGATAGCTATTATAAATATGATATATCATCATTTCTGATCTTGCCTGTATAGCCAAACTCTGTTACAGCAAACCTGGTACATAACGAACTACAGTTTACCAGTTAACACAATAACGCCTCTAGATGTGTATTTCACATTCAGAATAAGCCTTAAGAATATGAGCTTTTACGCATTGCTTTTCCATACAAAATTAAGTATATTTTGATAAATGATAATGATTTGCCGATTTTAAATTTAAAAAAAATCCAATTATTGTATTGTATCAATGAAGTTTACTATTTGATTTCTTAGCAGTTCCGATAATGGGTGTAACAAACATAACTTTTGTTCTCCTGAAATTCATTATAACACAGTTCAAGCGTAGTAAGTTTTTGGAAAGCCAAAGTGATTATAATGTTAATTGCCTCTGCTTGTGCACACTAAAAACAACTACTAAACCCATGTTTAACCTGTTTGCTCTTATCATTAGAAAGATGCAATGGAGAAGACTTCCTTCAATCAATGTTGCTTAACAGACTAGTTCTTTAAATGCTCCATAAATGCATTTAAATGCTCTTTAAGTGCAATTAATGTGTAATTCTAATCAAAAATAGAGAGTAACATTTGTGCTACCAATCAAATCAGTAGATATCATGTTAATCCCCAACCAGTTATCCAGAAAATTCAGTTTTCCAGAATACACCCGGTCCCACCCATTCCGGATAACAGGTTCCATACTGTACTACAAAAATCGCTCTGTTAATGTATACAAACAATAAAAATATACAAGCATGTTTCACATAATGGCCACTACAGCAAACGGATTTACTTTCTCTTACGAAATATCGCAAACATAAATTAATAACTGCTGACAAAAGCACACAGTTGTAGAAGCGATCAAGATAAAACTATTCGCAGCGAAAGCATATTGATTTGAATTGCAGTGCAGCATATTTGTTGCATCGGTAACATTAAAAAACAATTATCAATATAAACAAATTATACATAAATCAATATAAACAAATAATGTAAATGTCAGTTAAAGAACGTACAAGATGTACTTACGTATTAGATGAATTGAAGATTGTTTCTTCTTTTCCATTTTGATCCGATTCACGGACTAAGAGGGTTCAGGATAGAGATGGCCAATGATTCGATGAGTCGAATCAGTGATTCGAATCTTGGTACTGAGTGGCTCAGTCTTTACACTCACTCTCTACTGATTCGAATCTCAAGCCCTCAAGGGAAATACATTCCAAGTGCGAAGGGAAGAAAAACTTATTTTCCCTTTGCCGTTCCCAGGGATTTTCCCTTACTCTTTCAACTCTTTTCGACTCTTTACGACTCTGAGTCGATAGATGATTTGAAACAGTAAATGAGTGGGTGTGGCTGAGTTGGTCACTGAGTTGGTGCAGCAACGAATCTTTACTGATTCAGTGTTTCGCTCTGTTTCGGTGATGTATGCTATCGTTGAGATTCGTTAGTTTTTCGAATCTTCTATCGACTCAGAGTCGAAAGGAGCCGAAAGGAGTTGAAAGGATGTTTCATTTAATTGGAGGGGTTTTTTCGAATCTTCTATCGA
This sequence comes from Cheiracanthium punctorium, assembly GCA_038373885.1. NCBI lineage: Eukaryota > Metazoa > Arthropoda > Arachnida > Araneae > Cheiracanthiidae > Cheiracanthium > Cheiracanthium punctorium. The sequence goes on along the minus strand of JAWZYV010003226.1, from coordinate 18,481 downwards.
CTCAGAGTCGAAAGGAGTCGAAAAGAGTTGAAAGGATGTTTCATTTAATTGAAGTTTTTTTTTCGAATCTTTGGTGTTTCATTTCTTGGTTGGTGGTCGGATTTTAAAGTTTTATCTGTCTGTGGGTGTGGAGTGGGTCGAACATCGTTTGCTTTTGGCGGGTGGCATAGGCGTTACTTCCTAAGGGCAAGAGGGGTCAATCTCCCCCCCGAAAAAAAAATTAAGAAAATCCCTCCTTCCAACTTGACTGACTGATTTAATATTTGTTTAAAATTTAATGAAACATCCCTTTTCTACTTTTAACTTTAATATATGTCCCCCTGCCCCCACCCTCAAAAAAAAAAAAAAAAAAAAAAAAAAAAAAAAGGAACGTTAAGTTTACATGGTGGCGGATTTTCATGTGAAGGGAAATAGAATGAAATAAAGTTAGGATTGTGCTTGTCACTTTTAATGAAGGATACAGGGGCGGTATTAAGCGCTCTCACAAAAGGACTTTGTAGTAAGCAAAATAACATTTCGCTTTATTGCAGCAGATTTCCTTGTTTTTTTTTACCTTGTTTTTCGTTTAAGGGGAATGATTTTATTTTCTTTCGTAATTCAGAGAAATACAAAATAGGGCCTAAAGCAGTGGCGTAGTTAGTGTTATTGACAGTGGCGTAGCCAGGATTTTATTTCGGGGTGGGCTGGGTATCAAATTTAAAGATAAAGTTCAATTGTAAGCTAAGTAAAGGGTCCATTTTTTTTTGGGGGGGGGGCAGCAGCCCCTCAGTAGGACTGGGCCAAAAATCGACATATCGGTTTTATTTCAACATCAAATATCCGATATTCCCATTTTCATTTCAGTGAAATCTCGAATTCGATAAAGGGCAAAAATACAGGCCGGCCAGGGGCGTAGCCAGAATTTTTTTATGGGGGGGGGGTTATGACTACTGCAACTCATATATATGTATACGTGTGTATGATAATGTAGTGAAGAATATACATTTTGTATGGCAAAAAATTCCTCATGGGGGGGTTATGACCCCCCTAACCCCCCCCCCCTTGGCTACGCCTCTGAGGCCGGCGATAAGAAAATCCTGAGATCAATACCAGCTTGTGATGCTTTTGCTACTGCTTTCTCTCGGAAAGCTTCTTCTTCTCTCATCGCAGAAAAAACAGCTCCATGGTTTATTAGTCTAATTACCATAATTAATTAACGTATATCTCGGAACCTATCCACCGGAGCGCGTTTTTATTGATTCTCGACCCCCCCTAGACTCAACACCCCACCGATACTAAAAATTTCGAATGCTTTGACACCAAACTTAACCTTTTAATCTTACAGGCCCAGGGGGTCATACGAAGCTCCCCTATATTTTCAATTTGGGCATTTTAAATACTAGCCTCCTCCGGCGGCATCTCCAAAGTCTGGAAACCATCCCAGAGCCAATTTCTACATGTTTGCAGTCCTTTTAAGCCTCAATCATGGTTAATTAGTCTAATTACCATAATTAATTAACGTATATCTCGGAAACTATCCATCGGAGCGCGTTTTTATTGATTCTCGACCCCCCCTCTGGGACCCCCATCGATACATAAAATTTCGAATACTTTGACACCAAACTTAACCTTTTAATCTTACAGGCCCAGGGGGTCATACGAAGCTCCCCTGTATTTTCATTTCGGGCAGTTTAAACATTAGTTTTACTGGAGCAAGGAGAGAGAGATGCTAACTGCCCGAGAACTCAGCGGAGAAGAAACCCGATGAATGGGTGAAGGGTGTTTAAATAGTACGGCTTTCGGCGCAGAGAGAGGGAAAATTTCTTTAGTTGTTTTATTGATTCAAGATTCGAATCACTGATTCGAATCATCGAAGTAGTGAGTGAGTTGAGATTCGAATCAGTAAAGTGAGTCGAACCGCCCATCTCTAGTTCAGGACAATCATCCAAGCATTGCGAAAGAACTAAATGAAATTTGCCCAAAAGGTGGCGCTGGGAGTCGTACCCATTAATTTTTGGCGCATGCGTCGTCTGCTAGTAGCTGAAACGTAAACAAATATCAACGGAAGCACCCCGCGGGAGATACTTACGCCGTGTGTCGTCAGAGGGCGCCCGTGCCGTTAATTATTAAAAGGGGGTCGCATATTTTCCTTTCAGAGGCTGGCTGACGCAGTTTCACTAGCAGCTAGAACTCAAAAGGATACTTTTCTCCCTGACTGAAATGCGCATGTGCAAGAACTTCGCCTCTGATTCTTAGACAAATGGCTACCAAACATTGGCGCGAACGCCATGTGCTTGGCTAACTATAAAAGAACAGGAAATTTGAAACGATCTGTCGGACAGGAGAGCAAAACCTTGTGTTTTATTTCAAAAAAGTACATGCTGCGAAGAAATTAAATAATTATAAATGTTGCTTTTAAAGGATATTTAAAAAAGTCAATTGCTAACATTCATTTTTTAACTAAAAGTTGGATTAGTTTAAAAATGAAAATTTTAAATCAGCATTAAATTGCGTAACAAAAATTTTTAACTAAAAATATTCCTTTTTAAATTTTTAAAAAATTAAACATGGACTAGTGTTAATTTAGAAATTATAAATCAACATTGAAATTCCTGACAACAGTTTTAATTCTTTTTATTTATTTATTTATTTATTTATTTATTTTATTATTAACTTTGAGGTTAGAGTGAAATTAATGAAAGTCTATACAATAAATAATTGAAACATCTTCATTTTAAAGAGATAATTAATTGTTAAATAGAAAAAAATCTACTACTCTTTCATTCTAATTATTAGTTTGATTTAAAAGCATATATATATTAACCTATTTTATTTAATTGAATTTATTAATTTTTTTCATATTATACAGTTTTTTCACCTAATATAGTAAATGCGATTTAATTACATTTTATTATATGCTTTTTAAATCAAAGTAATAATTAAAATGAAAGAGTAGTAGGTTTTTCTTTCCCATTTAACTATTAACTCCTTAAAATGAACATGTTTCAATTATTTATTGTATAAACTTTCATTAAATTCACTCTAACCTCAAAAAAAAAAAAACTTATTGTCTGGAATTTCAATATTGATTTCTAATTTTTAATTTAAAACTTATCCGGGTTTAATTTTTAAAAAGGTATATTTTTTTAGTTTAAAATTTTTGTTACAAAATTTAATGCTGATTTAAAATTTTCCTTTTTAAACTAATCCAGCTTTTAGATAAAAAGTGCATGTTAGCAACTGATAAAAAATCAATCCTATAACATCCTTTAAAAGAACAAAATCTATAATCTTTTAATTTCTTCGCAGTTAGCACGACAATTTTTTAAACATCCTTTAAAAGCAAAATTCATAATTATTTAATTTCTTCGTAGCATTTACTTTTTTGAAATAACACTGTATGACAGATCGTTTGAAATTTGTAGTTCTTTTGTTGTTAGCCAAACACAGGGCATTCGCGCCAATGTTTGTATCTTTTTGTCTAAGGATCAGAGCTCGGAGTTCTTGCACATGCGCATTACAGTCAAGGAGAAAAGTATCCTTTTGAGTTCTAGCTGCTAGTCGCAGTTTCGCCCGTCTGCCGCTTCCCGATGACCGTCCTAAAGCCTCTTAGTCCGCGATCCGATTTCATAATTAATGGCGGCGTACGATCCACGATGTTGTCGTTTGAAGGAAGGAGGGAATCGCGCGGAAGACCTCGCAGCGATTAGTACGCATGCGCGAGTTGAGCGGAGAGGAGAGCCGAGAGCATCCTTGCCCCTGTACGGTTTGCTTTTCTGCTAGTGGACTTTCCGCCAGAGCCAGATGGCGATAGTTACGTCTCCTTCGAGCCGAAACGATGCGCTTGCGGTGCGGGCGGCAACCCCTACCGTGCAGTGTATAACAACTGGAGAAACGACTCTTGCCAAAGGAGTCTGACTGCACGCCAAATCGCCAGAGAGCACTTTAATCCGGCCTGCCCAGCGTCTCGTAACAACAAAGAGTGCATATAACTTCCTGTTGGCGTGAAAGCTTAAATACACCCTGCGATTCATTTTCTATTTTGGCAGACCAGGCAAATAAGACGGTTCCGAATGAGCCAATCACGAAGCGTACGGCCGGCTTATTTACATCTTTTGAAATCACGCCCATATCTGTGCAGTAAACCAAAATACGACTTCTGCACAGATCGGCAGCAGAGCCCGAAGTACTCCGCTTCCAGCCAGCCGGCAGCGGAGTCACGGCCGGTCATTCGGATTACTGTTTGTTTACAAATATCATTGTTGTGCATGCGAAATTTTCTTACGTTGTGAGATTTATGCAAGAATAAAGTTTTGTTTTTGAATTATAATTCATCGGATATTCTGTATTCCCTAGAAAACATCAAATTCCATTAATATTTATATTAAAGAAGTGTTTATTTAAATTCCTATTACGATATATTCAGATTCTTTTTTCTTTTATAAAAAATAAATGTACTGCTTGTTATTATTTATCATAGTGTTCATTTAAATACACTGCTGGCCACCCAAATTGCAACACCAAGAAAAACAAGAGATATCACAACAAAATTTATTGTGTAGATAACATGTTGACCAAGTAACAAATGATTAAATTTACAGCATTCTATGAAGCGTGGTTCCTGCCAAAATCAGTACCCAGAGTAGCCGCCGTTGTTGGAGATCACAGCTGCCACACGCCTCGGCATTGATTCAAAGAGACTTTGAATGTGTTCTTGGGGTACAGCAGACCAAGCAGCTTCCACACGTTGCCAAAGTTGATCTGGTGTGACAGCTGGGGATGAACTCTGGGTCAGTCGTTGAGCAACCATGGACCACATGTTTTCTATCGGCGAAAGATCCGGAGAGCGCGCCGGTCAGGGAAGCAATTCAATCTGGTGATTGACGAAGAACCCTTGGACAATGCGTGCCACGTGTGGCCGTGCATTATCCTGCTGAAATATGGCTGTTGGCAAGCCCTGAAGGTAAGAAAGGACAACTGGCTCCAACACCTCGGAGATGTAGCGCTGGCTGGTTAAAGTACCGGCAATGCGTACTAGAGGAGTGCGAGAGAGATATCCGATACCGCCCCATACCATAATACCCGGTGCAGGACCAGTGTGACGGTGCATAATGCAGCTGTTCAGCATCCTCTCTCCACGGTGTCTCCAGACTCGAATCCGACCGTCGTGGTGTTGCATACAGAAGCGTGACTCGTCAGTAAAGAGAATTTCATTCCATTCTGTCGTCCACATCCTTCTTTCATCGCACCATTGGCGGCGGAGACGTCTGTGGTTCCGCGTCAGAGGTAGACAAAGCAACGGACGTCTTGCGGACAGACCATTCTGCTGTAAACGACGTCGAATGGTACGCGCAGACACTGGATGATGCGTTACAGACTGAATCTGCTGTGATATGGTTCGTGATGTGACTGAGCGGTCCGTCACTGCCATGCGTACAATCTGCCTGTCATCACGTGACGTGGTGCACTGAGGTCGATGCGGTCGATCACGTCTGTCCGTCGTACCCTCCTGCACCAACGATCACATATCCGCATCACAGTTGTTTGGTTTCGTCCAATACGACGACCGATTTCCCTGAAAGATAACCCACAATCTCGGTATGCCACTATCCTTCCTCTGTCAAACTCGGATACTTGATCAAAAGATGATCGTTGTTTCCTACGAGGCATAATTTATCGTTTTTTTGAAAAAAAAGCAAGAAAAACACAATTGCTGTACTTGAAACCGTCGAAATCTCCAAGCCTTAAATAGCGCTTTGAGGTGGCGCCACAGGCGCGCTTGATGTGCGTCTGCGCTGAAATTCTAATCATTTGCATATCTCACCTCAGCTAATGCATGTTGTAAATTTCATATTATTTGCATGCTTCCTTCAGGGTGTTGCATTTACGATGGCCAGCAGTGTATGTAAATGCCTGTAAAATAAGACCAGTTATCCCGGGGAGAGTAAGGTTGAGGGACCCGTCCCGCCATCTTGGATTTCATCAACGCGCCGATGTTTATGGTCCCTTTTTGGCGATTTTTTGATTTGGCGACAAAATCTTGTCGCCAACCCAAGTTTGCCTTGTCGATGCCAATTGTAAACGGCGCACCTTCGATATACCCCCACCTTGATTTTTGGCTTTTTTTGGCGCCAAGGCCATTTTTGACGGCGCCAAATACGGAAGAGAAGTGGCCAAAAATGCCGTTTTCGATGGCGGGAAAACTATATGAATTAGAAGATTTCCACAAAAAATTTAGGGTTAAAATGTAAGGCTGATTCCTAGTTTATGGTGCTTCTTCGCCAAGGAGGCGATAACAGGTATATTCTGGCAACCTTGGCGACTTTAGTTTGGGTTCTGGCAACCATGTGGAAATCCGCCATTTTGTTTCTGCAGTGCGCGTTTTTGCCTCTGACGGGAATCTTATTTGTTTACATTATTAAATTTATTCTACTAAAAAGAGAAGGGGGGGTTGAGGGGGGCACAGCCCCCCTCACATAAAAAGTAATTAAATTTTACTTAACCGAATCTATAAGTACATGTAAGCACTTGTGAGATGTTTTAGTCAATGTCGTTAGTATTGCTTTACATGAGTTACAGTGGCGTAGCTAGGGGAGGGCAAGGGGGGACATCTGTCCCCGGGCGCAGCACAAAAGGGGCGCCAAATCGATGTTCCGAAATTTTAGAAGAAAAAAAAATGAATTGTATTCGTAAATTTATTTGTTGACAGAAGAAGAAAAAAAAACAGAACAATCACAAATGAATTTTTTAACAAAGTTGTAATCAAACTTTTCACAATGAGTTGTACAGGAAATGTTTCGAGATAATTTCAGAAGATTTTCTTTGGAAATCAAGTTGATCTTCATTCCTTTTTCCTTCTCTCTTGCGGGCTTCTGTGTGTTTGTGGGATTCAAAATTTTTGTCGTGTAACTACGTTTTTTTATATTTGGCCATTTTTGTCTCTGACTAAATTCCTGAGATGTTCCAGAATTCTTGTTTACAGTATTTTATCAAGGTCAAAACATTACTCAAGTTTTCCCAGTTGACATTTAGAATGGTCTTCCTCTCCTCTCCTCTCCTCTCCTCTCCTCTTCTCCTCTCCTCTCCTCCTCTCCTCTCCTCTCCTCTTCTCTTCTCTCTCTTCTCTTCTCTTCCCTTCTCTTAAGATTATCGGCATCAACTCATTTCGTCATCTTAAGATCATCGGCATCTCCTCTCCTCTTCTTTTCTCTCCTTCTCTCTCGGCATCTCCTCTCCTCTCCTCTCCTCTTCTCTCTCTTCTCTTCTCTTCTCTTCTCTTAAGATTATCGGCATCTTCTCATTTCATCATCTTAAGATCATCGGCCCTCCGCTCCTTTCCTCTTCTCTCCTCTCCTCCCTCTCCTCTCTCTCTTCTCTTCTCTTCTCTCCTCTCCTCTCCTCTTAAGATTATCGGCATCTTCTCATTTCATCATCTTAAGATCATCGGCATCTCCTCTCCTCTCCTCTCCTCTCCTCTTCTCTCTCTCTCTAAGATTATGGCATCTCTCATTTCATCTTCTAAGATCATCGGCATCTCCTCTCCTCTCCTCTTCCTTCTCTTCTCTTAAGATTATCGGCATCTTCTCATTTCATCATCTTAAGATCATCGGCCCATCTCTCTCTCTCTCCTCTTCTCTCCTCTCCTTCTCTTCTCTTCTCTTATTCCTCTTCTCTCATCTCTTCTCCTCTCCTTCCTCTCCTCTCCTCTTCTCTTCTCTTAAGATTATCGGCATCTTCTCATTTCATCATCTTAAGATCATCGGCATCTCCTCTCCTCTCCTCTCTTTCTCTCCTCTTCTCTTCTCTTCTGTTCCCTTCTCTTCTCTTAAGATTATCGGCATCTTCTCATTTCATCATCTTAAGATCATCGGCCTCTCCTCTCCTCTTCTCCTCTCCTCTCCTCTTCTCTTCTCTTCTCGCCTCTCCTCTCCTCTCCTCTCCTCTTAAGATTATCGGCATCTTCTCATTTCATCATCTTAAGATCATCGGCATCTCCTCTCCTCTCCTCTTCTCTTTCTCCCCTTCCTTCTCTTCTCTTAAGATTATCGGCATCTTCTCATTTCATCATCTTAAGATCATCGGCCTCTCTTCTCCTCTCATGAGCACGCGAACTCCCAAGGTAAAATATATAAAATAAACGCATTGAAAAATTATATTTTTTTAATATTAAGTACACTTCTAGATTTTTTGTGTATTTTAAACGGGGGTTTTACTCTCTCCCCCTTCCCTCCACTATTATTAAAATACGCTTATTATAGCTAACGCACTGTGCAGCGCAGCCTTTTATCGATCGCTCGTGCGAATGGAAAAATTCCCTTCTGATCCGCTTTCTGAGAACAGAAGCGGAGAGAATTGAGAAGAAGTAGGGCTCTACTGATATCATTCGTTCGCACATTTTCGGTGTGCACAAGGCACCTTTTTTGCGGTTGTCTCTTCCGGATTTTCCCTTGGTTTGTTACGTTCGGTTAGTTAATCCATTTTTATTTCATTTTCTTATTATTTTCTTCATTTCTATCCTTTTTCACTAGAGTATTTATTTTTACAAACTAGTGTAACTAATTAAGATGGGAGTAAAAGAAGTGTTTCGGAGCTAAAGCAAGGACAATTTTCAATATTATCCTTTGACAAAAAATTGAAATAAAATGAATCAAGACTGCACCTTTGCTAACACTTATCTTGGTGACGAAATGTAAGACAAAATATTACTTGTTTTCTTTCAGTTGCGTGCATTGTTTTCCTTTAACTGCTGGAAACGAAAATCTATTTTAATTTGTAAGGTGCGTCGTATCTGTATATTTAATTTTCGACTTTTTTTTTTTGTGAATCTCCATTTAAATAACCCACTAGCCGCCACTGTCTGGATGCTCCCTCGTAATTCGAGGGCATTTGAGGAGAACTGAATGTACACGTGAGATTTTTTTTTTCTCATATGCTTCTACTTGGTCTTTAAGATTGGCTTTCATTCCTTATATAGTAATACTCTGCTGTACTTGTCTTTTTAAAAAGTTGCATATTTGTACCGTAAAAACTGCTTTAAAGTCTGCGTTTCTGGTTCTGATCGGCAAGAGAACCTTCAAGTTAAGGTTAGAAATATTGTACTTTTGCAATTTTCTATAGTGCTGAATGCTAATTATGAATTTTGAAATAAAAATTCATGTTTAAAATTTTACAGTGCTTAAGGTTGTTCTTTTAATACGTTAAGTAATAATACAAGTTTTGAGCATCTTCTTAAAAAAAAAAAAAATATCCGTTTATATCAGAAACTGGAAAAGAATTCAAAATGTCTTGTATTTCAAATGCCAGCAATTGTTTTTAAATGCCCGAAAAAAATTCATTTTGATCCGTTTGATAATCGGGACGGGTCAGTAAAATATTCGAATTGTAGAAAATGAATGCCATAATACGTACATTCATTATTAGCTGGTGTGCAATCCATCGAACTGCAAATCGCTAGACGAGATACATGGTAAATAAAGGAAGTATAAATTAGTGTTGACCTGACATAAATATTAAATACAGTTCATTCGACTGCTGAAGAAGAATAAAACTTTCTTGTATCACTGACGTATGCCCAACCCCCAATAGAGGGAACTAAAGCCCCCCTTGAAGGTGGAGAGTTAAAAGGGATTTTTTTTTAAATAGAAAATTATCAGTTAATGAATTAAAATATTTTATTCTTAAAATTTGTCCTCAGATTATTTCTATCATATTTTTACCCCCCCCCCCCAAAAAAATGCTTTTAAATAAGTACTTGCATTTAGTATAGCAAGTTATATGAAGTGCAGTTGAACTCGATTACTAAGTAGATGAAAATACAAGATCATTATTAATAAATCTACATAACGAATTACGTCGATAATGGACTTCTATGGGGGATTTTAAGGTATTTTAAATAATTTTATGATATTACGATTTTTTGTAGGCACATTTAAATGGGTCATTGGTGTTTGTTATTTCAATTCTGTGGAGCTTTGATGACTGGTAAAGTTAATGCTTTGCATCATACAGATCAATAATATTCTAATTTTATTCTAGTTAAATTGAGTCTGGAGCATTTTTGATCCTTTGTCTTTACTTGGTACATAGAAAACTACTTTGAAAAAATAACTCGGTATTTGATCTGAGTTATAATGTGTGTTGTGTTATAGTTTTTGATATTTAAATAACAACTTATCGCTAAATTATAATGACTTTCAGTATTACTATTAAATAATTTTCAATCTTAAATGAAATATATTTTACTTTTATTATTATAATCACAAACTTGATCAAATAAAAATATACACATACTTACTTTGACCTAATAATGAATATAATTTAAAATATATCATTACAGATAAGTATATTATATCAATCTGGGCCTCCAATGGGACGATTGGGATAATCACATCAGGGTTTTGGAAAGTTATTATCGACTGAGCGTAATAACGGAGACTGTAAGGGGGAAAGGTGTTGTGGCGAAGGTGGGATTTGGTTGTATTGATGAGTGCACCAACGGCTATGTATGTCAAGATTGGTTTTTTGATTTTTAAATATCGAGTATGATGTATTAAGAAGGTGCTTTTTAAGTTAATTCCGTGCTATGCTAACTCGCTGAAGTTTACCTGATGCTCCGGTTTGCTGTATTTGTCTTACTGCTAGAGCTTTGTAGCAACGAACTTTATGCGAGTTTCGCTATGCTGGCTTTGACAGCGAATACATCTGTAGTATGATGGCTTTTCTTATTTTTTCGTCATCGCTTGCTTATTATTTTAGAGTGACGCTTTGATGGCTATATTAGATTGGCATTTATTTGTTGTTGATTATTAGAGAATCTAGTAATACATAATTATTGCTTATTTTTTTTATTGGCTGGACGCTGATTTTATTAGGTTTACCACCCCCCTTATAGAATAGGCTAATGCGTTTGCATGGTGTTTCGTTTTCGTTTTTGTTTTTTTTTTACTTGTTAGTGGTTTTCGTGTTTGTTGATTGTTGTTGAAGCTATTTGAGCAGTTTGTTAGTTTTTCATTACTATTTTTTTTAATTTATTGTTTTTTTTATAATTAGTTTTCTTTTTGTAGTGGCAGGTGCCCTGTCTGGGTTGCTTTGATTAATGCAGTATTATGAGTTAAATTATTGTTTTTATATTTTAAATAATCTATAGTTTCTAGTGTCGGTATAATCTCTATTTTATTTTCTTATAATGATTTTTTTTTTTGGATATCCGAATAATATTTTGTTTAGTCTTCTAGTTTGGTTAAGGTGACTGAATAAATATACGGCGTAAATTAATGCTGTATATTATCTATCTGGGCTTATTTGGTGTGACGAGTTTTTTGATTTTTTTAATTATGTCTGCTTTGAATTAGAGCCTAATGTTTAGTTCTATGCCTATGTCTTTGCATTGTTATATTATTGTTAACTCATTTTTAAGGCTGAATTCCCCACCCCCCCAAGTATTTTTTATTAACTTTCTTATGCTGTCGTATGTTAATGCATTAGCCCCCCATGATTTACTTTATTCCAGGCATCTGTACTTATTTATGTAGAAGGGCAATTTTCTCTTTTGTATAATAATTTTGTTCGTGTTAGACAGTTTACTACAATTACTCCTCTTGATATGTTCTAGTACTTTGTCTTAATTAATTATTTTCGACGTTAGATTGTTTTATTTGCTCTTACGAACCCATTATTTTGTATAGGTTGAACTTTATTAGTGATTTTGTTTTAATTAACTTTTTTTTTGTGATTTGGGAGCCTTCCCGTTTTGCGGGGGGGTGATGGGGGGGGGCGCAAATTTCAGTTGTCCCGGGCTCTAGTAAACGCTAGCCTAGATGAGTATACGTTGTATTCGTTTCTTCGATATAAAGCATGCGCGCGTGTTAGTATGGAGATCAATAATATGGACATGTATAAAATCTAATATGAACGGCGAAAGTAAATATACGTCCTGCTCGTTAGGAGGCATTCTCGCGCCGACGCGTTTGGTTAGAATATCCACTCATTAAAAAGGCACTACTATGGTTAAACGACCCATTATTAAGTTTCAATAAATAAAATTTGCACACAGATAATTTTATTTTTAAGTATCAACACAATTAAATCGCAAAAATCTGTTTGAGCGATTTTTCACTGATGGAATAAAAGCTCCTTATTGAGCGAAGGAAGCAGCTGTTTGTAATTGTTACCGTGCTGATGAATGTTCATATCGCTAAACTCAAAATTTAATCATTATATTTTAGAAAAATCCATTAATAAAATTCAACTCACTTTTTCTTGCAATGATTAGCAAGACCGACTGATTTCTCTCAAGAAAATTCTCTACGCACGCTTCAGAAAATCGGTTTTTGATTCTATACACGACAAAATTGTTCTACCTCGATCGGATTATGCATTAGAGTTATGCATTTTCTCAGGTTTAAGGCTCTTCGTGTTTAGACTTATAAACATTCGTATTAAGAATAAGACACAGCAATTCCTACTATGCTACTAGCACACACACACCAAACAAATATAACCACTATACACAACCCAACTACACTTTACTTAGATGACGTCAGACTATGATAATACAAATAAACTCAACACATATCACAATCACAGCACCCACCCCTAGTCATACCACCCACGCTATAAGTGTCACATTACCAACCTACATCTTTAGTTTTTATAAAACCCTCACACCTACCTCATCTCCTTCCACATAAAATTTGAGCAATCCCCTCCATCTCGCTGACATATGCACTCTCACTCGTAGTTTGGGTCCGTTCTCCCGTAGTGTTCTTTGGGAGCATCTTGGCTCCCAGACAAGACGGGAAAACGCGCCAAATTGGCGATTTTTGGAAAATCGCCAAGAAGCACCATAAACTAGGAATTAACCAAATGTAAAAATGGCCGCGAAGCAACGTTTTCAGAACCGAAAAAAACTGTGAGAATTAGAAAAATTCTACAAAAAATTTAGGGTTAAGAATGTAAACAACAATAAAACCAAGAAAATTTAAGAATTCAGAATGTAGAATTCGCGTTTTCGAACAAGAAATTAGAAATAGAAAAATTGTAGAAATAATTAAGGGTTAGGAATCTAACACGAATAAATTCAAGGAAATTTAAGAATTGATGGACACAGAAATCGCGTTTTCTAACAAGAATTTAGGGTTAAAAATTTGAAAAAACCTAAATTCCACAAATAATGGGATTTTTATGTGAGGGGGGCTCTTCCCCCCCTCAACCCCCCCCGTTTTTTTGTTTTTTTTTTACGAAAAGGTAGTCGGGAAAAATAAGAAATCGAGTAGAGCGTTTTAAGAAAAAAGCCAAAAACTGTGAAGCCATTCGCCTGTACAAATAGTGCACAGTTACCACGATGTATAACGTGAAACAATATTATACGTTAGCAAAAATATCTTGGAAAGGTTAAGCTCACACTCCGAAAGGATGTCTCCCTCAAAAAATCCAAAAACTTCTCCTGGTCCACTAACAAATAGCTCATAACAAAAATTATATTAGCTACACCTTTCTTCCCACACGTGGGATTTATCAGACAACTTTAACGTTAAATTTTGTTCAAAAATACCCTGATAATTTTCAATTACATTAGCTACGTAGGTTCTTAAAAAATAATAAAATCCTAACCAAAAAAAAAAAAAAAATACAGTAAAATATCAAAAGATCACAGTACCTTTGCAGAAGCGCTTTCGGTCAACTTACTACCTCTCTCTAAAAATGTGAAAAAAAGTTCACACAAGCTTCCACGTGCAGGAGCTATTGCATCACGACGCTCTGTCATTGGCCGGCCGGCCTAGGTTGCCGTAAATAGCCTCCCCCCATCATAGTCAGATAAAATATAAAACTATCTGCACACATAATCCAAAACTATCTGCAAACTCATAATAGTTCATGATAGCTAAATACATAGTGTGTATATGAACACGTGTATATGCATATGCGCACACATCTGTGCAATGCGCTTGGGCTATAGTGACTTGCAAATATATTTCTTTTAGGTAACTATGCATAAAATAAAATAAAAACTTAGAATTACCGGAAAACTATCTGCAAGACTTTTGAATGTATCCGCGCCGGCGTGCGCGCGTGCGTCTACATTATCTGACTAGGCCCCCCATTCTCGCTAACGAAATTCGTTTAGGAAACCAGAAAATCCCTTTTATCGCCAAGCTTGGCACAAAAAACGTAATCTTTGGCACGAAAAAAAGGTAGGGGGTATATCGAAGCTTAGCCTTGTAAACAATATGGCGGATCGGATGGCGCTGTTTCCGAGATAATTGATCGTCGCCGTTAATTTTGCTATGATTTATTTTAATGGCTTTTAAATATTTTTATGAAAAAAAAAATTAAACAGATAACAAGCTTACATGTACATATAGATTCGGTTTAATAAAATTTAATAACTTTTCTTTTTGTGTGAGGGGGGCTGTGCCACCCCTCAACCCCCCCCCTTTCTCTTTTTAGTAGATTAAATTAAACAATGCAAACAAATAATATTCTAAAGGCAATACCTCACAAAAATAACAAATAAAAAAGACAAAAAAATTAAAATACATTTTAGCATTCTGACAAAAGACTACGTAAGCAAAATAAAGAACTAATTCAAATCATAACGAACAATGCTTATCTCATACCTTAATTAAAATCGCTAAATTGTTTCAATATTGAAATAATAAAATCAAAATATCAAATATTATATTAATAACGGAATTATTTGTTGCTCCTACCATTAACAAATAAACAAAGGTAATAATAACAAATAAAAACAAACAATGCTTATCACATACCTTGATTAAAATCCCTAAGTTATTACAATATGGAAATAATAAAATCAAAATTATTTCACTGTATAAAATATTAATAAAGTAATTATTTGTTGCTTCTACCCTTAAGAAATAAACAATCCAGAACGAAAATATTAACCTGAAACGTACTATCAAAAGAATGTTTATTCATACAAAACTGTATATAAACAGTCAGTATGAACCTGAACATCCACTTTAAATTTCAGTAATCATTAAATAATAAAATTTAATCTAAAATAAAGCCATTAAAATAAAACCATAAAGCGTAATGGCGGTTCCACCACTCGAAGCTCCCGCGCGAAATACTGGCAAAGGGGTCTCCAAAAGTTTAATAAAGGAACAAACGCTCCCTATTCGCTGGAGGAAAACGTTAGCGAAACCGTGACGTCACGGATGAATCTACTGCTCCGGATAATCAGACGGCGGGGTTACCATATTAGCATCCTTTATCGCGCCAAAAAAAGTCGCCAAAAATAAAGCGCGCCAAAGGGACCATACTAAAGCTGTACCAAAAGGGAAACATATGCATCGCATAAAATATTTGTACATGTAATTAATCTAATACGTATGAATATGAATTAAAAAAATAATCCAATAAATCAACTAAATTAAAGACGTAGACCAATTAATGTAATCTTTACTTAGTTGCATAATTATTTAAATTGACAGTAAACATGAGTGCAAAATGTAAATTTATAATTCCATAAAGCTTCTGCCTTTTTATTATAAGATGGAAAACATGTTTCGCAATGTTAGCTCATAAAACTGTACTAAACAATTCTACAATTACATTTTTGAATTTTGTTTCAAGTTAGAATCAGAACAGAAATCAAAAGCTGGAACTCTGACCCTGTATTTCTTTTTTCTGGGTGAATTTTTACATATTAGACAAAACCCAGCAAAGCTCATGAATACTTTGCTCCAAAGCCCAACACTAGTATACATTAATTCATAAATTTCCCCCTTTTCAAGCACAAATTGATTTTAGCAGACACGACAAATCATATTCGCTTCACCTCGACCAGATTTGAGAGTCCTGAGACCACCAGAATTTGGGTGTTTTCTGTATAATGTTTATATTTCTTCCTGCTAATTTCCGACTATTTAATTTTATATCACTGTTCTGTGAAATAATTATTATATGGGAAAATCTTTAAATTATCGTTATTTTAATTAAATGTGCTACCAACCCCATATTGCAAGGGTTTGCAATTCTCTACTGAGTATTAACATAAGAATATTAAGGCTCCGGCACCTTTTTTTGCTAGAAATTGCCGCTAGCCCTGGAGCAATTAAATGTTTTCTCATTGAAAAATTTCTTTCATTAATTTCCAAAAAGTTACACTTTTTGTATATAACCCGCATACAAAAATATCCCCAATCGGTAAAATGTGCACCATATTCTGATGAGGTGATGTACAAAATTTGAGAATTATATCCTGAAAAGTGTCAAAGGTATGAAGATAATGAGTACTGACTTAAACTAATTTTCAGTAGCTCTTGAAAGGAAAAAAATCACAATCACATTTTAAGGGTCATACAGATATTATGAAAGAATATTTTACATTCAAATATAGACCCCAGTCACCTTTGTTTATAGATATCCCTTAAGACGTTATATGATGAAAGGCTGAAATTTTGTACATCACCTTATTTGTGCATGGGGTACATTTTATTTTCTAGGGATTTTTTTGTAAGGTAGTTCTAAGAAATTTTAAAATGTGTAACTCTGTGAAAATTAACAAGAGGAATTTTCTCTTAACATAGTCTTTTTTTTTAAAACCTTATTTTAAACATTTATTCAATTCACACTGCCTAATTATCTTTAATAGATAAAGAATTAAAGCATGTTATCAGTTTCTAGGGGCACTGTACGTGTGTGTGTGTCTATACAATTTATAAACACTAATATTTTTACTTCCTTGTATGACGTACAATGTGATCGCAAAAAGAATTCGGTATCCAGATTTTGACTACCTCTAAATTTACTGAGTTTTTGCTTGACATCTCATTGTACACATGCATGTATGTTCATATAAATTCATGTACAAGCATTCTGACTGACAGCTAGACCATTTTGATCAGTGTTTCCTGGCGCTTGTACGTACGTGTGTATGTAGGTAACTCACATCTTAAAAACTATGAGTCATACAATGTTGAAATTTTATATTTAGGATTGTTGTAACATCTACATCCATACATTATGCTTTAAGGGCAGAAATTCATTAAAGTGTAATTTAGAGATATTAAGTTATTTCCAATGAATCAAAAGTGATATATGTTGTCAAGGATTACAAAATGAATCTTGCCATCGAAAATGGTATCTTTATCATTTACAGTTCTACAGGAGCACTCAGAAAAATTCCAACAAATTACAGTCAATGGCAGTTTTAGAGACATTCATTCATTTCAAGCTGAATAACATCTTACCATATGGTTGGATAATGGTCCGGTGATGTTCAGCCACCTCCCTCAAAACTGCGTCAAAAGTCTCCAAACTTGGCAACTTTTGGTGTATATATTTCATTCGCATATCTCAAAAACTATTAGTCGTAGATTGCTGAGATTTCATATATAAGATTGTTGTAACATCTAGTTGTACAGCTAGATTTTTTATTCCAATCTACTGGAGAGTTTATTTACAGGACCACCCAAAAGAATTTTGGTATGTGCATGTATCCTTGCAGTCTGCCAAGATGAGTGATTTTTCGCTTTGATAAATCCAGGTTGCATGAAATCATGATGGTTCCGAATACAATTGGCAACAGTTTGCCAGCGCATTTTCCGAAAAAATAATTTGGCACGAATGTCTATCAGGATAATATGCAACTACCAGAATTCCAATACATTAATGTCTATAGACATCTTCAAATAGTGACGTAGCCAGAAATTTTTCATGGGAGGGGTTACTATTGTAACTCACATATATGTATACATGTGTGTGGTGAGGGAGTGAAGAATATACATTTTGTATTGCAAAAATTTCAGGGTGTGTGTGTTGTGATCCCTTATTCCCCCCCCCCCCGGCTACGCCACTGTCTTCAATATATTATGTCTGTAGTCGTTCATTGTTTGGTCCATGCACAGAATCTCGCTATTTGTCATCCACCGTGTTTATCATCCAAAATATCGCTAATTTAACACCAAAAATAATTATGCATTTTGCATGACTCTAAAACTTTTAACCGTAGAATGTTGAAATTTTGTATTTAGAACTATTGTAACATCTAACTGTGCTTTTGATTGCTGTGGACTGAGTAATTTATTTACAGGGTCACCCAAAAGACTTAAAATATATTAAGGGTCTATAGATACCTTCATTTCATTAAAAATCTGTGATGAATAACTGTTTCAGCTGTGACTGAAATCTCGCTATCGCAAGCTTATTGGCTTTTGTCAAAATATTGCCCAATTAAGTGAAAAAAATCTTTAAAATTGAACTCAGCTTGGCGGTAAACTTTAGAATTGCAGTATTTTGTCTCTTTCAAATGAAATAAGTTTAGATGAAGTGCCCCGAAAATATTTCTGGTTTAATAGAGGTACAAGGAAGTCATGTGGTGTCCATATCAGATTTATTAGTTCAATGATTTGATTAAAAAAAAAACAATCATAATAAAAGGAGTAGTATATAGATTTTTACAGTTATATTCTTCCGTGATGATTGTATGTAAGAGAATTTTTTTTCAACATCGTAAATTTACCAGTGGTTACTT
>JAWZYV010003224.1:0-14222 GCA_038373885.1 Cheiracanthium punctorium | reverse complement strand
ACTATGGACGAGTGAATAAAGACACTGAACATGGTAGATGACTGAAATATCGAGGTTCTGGCCTATCGCGCGGCCATCGGTCTAACAGTCTGGAGTTTTGGGTGTTTTTTCCAGGTGTAACTTAAAACGCGTATTATGTAATACGCATTAGAACCCATTAAAAAGTCCTCGGACCAAGGCACCCTTCCGTAGGCAGATAGCCCTCGAGTAGCTTTCCTTAATACAAAACCCACGAGTCCATTTTGACGATTTTTCGTGACGTTCCGTCGCGTGACCAATGCGTGTTGGGGACACGTATCAAGGGCGGATCCAGCGAGGGAGTCATGTGGGCCATAGCCCCCTCCAAACTTTTTGTTCTGGAACATAAGATTCGTATAATTTACGATTCCACACATTCAATTTGCATTTTGAACAATTTATAGACGATCTAAACAATGTCCACCTCCAAAAATCAGCTTCGAGCCGCCCTTGACACGTATCGAGAGTAGAAAAGAACTTTTCCTTACATTTGGAAACGAATGTTTTAAATCTAAACATTTTTTTTTTTTTTTTTTTGGGAGCACATGCCCCTCCCCCCTTCAGTCCCCGACTCTACGTCTAGGCTTAAGATTGCAATCGTATTCAATTTGTGGTCTGTCCTGAAATTGCCTTTTTCTAGATACAGGAAATGTTTTCATTCAACACTAGATGGCAGCAGTAGAGTACTAGACCGCGTGCAATTTATCTTGTGAAGACAAAATGAAAGACGAATTTTCATGAAATTGAAATACAGAGCAGTATATATAAAACCGTATTTCAAAATTGAGGATAATTTAATTCCATAAGTATAATTCGAATAGAAAAAAGGTGACGTCGTGAGTTTAAAAAGGAGTTAGATATATAGTAAGGTTAAAAGGCTTTAACGTAAAAATTTAGATTTATAAAAATTCATAAGTATTTTGTTTAATGCATGAGCTTGGCGATTTTGGAACACTTGTGATTTTTCAGCAACCATAATTACGAAAGAAAACTTGCATTTTTTTAAACTGAGGTAAATTTAAAAGTCGTCACAAGATGGAAAATACTTATTACCATAATACATAGCATTCGTTATCGATTTGACGACGGCCGTCCTATGTATTCCCCAAAACAGCGCAAAATGTCGCCAAGATTTCACGACTTTTGGCAGTATATATATATATATATATATATATATATATATATATATATATTAGATAAAGCTCTTTTGCAAGTGAGAGTACTTCAACATCGTAAGTTTCAATATTACTTCGTTTGTAAACTGCTGTGCGAAATAACCAGACACAACTACCCGGGTCTGAACGTAACGTCATAAATTAAAAATTGTGTGAAATTATTAAATTCTTCAGCACAGTTTAACCCGTCATATTCCCAAATTGAACGATTCTAAATAGCTCCTCGAGATTACACAGTTTGATTTTTTTTCACGAGACTGAACCATGGAGGATTTTAATATTTAGAGTGGAACCAGATTGGCTATTTTTCACCACGGCGAGAATATTTTGCAGTGGTACGCCAATCTGACAAGAATTATGCTTAAAAATATATCGAGAGATGCTTTAATGGGAACCATTATCTTTAAAAAAAAGTTTATCGTTTATGCTAATGCATAAATTACAAAGGATCGCCAAAGAGTAGAAAAGCAACCACTGGTTTCAAATATCTAAGCTGTTTTTTTAAATTGAGCATTAAACTGAAACGAAGATAGATAATATTAATATAAGTAATAGATAGTATAAGCAATATGTAGTATTAGTAGATTTGGTAGGTTAATATGGATTAAAGCACAGTATACCACGTTAATAAATATTTAGTGAAATTAAAAGTGTTCTATTGATCATTTTTCAACGGCCGTCTTACAACTAACTAAACTATAATCCTAAGCAGCTAATAATTTTATAATTTATTATCTATCGCCTGTAAAAACATCAATGAAATAATGAAACACATTTTCTATGAAATGTTCAGAAGACTTCTCTTTAAAGAAACAGAACACAGCCATTAAAGAAAAATCTCTGATGTAGTTAAATCGGTAGTGCTGACATCTATAAGCTAAATGTAACACTAAAATACTCTTACACTTATAAAGTTAAAATAAGTTGTTAAAATACTATAAGAGATTTAAACAAATTAACAATATAAAACAGTTATGAACGTTAAAATTTTCGAGCAATAACATTAATATCATGCTTTTAAATGTATAACTATGCTTCGAATTTCATATATTATTGACAAGGGCAGCTCCAGACTGAATTCTCGGAGGGGGCCTTTGAACTTATTACATAGGTTTAAAAATTGACCAAAATGCAAATTGAACGCGTGAAATCGGGAAGTACGCGAATCTAAAGCTGTAAAACAAAATTTTAGATTGGGACATGGCCCCCTCACTAGAGCCGCCGTTGATTATTGTTGTACAACGCAGGTTAACAAACTTATCTCGACTACCGTCCACTTTGAAATTTAAAAAAGAAAAAAAAAAAGAAAGAAGAAAATTAGATTTTCTCCTCTATTCCTACTATTTTTTTTGTTAATTACATTTTCATATTGCAATTTATTTCGTATCTTTAGAATAGTTATTGCAAATATAATTCTTAAACACGCATTATTACACTGATAGGATAGATTGGTTATGGAACATATCCTGTTTCTGAAATCAAAGAATGTTTCAATAACAGGGGGGAAAATGTAGATTAATGGACTCATTTATAATATTAAATGGACTCATTTTTAATCATATTTAGAAGTATTCTTATTAATATTAGGCCCCAACATAGCTAAGTGGATAAAGACATGGTACATGGCTCAAATGTAAAGGTCCCGGGTCTGGGCCTATCACTCGGCCAACGGTCTAACGGTCTAAACTTTTGGGCGGTTTTCTCCAGATGTAACGTGAATGTGCATTAGAACCACTTAAAAAGTCCTCCTACCAAGGAACCCCGCCCCCCCCATCCTAGGCAGATAGCCCATGCGTAATTTTGCCATTACAGAACAAACTCGTGTCTATCGCGTGGCCATCGGTCTAATAGTCTGAACTTTTGTGCGATTTTCTCCAGATGTAACGTGAGTACGCGTTATCATCTTTTAAAAAGTCCTCAAACCAGGGCATCCCTTCTTAAACATATAGCCGTCGAGTGGCTTTGCCTTAATACACGGTACAATTTTATCAACATTAAAAGAAATCAATTCAAAGTTTTGAACTCAAGGTTCAAAACGTTGAACTCAAATATTTTAATGTGAAGGATGACTGATGCATTTTGGTGAGCTTGTTAACACGAAGCTGAAATTCACTTAAAAACCAGCCGTAAGTCAGTAATTTGAAGCCGATTTCTCTTTTTTGCGTGAAACGTTGATCTAGCCCATAGGTTCCCAACGTGGGCGATAACGCCCCCTTGTGGGCGTTTGAGGCTTTCAGGGGGGCGGTAAAAGACCCAGAGAAAATTAGGGGGCGTTGATATGGCACGGAGGGGCGTAGGAAGATTAACCAAATATAGTCTAAGAAAGACTTAGAAATGAATTATCAGAGTGATTTTTATCACGTATGCGAAAATTCACATATTTTGATATGAGACCTCGCTGTTGAGAGAAAGATACCTCTCTAATATACCTCTCTAAAACTTTTATTCCTCCTTTTTAAATGAAGAAGAAATTCAGTAAAGTTTCAATTCCAAAGATATTCTATCTATTAGTAATTTTTTAAAATTTAATTCTTGTTTTCACCATGCATTATGTACGCTCTTATTTCTCTGGAGTGGGAGGGGGGCGGTATTGAAATATTCACTAGAAAAGGGGGCACCATTTCAAAAAAGGTTGGGAACCTATGATCTAGCCTAAATCCCCACTTTGGCAAAAATACACTGTTCAAAACAATTAAAGGATATTGAGGTTATGGGTGGATCTTGAGGCTGGGCAATTGTTTAGATGATTGATATATAATCGACAGACGTGATAGTCTATTATAAAAAATACACATGCTTAGCAGAAAATAATGCATTTTATTGAGCATTTGGGTACAAAAGGGAAAAAAAAACACAATTTGTGCATGCGAGATAAAACGAATAAAACAAGGTTTTTCCTTGGAAGAAAATGTTTTTAATCGGGGGTATGATTTCCCCCGGATTGCCAACAACGTTGAACATCTTTGAGGCATGGAGTCAATGAGGCTATTAATGTGGAGTTAGGGTATTCTGCCCCCCACACCTCCAGAAGAGTTATTTCCAGTTCTCAGAGAGTATGTGGGGGTGGTAGGTGGCCAGCAACTGGTCTCCCTAGATTCTCCCAAACATCTTTTATTGGGTTCATAACCGGAGAAGACGCTGGCCATTCCATTCGTACGATTCCTTCCATGAAAAGGAATTGATCTACCAAGCGTGAACTGTGGCCTTCAGTTGTCGTTCATTAGCTTGAAGTTATCTCATTGCTGCAGCGTAAGGGACTACAAATAAAAGGTCTGAGAATCTCATGCCTATATCGACGACCGCTCAGAGCTCCATTCCAAATGATGTGCGCCCATCAAAGGAGATACCAGCATAGACCATCACTCCCCCACCGCCAAATCTGACATTTTCCAGCATGAACGCAGAGGTGTTTCTAGTGCCACGTTCCCTCCATATGAAAGTACGCGTGTTATCAGGTTGAACGGAAAAGCGGGACTCGTCGGAGAAAAGTATATTGCGCCATTCGTTTCTCGTCCAGTTGACATGCTCTGTTGCCCACTCCCTGCGGACCCCACCACCACCCACGGGAGATGTATAACATATCCTATGTTATATATCTATGTTATATATCTATGTGATCCTATGTTATATATCTCCCGCGGGTGGTGACCCCACGCGCGCGTGCGCGATGCCTTGCTGTTAACCTAAGATATACCATTGGTCGGCGAGCATACAGACCTGCAGCGTGGAGTCGGTTTCGGGCAGTTTGAAATGAAACTTTTGTGCCAGTAACCGAATGAAGTTGTTGTTGAAAAGAGTGGCATTCATATTTCGGTGTATTCGAGCTATTAGCGTTAAATATCGATCTTCATTGGGCGTTGTTGCAAATCTACGACTTTGCCCTGGCCTTCGTCTTGCACTTCCAGTCTCTATGAAACGGTTCCAGATCATTGATATCACACTTTGTGCGACTCCAATGGCTTCTGCTACTTCGACTTGTGTTTGGCCCATTTCTAACCGACCAACAACTCTCTAAGCTTCTGATTCAGTTAAAATCCTTCGTTACGACATCGCACTCATCAAAACAAAGCACTTACAGAATGTCGATCATTCTTTTCCGCTTTATATTTTATTAAGTTGAAGGCCAAATTTCATTCGCTGCCACTAAAACGTCGTTTTTGACGTCAAACATGGGCGGATTAAAGGGGGTGGCGGAGGGGGCGACCGCCCCCCCCCGAGAAATAAGAAACTAATGTAAAAGATCCTATTTTAAATCCATAAAATGGCTGTATATGTCAATCTTCTAACTAACCGCCCCCACCGACAAACTAACCGCCCCCCCGACAAACTTGCATTAATCCGCCACTGACGTCAAACTATAAAATTTACATACTCCGAAGTCTGTAAATGTGAAAAATTTGCATCTTTGATTGTCTTCTTCCATTATCTGCAAAAAAAAAATTCTCGTATACCGGTGTTGTTTTATATAAAACTTACAATATCCTTTAATTATTTTGAGCAGTGTACAATAACAAGAATGCTATCAAAGCCTCACTATAACATTTTTGTGCCCAGGACACTTTTAAAATTTTGTGCCCTACATATACACTATCTACCATTAAGCAATAGGACACCTGTAATAAATGAGATAAACAAAATTTATTCATATTCAATAGATGATAGAGACTCCAATTGAGGCAATTACAGCCTTAACACTCCGGGGATGCTTTCTACAAGTGTTTGGATGACGGACAGTGATATTTTTTCCCACTCGGCTTGAAGAAGTTAAGTAAGTTCTTTCACCGATTTTGGACGGTTGCTGCACCCCTTAATTCGAAGATACAACTCGTCCCCTAGGTTTTCTACAGAATTCAAGTCTGGGCAGGCCAGTGTAGTCTGTTCACCCCAGTGTCGTCTTACTATGCCATGGTGAACCTCGCAACATGATTACTGGCGTTGTCTTCCTGTAAGCAACAATGATCCACCCTGTAAACTTGCCACAACGTAAAAAGCACATTGTAGTCCAGAATAGTGAAGTAGGAGTCGGCCTTGGGTTACCATGAATTGGGATCAAGGGTCCAGTCCATACCTCGATGAACATCCCCAGACAATAATTCCATCTCCTCCGAACTTTATTGTAGACATGATGCATTCTGGCAAAAGGCGTTCTCAAAGCATACGCCAAACCCAGACTCTGCCATCCGTCTGGTAGAGATTGAACGTAGATTCATCACTCCAGGGAGCCTGTTTCCACTCATCGACGGTCGATTTTCAATTTTTGAGGTGCCTTGCTCCACCTCAACCAAGCACGCGGTCACGCGGTTGGATATTGTAATAAAGGGCCTATGGGCGGCAGCACGACGATGGAAACCAAGCAAATGTGCTTTCTTGCGGATGGTATATATCGAAACAACTGTCCCGGATGCTTTTTGGGACTCTCGGAGTATGAGGGCTATTGATTTGGTGCGGTTTTTTCGATTTTCTTTGGGCAGCACTCGTCGGTCTCTATCTGTTAGTTTTGGGCGTCTGACGGGTCGAAGCACATTCTGACAATCACCACTCATCTTCCATTTCTTAGTCACAAAAGTCACAGTCGATTTTGGAGTATTGATGTTGGAGTTGTACTAGATATGTCCCTTAAGGGTTGGCTACTTCTATGATATCTGCCAATTACGCTTTTCTTGAAATCAGACAGATCTGAATTTCGAGGCATCTTGCATTAGACTGATGTCAACTTTGTTTCCTACACGACATTTAAGTACAGAACACATGAAGTAGACCAGGACTTCAGATATTCTTATTTGCATGAGTGCCCAAATACTTATTGGTAGATAGTGTAGCTGGATCAATTTTTGCGCCCCTATACATAGCTTTAAACTTAAACTTTTTGACGTATTTCTGCACGTGTGCCCAGGGCACGATCCTCAAGAGCCCGTGCGATAATCAGGGCCTGAATACTATCAGAGACTATTGAACAATCGACTCTAACCCAGGGTACAGTTGGGAGATAGGTTTCCGCAACCAAAATTCATTCCTAAATTTAATTTTATTGTTCTTTGTTTGTTGTCATTTCTATAAATTGTTATTCTCCAAGCGATAATTCTGCTGTAATAGTCTTTTGAAAGAAAATTCAACATTCGGTCTGGAATTTCCACGCTTAAAATGTCCTGGAATCGCTTGTCATCGTGGAGGTTCTTCAAGGGTTGACCGTAAATAAGCAGCGCCACAGAAAGATACTGCTAATAAATTGGAGAAGCTATTAAATTCTTGTCTGCCGATGTTCCTTTTATGCAGTAGGTGTTTGGCTAAGAATGCAGCAACGATATTTTTTGTTTAAATAATCGCCTTGAAGCTGGAGGCCAACATCATTTCATTGAGCAATTTGTAAAGAGTGTAAAGTGTACTGTACCGTCCTTTGATGTGATGACGTATTTAATTTTGGTTTTAACTACTACAGAGCCCCCACCATGATCGATCCGATAAGGCATTGAGCATGGTAGACGGTTGAAATGTTACGGTCCCACGTTCGGGCCTATCGCGCGGCTGTCGATCTAACGGTCAAGAGTTTTAGTCTATTGTCTGCGGATGTAACGTGAATACGCATTAGAACCCCTTAAAACATCCTCCAACCAAAGCGCACCCCCCCCCGAAGGTGGATGCCCCTCGTATAGGCTTGCCATAGTACGAAACAAACAAACCCTAATAGCACCGTGACCTAAATGTGAAGTCACTGCGACATGCAAGACCGTCACGGGACGTCGCGAATGAATCACAAAGAAGTCGCCTTGACTGTCTAATGTCCTTCTGTGGCAACGTCACAACGTGACGTCACCATGAAGTCACACTGTGACTTGTGCGCGGCATTGTGACTTCAATGTGACGTTACAGCGCCGTCACATTCACAGCACTGTGACTTAAATGTTCCACTGATTTAAAACTGAAAAAAAAACTTTTTTTCGAGAAATTCGCAAAATTACTTAAAATTCACAAAATTAAAAAAAGGAGCAAGAAAGTAGCAATATCGCAAATTCATGAGATGGTGCTTTCAAAAGTAGCAAAAATTTCGAAAAGTCGCAAGATCTGGCAAGACGTCACAAACGATCCGTTACATTGACGTAACAAAGAAGTCACAAGCTATTGTCACTGGCAAGTCACATTGTGACTTACAGTTGACGTCACTTATGGTCAGCAGTGTGACTGCAACCAATGTGATTTACAGGGACGTCACGGTGACCTCTTTGCGACGTTCCGTGCTATTAGGGAACTATTACGGTTTCCATGGCAGGATGATTTAAAATCGACAGAAGTTGTCTGTTGTCACCCCTCTAGTGTTCTTTAACTTCTCCTAATTTGCTCTGAGACTTCTACAGTCCCACCCCCCACCCCCTGAAAGCCTCCAGCGCCCACAAAGGGCCGTTATCGCCCACTTTAAGAAAGATTGGTAAGCAATATTAAACCATGTGTTAAATAACTAATCAATTAATTAAAGCAATGGAATAAACACCCAGTGGTAAAATTCTATAAGAGCCTGACGATATCTCGTCAAATATACATGTGTATTACCAAGAAAATCGGATCTGGAAAATTATTTTAGACGCGAAATTTGATTATATTTTGTTAAAAGTCATTGGCAACCCATCAAAAGCTATATTGGGCGTGGCTCTCTTATCATTAGTTTTTCCTTATAGCAGCATTTTGAAACATTGGAGGGAAATGTTAAAGGTATGAAAGAAAATATTCTAGAAAAGCATTTCCCAATCTATGGATGGCAAGTAAGTTATTTTCTGGTGGACTGCGACTTGACCTTGAATGTATATGTAAGCAGGGGTTCCCAAATTTACCCAAGTCACGGCACTCTTAATATAATTAGAATGTTCTCACGATAACCTTGTTATACAATATCTGTGGAATACTGTTATTTTATATGCATATATAAACTTCATATTTATACAATTGTGAAGTAAAAATTACCGAAGTAAAGCAGAAAGAACATAAATAAAATACAGTTCTAATTTAAAATTCAAGCAAGGGATAAAGTCATGATCGCTTAGCGGCACCCCTTGACTCTCTGCACCGCACACTGGGGTGGCGCGGAAAACACATTGGGAACCACAGTGTAACGGGATTCTTGACACTAGACGGATAACAACAAAACTACTGCACTTAAAATATTCTCATTTATTTCTGTAATCTTTCTTCGGAAATCAGTCTTTCAAATTTCTATCAATTTAACAACAATTAGAGCGTAACATTACTTCCTTGTACTTCGTACAAGGAAGTAATGTGATCGCATTTACTTTTAAGAATTTTTGCGGTGCAGCTATCGTATACATGCATGCATGTTCATATAAATGCATGTACAACCAATTTTGTCTGATCGGAAGTCCATTTTGGCTAGTTTTTCCCTAACATCTGTACGTACGTACGCATGTACGCATGTAACTCGCATGTCTCAAAAACTATTGGTCGTAGAATGTTGAAGCTTTATATTTAGGACTGTTGTAACATCTAGTTGCGCACCTTCCCTTTTGATCCCAATCGACTGGATAGTTTATGTACAAGGCCACCCAAAAGATTTTAAATGCATTATACGCACGATAGGCAGAAATTCATTAAAGTGTATTTTAGAGATATTAGGCTACTTCAAAAGACTCAGAAGTGATATAGGTTGTTAAGGCTTACAAAATGAATCACTCCATCGAAAATAGTGTCTTTATCATTTTTAGTTTTTCTACAGCATGACTCAAAAACATTTCAACACATTATGGTCAATGGCAGTTTTAGAGACATTCATCCATTTCAAGCACAATACCGTCCTACCATATAGTTAGGTAATGGTCCGACCAAGGTCACGCGCCTTCCACAAAAATTACTCCAAAAGTCGTCAAGCTTGGCGACTTTTGCGTAAGATTGTTGTACGGCAAAATATTGTTGCAACATCTAGTTGTGCATCTCAATTTTTGGTTCCAATCTACTGGAGAATTTATTTATAGTCATTGCTTGGTCCATGCCCAAAATCTTACCATTTGTCGTCGACCTTGGTGAGTTTTGCCGAAATATCATAAAGTTTGGCGTCAAAAATAACTTCGTATTTTGCATAACTCAAGAATTTTTAACCGTAGAATTTTGAAATTTTGTATTTAGAACTATTGTAAGATATAATTATGCATCTCTTTTTTGATTCCAATTGACTGGGTAATTTATTTACAGGGCCACCCAATTGACTTTAAATGCATGAAGGTTTATGGATACATTCAAAACATTGAAAGTCTGTGGTCAGTTACTACTTTGTCTATCTCCTGAATCTCGCAAACTATCTTAAGCTTGTCGGAAAGTGAAATATCGCCTAATTAAGTGACAAAAAGAAATCTTTCAATGGAACCCAGCTTGGCGATATCGGAAATATTTGGCTAGAAATCGCTAAACCTTAGTATAACACATATCTCTTTCAAATAAAATAAGTTTAAATAAAGTGCGCTGAAATTACATGCATGAATTTTAGCCTATGTTACTCAGGAATAGTGTAGCTTTCACTGAAAAGATCTTTAGAATCGGTTCAGTAGTTACAGAGATGTCCATATAGCGTAATGTATTAGAATTCTTTTGAGTGTCCCTGTAAAAGGACTAGTTATTCTGCATGCTGAAAGGTAGCCTATAATACTCAGGAATAGTGTAGCTTTTTATCAGTGAAAAATTTTTTCGAATCGGTTCTGTAGTTACAGATATCGCCATACACCGTAATGTAATTCTTATGAGTGCCCCTGTAAAATAACTATTTGTGATATATGGAGGATATATTTGAGATATATGAAGAATAAGTTAATTTTCAATATTGCTGCAGTCGATTGAACTTTTAAAAGTAATGCCGAAACGCCCCCATGCTTGTCAGTGAAATATCCCAAATAGGGAAGTACTTTTAGGGATTTTTCTTGGAAACAGTTGTACCTTCAAAAAATGTTTTTTCATAATATAAAACTACTATGTTGATACTACATCTCCATGACCATAGTTCTCCTGTGGGAAGTCGTCTTCAGCTGTATCAATGCTTCGAAACTGCATAAATTAGCGTTAAGGATCATGTTTGGGGCCTCATACCGGGGGGGGGGTCCCCCAAGGGCCTTCAAAAATTTTTAACACTGGATTCACTTTATATGAAGATTTGTAACTGCAGTGTGCAAAAAATTTTTCTGTATCACGTCAGAGCCAAGTTTTAAAGCATTATTAAAACAATATATTTATGAAATTGTGGTATTTGTGGAGGGCCCTTATTTGGGGATTCTGACTATTTTCGAATGAATTTTCAATTTGAGATGTTAATATCCAAGTTATATTATAGGATAAAATGAAAACATTGTCCTAAGCACATCGGACCTAGTCACAGTCGAGACAATAATGTGGGCAAGAATGGCCGTAAATTATTTCTACGTCACTCGTCTGGGGTACTTTGACCCCCTATAACTTCAAATCTAAAAGAGGTAAATCAAAAATATTTCAGATTTGTTCTTTCCTTGGGTAAGGCAACACAAGAAAAAAAATTCATGAAATTCTGATATGGTGACGGAAACTTTTTCTTTTTTTGCCCGATTTGCTCTTGCAATGCCTCTTAAAGTGAATGTGCCAAAATAGAATAATGACAAACGCATGTACATCATGGTTTTGGGTCAATAGAATTTCGTGACGTATGCATGTATGTCATGGTGCGAAAGAAGTTAACCGTGGTTCTGAAATTTGTGTTATCAGTTTTAGAAGGGGTTTCTTTAATTTTCCCTACACGTTTAAAAATACCGAGCTTAATTAGCTCGGACGGATACGACAATTTTTTTTTCCGTTTTAAATCCTTAGGAGCTGATTTAGCTCGATATTTATAAGCGTACATCCTCATCTCTGGTGTCAGCTTTACTTGAGTTAAAAATAATTAACTTTGACGCGGAAAAGTCCAATTTTTGAAGTCAGCTCATGCTCAATGAATTCGGACTTACCTGTTGTTTTATGAGCCCGGCATTGAGACAGAAAAGGACTTCTTGAATGATCTCAATAGTTAATCAAATTCTTAAAAAACCCGAGCTCATCTCGCGCTTCAGTTGTTGCCTGATATTGCAACTCCTTTCTAAACTTAAAATTTTCTTCCGTAATGGTCGTTAATCATATGACGGTTTCAAACTGTTGTTTACAACGTGAAGCTGAATTCTAGAGCTTACCAACAAGATGAATAAAGATGAAGTACACACCTTTAATCGTTGGTCTGGAACGAACTACGCTGTGAAAAACGCTTTCATTGCTTCGCTTAATTGGTTACATTGCACATACCGATATGATCTTTTATTATAAGCTTTTATTCTTCTTGCTCTGTCTTTGGAGCCTTGCTGTAAGTTTTGAGGCTTTTCAAGTTTACAAACAGTCAAAAGTAGCCAAGGTTAGCCACTTTCGACGATTTATCGCCAAGTTTATCGCCAAAAAACTAGCTTCCAAAAATGAACCCTGCTTGGCGATACCTTCTATATTTGGCAGGAAGTTGCCGAACCCTACTGTTTTACATCAAGCATAATTTTTCGTTATAATATAATAATTTGGTCACTAAATTGGCGTAGCTAGGGAGGAGGGTGAATCCTAACTAATACTATAAATGCGAAAGTGAGTTTGTTTGTTTGTTTGTTTATGACGCTTTCACGCCTAAACCGCTGAATGGATTAGGATGCATTTTGGTTTAGATATAGATGGGACCCTGGAGATAGTTATAGGCTACTTAGAATTTTAGATTTTTAATTACTTTTTTAATTATTAATTAAAAACCGTTTTTACGTTGCCATGCTTGGCGAGTTTCGCCCGTATCAAGCAATTCATGTTTTGAGCTAACAAGAATGCTATTACTTCAACAAAGAATCGCGTGCATCTGAAAAACATTAAATACCACGGAAATTAAGCCAGTTTTATACCAAATCTATCTATCTATAATAATAAAAATGAATGTTCTCCAGACAAATCCATAGAAAGCAGAGCTTTGAAAATTTGAGCATGACTGAGCCCATAACTTCGGTAAAGTGCACCTGAGGATCAGAATTTTGAAATTTTAACTACTTTTCTAACTATTAATTAAAAGCCGTTTTATCGCCCGCACAAAATGATTTATGCTTTTAGAATAAAGCAGAAATTCTATTTGCAAAATCACATGCATTTGAAAAACATGGAAATTATGTTGATTTTATGCCAAATTGAAAAGTAAAGAAAAAGGTACTTACGTATTATCCCGGCGGTCCGCCAAGACAAGCGATTTTTTGCAGAAATAAATGCCGGGCACATGAAATTATTAATGGTTTGTAATACGATTGGCAACAGTTTGGCAACTCATTTGACGAAAAAAACAGTTTGGCGGGAATGACCGCCGGGATAATACATAAGTACCAAGGAGATGTGTTTCTTAAAGTTCGTAAATTTCCAAATCCTACCAATAATATAAATGTGTACGTTTGTGTGTTTGGATGTTTTTGACTGAATCACACAAAAATTGTTAAACGGATTTCGAAAAATTTGTAGTGAAAATAGCTTATGCCCTGGATTAACATACAGGCAGCCTTTCAAGCATATAGCATAAATAATTCTTTTACAAAGACACTCAAAATAATTCTAATGAATTGCGCTCTATGGAAATTTTGTAGCTACTAAACCGATTCTAAAACTCTTTTCACTGATTGAAAGTTACATTATTCCTGAGTATTATTGTTTGTTTGTTTTTGGATATAGACTGATTGACTGCACTAGGGTCTTAGGCCTATATGGCGAATTCCTCTGTGGGAGACTTTCTAAGGGATCCTAGCCCGTATTTACGCGAGGTTTTTAAGAAAACCATGGAAAACTGGGAGCGGCTAGGTCGACAGGCGCGATCGGGGTTTGAACCTGGCACCTCCCGCCATGCAGTTTTGAGAGCAGAACTTCTTAGACACTGGTGGCATCCTAAGTGTTATAGGCTACCTTTAATGCATATATCACAGATAGTTCTTTTACAGGGATGCTAATAAGAATTACATTACGCTCTAGTGCATCTCTGTAAGTACT
>JAWZYV010003222.1:0-13277 GCA_038373885.1 Cheiracanthium punctorium | reverse complement strand
ATAAAATTTCGGCGCTTATAGAGCTAAATTATATCTACAAAGAATTAGGGAATTAAGGATGAATAGCTAACAAGCAAATTCTGTTCGCCACCGTGAAAAAAGCAGGTTTCGAACTCAAAGAAGGGACATTCCATGTCAAATCATCCAGCCGAAATGCGTTTTGACATCCAAGGTCAGCAGATTTGGATGAAACTTGGTGAATTTATTCTATATGTGGATCTAAGAACATTAACGGAATTTTACTTAACCCTTTTACGTGCGGTGATCCCGCTCTGGGATCACCCAACTCTGACGTTTTGACTGTTGCCAGTCACGAAGAATAGATTGGATTTCTATAAAAATAGATGCGGGTGACAGAGCTCCACGAGAATCCTTTACTTTTTAGCACGGCATTTCCCGTCAAAAAATGGTTACGATTATTTTTAACAGCACTGACATCTGCCGAAAAATGGAACAATGCGAGAACAGCTGGATAGATGGCCCAATGCTGAAAAAAGGGCAGCCGTTGCCATCGCTCGCCTTAACTACCAGCAAGAGGGCGGACGATCGAAACGTTCATCGCGTGCCACAGATCTAGAGACCTTTTGACGCAGCTGGCTGTGCGCGAGCACAACCAGCTGTCGTCAAAAAAGGTCTCTAGATCTGTGGCACGCGATGAACTTTTCGATCGTCCGCCCTCTTGCTGGTAGTTAAGGCGAGCGATGGCAACGGTTGCCCTTTTTTCAGCATTAGGAAAGGGGTGCGCCTCAAAGGGTTAAAAGCAAAACTGAAGTTTTTTATTACAGTAATAAGTATGCTTGCAACATAGCAACAAGTTTTCTACTGTTAGACAAGAGAGTGACAAAAGATGATCACCACATGATAGCTATACAGCTGATTTAACAATTAGTCACATGTGCAGGTGTTGTTCTCAAAGTAAAACTTACATTTCAGATATTGTTTTTTGCTTTCTCTTCTCCCTGGCTATTCCTCACCCCTCCTCTCTATTATGATTTTCCCCCCTCATCTATCTTTTGCTGAAACTGCCTCTAAATAATTTAGTTTCATTTTAATTCTCAATGAATATTAAATACTATATATGACAAGTACTTATTTGTGTTCTTATTAAAACTACTTTATTTTTACTGTTACTGACTTGCATGTCACAGTCTATAAATATTTTAGTCTTAGGATGTTTGGGAATTATTGACAATTTAAATAAAATCTGTAGCCAAGTTTCTAAATGGAATTTTTTCATATATTTTTTAATGAAAGCTATACTTTATTGTAAAAATAAGGCTCTAAAAATTAATTTTAATTTTATTGTGCGAAAATAACATCATGGGAACAGGCATTAATACAACAATACCCCATTAGCGTCTAATTTCTTGTCGTTTGGAGTTTAATAGTCTAAATCCACAAGTTAGATTTTAGTACTTTCTGTTGGTAAACTTTGATCGGTTCTAAATCGGTGACAGCCCAAAACCCCATTCATTTTATTACATCATTTTTAGCATTTTTTATCTACTTTTTAATGGCATAATTGGTTTAAGAAGTTTTCAAGGTTTATTTCGGTTATTCCCATCAGCTTCTGAGTACAAGCCAGTGTTCTGAAAAGAATTCAATTTTGTTGTTTAACCTCTTTTAAAACAAACTTAATTCCTTTAAATTTCCAATCAAACTATATTTGAATTCAAAAGTTAATTCTGAACAAATAAAAAAAAATCAACTCCCTAACTTCAGTTTTATAGTAAAAAATGTGGAAGTATACACGGTTGCCAGATATGCGATTCTTAGGTTTTTACGTGTTCTCGACCAAACTTTAGAGGTC
Organism: Cheiracanthium punctorium; assembly: GCA_038373885.1. Lineage (NCBI taxonomy): Eukaryota > Metazoa > Arthropoda > Arachnida > Araneae > Cheiracanthiidae > Cheiracanthium > Cheiracanthium punctorium. Next base: position 11,467 of record JAWZYV010003222.1, on the reverse strand, counting down.
TGTATTTCAGGAAATAATTGACATAATTAACCCTTTGAGGCGCAACCCTTTCCCAATGCTGAAAAAAGGGCAGCCGTTGCCATCGCTCGACTTAACTACCAGCAAGAGGGCGGACGATCGAAACGTTCATCGCGTGCCCTTTTTTCAGCATTGGGCAATCTATTATCCAGCTGTTCTCGCGTTCTTCCATTTTTCAGCAGATGTCAGTGCTGTTAAAAATAATCGTGACCATTTTTTTACGGGAAATGACGTTCTAAAAAGTAAAGAATTCTCGTGGAGCCATATCACCCGCAACTATTTTTATAGAAGTCCAATCTATTCTTCGTGACTGGCAACAGTCAAAACGTCAGAGTTCGGTGTCCTCACGGCGAGGACACCGTGCGTTAAAGGGTTAAATGATAAGTAGTATACATATAGCTTATGTTATTATGGAAGGAGTTTCTTCAGAATCTCATTCTGATAGTAATCTTCCTATCTTTCATATACTATCTTCTTGTTTTGATAAGAATACAACCGAAAAAAAGATCTATTTACAATCAGAAAAATTAGATGATGAACAAACAGAATTACTAATTTGGAGAACAAGTTTCCAGAATTACGAGGAAGAAGATACCCTTTGTTCTTATCACTTGGATTACTATTTGACTCATTTTGAACAAAGACAAAAATTTTGCTCCGATCCATGTAAAAAGCATTTGAAGCCTAAAACCAACAAAAGTGATCCAAGAAAAATAACTTTGGTAAAAGCAAAATATTACAAAGAAAAAAAATATAAATTGGATACCTGGACACTTTTTGTGGTAACTGCCGTAAAACTTTATCTGAAAAAAAATGAAGTAAAAGAAGTCAAGGGAAAAGAAGAAATGAAGATGATATAGATTTGGACAAAAATTTTGATTTTTAATTGGTCTCAATATTAGCAGAAAAAGATAAGCTATCACTGGTAGGAATTGATGTCTCACCACTAAAACTACATTCAGTTCCTTCTCGTTCTAAAAAGAGCTATGCCAAAAGAAAATTAAAGCAGGCTGAATCGCAAGTGAAAAAGAAACTATTCTTTGTTTTAAAAGTAGATGAAGCTGAAAGTGATACTGAAAATGAGAAGAAAAGAAAATATCACGATATTGATAGACTGGTTAAACTCATGAAAGTAAAGCTTCTCAGCAATTTAAGTATAAGAGAAAAAAAGTCAAAGTGCTAACACTTGCACCACAGTCATGGTCACCCAAAAGAGTTGCCGCCGAATTTAATGTCACAGAGTACATGGTTCGAAAGGCTCGGACCCTAATACGAGAAAAGGGAATTCTTGCTGTACCAGGTCCAAGAGAAGGAAATAAAATTTCACAAGAAGTAAAATTGGAATGGAAATTGAATTGTAGAATGGAAATTGTTAAAAATTTTTATGATGATGATGAATATAGTATGATGCCTGGCATTAAAGATAGATTAAGTGTTAAGAAAAATGAATATCAGCAGAAACGTTTACTGCTATGTCATTTGAAAGAGTTTTGTATGGTTTATTTAAGAAAAAATTTCCTGAAATAAAAATTGGTTTTTCAGTATTTTGCTACTTACGTCCAAAATGGTGTGTTTTAGCTGGGTACACATGCAGTATGAGTCTGCATAATACACCAGAATGTTTACCTATTAGCCTCTGTACTCAATCTTTACCATAAGGAAGCAATTCACCAGCTCATGGATATGATTGTTTGCAAGAGGGAAAATAGAGCGTGTTCAGAGAATGACTCTACCTCCTTATTAATTTATAGAGTTAGTAGCAGAAAAAATGGAAGCTCTTGTACTGTACCCCATTCGTACATAGCCAAGATGCAAAATTCATACCTGAAGCAAAGAAAAAAGGCTTAAATGACAGTGAATGTTTCATTTTAATGAATTTTGCAACAAATTATAATTTTGTTCTGCAAAATGAATTGCATTCATACCACTGGAGTCACTTAAGCTGCTCTTTGCACTCGACAGTAATTTTTTACCAAGAACCCAGATGGATCACTAAAGGAGACTCCAATGTGCTTCATATCAGATCTGAATCACGATGTCCCATTTGTTTACTGCGTGCAACAAAAAACAACAAATTTTATTAAAACGCAATTTCCATTTATAAAAAGAGTAGAATATTTCACAGATGGGTGTAGTGCTCAGTACAAAATTTAAAGAGCATGTTGAACTTATATCAGCACAAAGATTTTGACGTAGGTGCTTGTTGGTCATTCCATGCCACAAGCCACGGGAAGACAATTTGCGATGGGATGCCGTGAAAAGAGCAGTTACGAAGAAAAATCTCCAGAGTGCTCAGCAATCCTCACAAATTACAAATGCCCACCAAATGTTCCTATTTTGTTCTTCACTATTTTCTAAAATATTCTTTTTTTTAAGTCAAGAAGAAATCTTCGGCTTTAGAAATAAACTTCAAGAACGAATTTCCAAAGGGAAAACCATTCCTGGGACAAGAAGCTTCCATTTTTTAGTCCATTATCACACGATGAAATTGTAGCAAATCACACAAGTCTAGATCCTGATGCAAGTATCGAATGGAACCTCAAAGAAGCAAAAACATTGCGTCTTTTTAAACCAAAATCTACACAGTTATGCGGCTTGTCTATATGAAGGTAACTGGTGGATCGGACTAGCAAGGGCGGATTAAAGGGGTGGGGGGTGGGGGAAGGGCGACCGCCCCCTCCCGAGACAAAAGAAATGAATGTAAAAGATCCTATTTTACTTCTATAAAATGGATGTATATGTCAATTTTCTAACTAACCGCCCCCCCCCCCCGACAAACTTGCAATAATCCGCCACTGCGGACTAGTGAGCGAAGTTAATAAAGAAGGGGGACTATACAATTAATTTCATGCACCCACATGGACCATCTCAATCCTTTTATTGGCCTGAGCGAGAATATAAGTGCCCTGTCCCCCCTCAGCATATTTTGTGTGGAGTTGAAACTCCAGAAATAATTCCACAAATGGGTAGTTTTTACAAAATTGGAACAATGTAGATGCAGCGTAATGGGTGATTTTGAGACCTTTTGAAAGTTAAAGTTTGATTAACTCTAAATTCATGTGTGGGCTCAAAACCCCACGAATTTTATTACATCCTTTTTTAGAATTTTTTATTTAGTTTTTAATGGCATAACTGGTTTAAGGTGTTTTCAAGGTCCACTTCTGTTGTTCACCAGTTTCTGAGAACAATTCAGTGTTCTGAAAATAATTAAATTTTAATATTTAAGATTTTTTAAAACAACTTTAATTCCTTTAAATTTCCAATCGAATCCTATATTTGAATTGAAAATTTAATTCTGAACCAATTAAAAAAAGAATTAGCTCCCTAACTTAAAAAATAGCCATTTTATAGCAAAAAATGTGGAAGTATACACGGTTGCCAGATATGTGCTTCTTGGATTTTAACATGTTCTTGACCCAACTTTTAAGTTCTATATTTCAGAAAATAATTGACATAATAAAGTAAAATTCAAAAATTGTTCTTAGATGGACGCATAGAATAAACTCACAAAGCTTCATCCAAATCTGCTGACCTTGGGTGAACACCCCTAGATGATTTGGCTTGGAATGTCCCTTCTTGAAATGGTACCCCCTTGGTAGAACGATACATCCCTCTGGAAACTGTCATTTCATTGTGTCCCCTCAATATCGTTGTATCGAGGTTTGACTGTATTTATAAATGGGTGCTGGTTGACCCTTGCCTTGAGTAAACCCTCCAATTTTGCGCAAATAACCCCTTTATGAAAATGGAAGCGTGTGCACTAAAGCTTGAGATTAGCGGTCGCCAGATCGCCAGTGGCGACTGTGGAATTATTCCTGGCGACTGCAAAACAGTCTGTCAGTCGCCAAAATTGGCGACCTGCAAAATTTACTCAGCAAGCAACCCCCCCTCCCCCCTCGTTTCCGTCCCCGTAACAAAAGTATGTCCGAGCAAAGTAAAGCAAAGCAGTTGAAAAAACATCTTAAAATTGATGAGGCGTAGCCAAGGGGGGGGGGGGGTTATGGGGGTCATAACCCCCCCCATGAGGAATTTTTTGCTATACAAAATGTATATTCTTCACTACATTATCACACCCACGTATACATATTATGAGTTGAAGTAGTCGTAACCCCCCCCATGAAAAATTTCTGGCTACGCCCCTGCCGCCCACCCTCGGCCTCGTAGGAAAAGCTGAATGTCAGCGCTATATGGACAAGCAGGGGAGAAAGGGTTGCAGACGTCTATGGGAGGGGAAGAAAGGGGAGGAGCTCATCATAACTGATAACATACATGTAACATTTGGGGGGGGGGTAGGAACGCACCGGAACAGAATACTCAGGGTCCCTCTCTGTGACCTTGTGACTCTGTGACGGCCGTAATAAAAGGAGAAGAGTGAAAAGGACTTTTATTTAAAACTAAATTTGATATTTGCCTACTGATACAATATGACTGTATGTGGAAGATGCATTAAGTATCTCATTAATAAGACATTGTACTGAAGGAACGAAGCTAATATTTTTCTAAATTATAGTACTCCCCTTTGTGTATATTCCGTCGTTCGACTCAGTCAGGGTCCAGTCAACTTAAGAGTAATCGATTATATTTTTAAAAAATTTCATGTGATCTTTACTATGACCCTTCTAAAACTGTAGACGGGAAGCACGTGCGGTTTTTTTTTTTTTTAAATTATTATTATTAACTTGAAAACAATAAACAAACCCTCTGCTTTTGAAAGGTCGATGAAGAGGTTGGCATTCTTTGCATCCTGATTTACGCTACAGCAGATCGAAAACTACCACGCAAGATGCTTTATTTAAAACGAACAAAAATGTTATTTTGTACATTCGAATACGCAAATAAAAACTAATGTCATAAACATACCGTTTTCAGTTTTAAATAAATCGAATTTCAACTGCTTTCATATTATTACGTTTTTCCTTTTGCAAGAGTTTTGGCATCTCTACAATAGCGCGAGAGGGAGGGGGAAGAGAAACAGACAAAACACTTTATTTTATTTTGTAATCACTGGTAAAAGCGCTCGCTCTTCAAAGCTTAATTAAACAGATCTCCATGCCTTTAGAATCCCATTAATCAGCGTTACAGCTGTCCCAGAAGAGAGAAGTGTTTCTCCCCCCCCCCCCCTCCTGTTCACACTTCAAGTTTTTTTTTTTTTTCCCCAGTTCCGTTTTAATGACAGGGAGTTTCTCTGTAGATTATACGAACAGAAGGCATTTTTGGTCGGCCGAAGCGAAAACGTATCCCCCCTCATGGGCGCCGGCAGCAGTGTTTTTAGTTGCTTTTTTGCTCTTTCCAATATGGTAACCATACGTTGAAGTAGTCTCCCCCCCCCCTTGGAAATATTCTGCCGGCGCCCATGCCCCCCCCCCCGCAAAAATTTCTCCCTGTTTTAAGTTATTTCTTTTATGTGATTCACCTTTGTAAATTGAACCCTTAGTATGTGTAACGTTCGTTAAAAAATGTTTTACATAATCAGACACTTGATTATTTGAAAGTGGAAACCTTGAAAATGGGCTGTTTGAGTAGCACATGCTTACGATTCTCCCATCTTAAAATGCATCTGATTTTCCTTAAAATTTGATAAGATGCTTAGTGGTTTTTTTTTTTTTTTAAATAGGAGGTTGGGGAGCTACTACCTTAAGTAAAATAACCGTTTGTTAGCTTCTTGCAAGTCCAAAATTAGTAAATTAGGAGGAAGCGTACTGTCGAAATTAATAGAAAATTGGGGCCCTTGATCCTCTTTCTTTTATTAAGTCCCAATTCCTTTTCCCCCCATAAATTCCATGAATGAAAGGAGAGATAAATTAAATAAATAGTACTTTATTATGTGTACACCATAAGTTGAGAAAATGGTCTGCAATACTATATCTTACCTCCAGTTTCTTACTTTAAAAAAAAAAAAAAAAAACTTTTTTTTTTTTTTTTTTTTACTTAGGCTTCATGTTTCACAAGTACTTGGTAATAGTGACAACTTTCTAATAATGTCAAAATATTCTATATCACTTAGCCATACAGATTTCAGGTTGGCAGATTTTTAGGAGTCCACTGTATTTAATAACCAACTATTTTTCGTAAAAGATACGCTTGAATTAATCTGAAGAGAAATTTTAAAGTAAAATATTTTAAATCATTAATTTTATTACAATTCTCTATTTTTAAGAGATTTTCGCTTTTAATTTGGGTTTGGGGGAGGGGGGGGTTAAGCTCCTATAGCCTCCTCCATGTGTGTACCTATATATAGTATAGACACAGACAGTGATGTGATGATTCTAACAAGGAGCTGCAGCCAATCAGGAGGTATTAATAAATTTTAAATTCATAGTACTTAGTTTCTTTAAATACAGCTAGTTATTTCTGAATGTAATATATGGAACATGCCATGCATTATTACTAAAAAAGCATTGAATCATTAAATGTACAAAATAAAAAATCTCATATTATTTTCATATATCTGAAAGGGGGGAGCAAGGGTGTCGAAAACAAAAATTACGTAAGTACGGAAAATTTTGTCCACTAACTATATCAAAGTGGCCACTGAACTTTGTAGGGTCACTGGCCACTGAGGAATTTTTTTAATCTCAAGCTTTAGTGTGCACTTTAGAAAGCCAGAATTTTGCGTAGTATGCAACTGATTTTGAAAGCGAGATTCTCGCGCTCTAGTGAGACACATTTCTCGCAAGTGCAACTCTCTAAGGTGTCCCTTTACGAATAGTTTTTTTTTTTCCCCCCCAAATCGAAATGGTTTTTAGAGGATCACCTCTTCTTTATTTTCGTGCAACGCTCAAAAGCCCCCCGCCCCCTAGATGTTTGGCTTGCAGCTAATGCAGCAATAGGGAAATGCGATGTGGCCCATAACACTTCACAGTTGCGGTAGGGGGGGGGTGTTCAAAATGATTTCTCGAATGTGGGTGTTACGTTTTGATAATTATAGAACGATCCGAATTCTTGGCTGCCGCTTTTGTGAAAGCTGTTAGTGTATAAATCGGGTAGGATGAGCAACCTTCGAAAAGTTGCGGACCGTGTGACTGGGATTTATATAGGCTCCGTGGGTTGGATCCAAAGCCGTCGCCAGCCACATCCGGCCAGAGGTTGCCCCATGCCCATATGTGGTATAATGAAGGATGGCAGCTTCTATTGTTTATAATCGACTGCTTTGTGCACCTACAAGTTTTTGTTCTAAAGGATGGCTTAGTGTTATCATTATCTGGCCTTCCTTCCTGCTTCAGATTATCTATAGTTATGAAAGATGTTGACTAATCATTGGTTACTGATTCGTTTAGAAATGAAAAGCGACTTTTTGAGAATTAGAAAATGGGCGCGATTTCGCGACATGCATTATTGTGAATTTCTGTCGCAGCCTGTACGAAGTGAAGATTTGAGTCAACTTGAATCATTTTGAGATAGCATCCAACCCATTTCGAGTATTTTATAGGCGTGGTACACAAAAGGGCCTTTTTAAGAACAAAGTATATCCCTCCCCCCCCCTCTTTTTTTTTTTTTAATTAAATCCTCCCTTGGCTTCCTGTTTCACTGACTCCACTGGTCTTTTTTTTTTCACCTTAAAATGAATACATGTATATATTGTACTTTCTCATTTTTATACAATTGTCTTGAATAAAAAAAAAAAAATAAGCACTTTTATAAGTTTTCTTTAAAATAACACGGCCTCTCAGGGGTTAAACCGTAAGTTATCGGAACATACTTTCAGTTAGAAAAGTTCTTCCAATTAAGAGTAGCTTTCAGTTAGGCCATTTTTTTTTTTTCTTAAAAAAAAAAAAGCACTGGTGCTATTTCGTTCAGTCCCAGATTTTTGTCTACGCGACATTGTCGACAGGTTTTGTAGACCGTTTATAGACCCGAACTGTCACGGTAAAAATCTTTTTGAAATGTATTTGCCAGACAACGCAGAGGTGGGGGGGGGGGGAGATTAAAATCTAGAAAGTCGCACTAAGGTTTGTAATTTTCGATAACGGATCTGCCAAAATATAACTTCAAAACCGAACTAATCTTGAAAAGTATGCTTGGCGAGGATTCTAAAATAGTTTTAGTGGACGATTTTAATATAGATGTCGATTCCAAAGATGTGTTTTATAGAATAGGAAAGTGGATTCTTGTTTTAACGTCCCCCACTCTCGCTAACCTAAAAAATCGCCACACTTTGCAGTCATGGGTCTCTATAGAGTTATGCACAAATTTCAGCACTCCCAAAGGAACAAGGTGAAAACGAAGGGAACGTATGAGCGATCAACTCGCCCGTTAAGGTATTGGACGACACTTAATTACTAAAACTACTTTAATGAGCAACCCAAAATAAACAAATGCATATTCTTCCAAATTACCCTTTTAATTATAAATGACGGTTGCCACCAATACAAAAAATCGTCGTAGTCACTGCCCTATGTTTAATCATCGCCACCTTGGCGAGAGTCGGGGTTCAAGTAGAAATCAACCCGAGAAAGGCAAACACGAAACACTCCTGGATTAGGAAGCCCATTCCAAAGAGTACTTAAAACGGTGAACTACAGTTGCAATAGGCCTGTCGAAGATTGTAAAACAGTTTTAGAAGCCGATTTTAAGATCGATTTCGATTTTAAAGATGGGTTTTATGGAACGAGGGAGAAAACTACATGAATACAGATACTTTCCAATTGAATGGAATAAGAGAAGAAATGACTGAAGACGCGTGGATTATAGGATAAGTGCTTTTAATACACGCACTTGAGTACGTGTTTAAAATATGAAAGTGTTTCAGATTTTCTTACTCTTTTTTTTTTTTTTTTTTTTTTTTTTAAACTAGGGGGCTAGGTACCTACCAAAATACGGAATTGGATTTTGATACGATCCCACTTTCCGTATCCCTTGTGCTTGGAAAAATGTTGCTCCGTGTCTAAGAAGGTCAATAAAAGAAATCGAAGGTTTCTGACTGGTATAGTGACAGACTATAAAGTACCGAGAGTTAAAAATTTTAGCATTTGTTGCCCAATACTAAGGGGATGTCCCAAAACTGAGAAAAATAAAATGACTTTTCAACTGACGTTCATTATGTTAGGATTTCAAGGAGCCAAATGTAGGTATCGAATAACCACTATTTTTCCCACCCAGAATTTTCCTAGGATGCATGTTTGGCGGTTTCTTCTGAAAGTGAACACACGCAATTGCTTTTTCATTCTCGATGACAGTTTGAAATTTCTTCTAGAGGTTAGACTCAATAAGTGGATGACGCCTTAAGACTCCATTATCATTCATTTTTTAATATTTTACTGACCCAATTGAAATTCAGGCATATTTTATTGTTTCATATTTTGTCTTCTAATGGTAGTGTAAAAGATAATCATTTGAATGTGGGAGGGGGGGGGAGAAAAATGTTGTATACAATTTTCACTGTGTTCCCAAGGTTACGTAGCCAGAGCGGACACGTGAGGGGAGCTGGGTGGACATTCTTGCACCTACTCAGTGGCGGATCTAGAAGTTCTCTTTTGGGAGGGGCTAAATTAAAAAACAAAACATACAATAAAACAAAATTTTAGTCTAAACCTATGTAAAAACTTTTGGGAGGGGCAAAGTGATTAAAAAAGATCACTTTACATATTCTAAGTGCATTATGAAGCAGGATGTTACCCGTTAGCAATCTCTTTTGGGGGGGCTGAAGCCCCTAGCCCCTCCCCTGAATCCGATACTGCTGTGTTGTTTCCCTAATCAGTCACACGTCATCTAATGTGTAATTTAGAGCTTTGCACCTGCTGTTTTATTACATTTCGCTATGTTTAAAATGCATTCGCACTATAATATCATAACAATTTAATACAAATAAATTGGATTGGCAAAAATGTATTCATCCTTGTCATTCGATAATCGAGTGCAGAAACAGAAAACTTCGGTAAAAAACGTGAAAGAGATCTGCCACTTAAAATACGGTTTTAAATTTTATTTGGGATTTTCAAAAGTGTTTTACTTATTTATCTGCACTCCCGGTTGTTCCCAACTGGGAGCATGGGTTCGTTTCCGACTCTACTTTTGCAAAAACGGAATATAGACTGATGGGTAGTTTAAATCAGCGGTTCCCTACCTTTTGACGTGCCCCCCCCCCCAATCACATTTTACAGCATAGAATAAAAGATTAAGCGAAAATGGGTATGTTTTCGAATAAAAATAAGGATGAATAAGATTATTTTTTAAAACATGCATTATTGGATCCATTTTTATCGCCCTCCCTGCAAACACTCTGCGCCCTACCGGTTGGAAAACGCCCATTTAAAATAAGGCAGGTGGCTACTAAAAGGAGACTATTTGCTACTATAATCAAGAAAAGGCGACTATTTACATGTAAAAACAGCTAAAAAGCAACTATTTTTCTAGGAGTATCCATGCAATTTGTTTTTCACCTAGAACGTTTCAGTTTAGAGCATGTTGTCACACTACTAACATGATAAACACTGACCGTAGTGCAACAGTGTCCACCCGCAGATTTTGAGGAATATCCGGCAAGAACAGATAAGCTAGATTCATACTGCCTGCGTGTCGTTCCATTGTAGTTCACTGCAGGGCAATTCCACGGTAACAGACGTATCAAATGGTGCTTAAAATGCCCCTTTAAGGACTCCAAATGTGTTAGATCCACATTTCGTTGCTATACATTTTTTAAAGAACATACTCTACTTCTATTTAATACAATTAAATTTTTAATATTGCCAGAAATAATATTTAATTTTTTTTTTTTTTTTTATTGGTAACTGGACGTATCTCAGAAATGAAACTTATTTTTATATCTTTAGAAAAGCTACATTTGTTCTGAAACTATGCATGCAATACATATTAACTGTAATTTATTTCAAACATCAAAAGCATGTATAATTATATATGACTTAACAGAAATTTTTATGAATAAAAAAAAAATTGGGGTAAATTGTCCATTTATAGTTATATACCTATTGTAACAGACGTATCATGAAAAGTAACAGACTTATCAACTCTGAATATATTATACTTTTTATAAGTTTTTTCTGTTTTAAAATATTTAGATAATAATCACAGCTCATTTCAAATAAACAGAAACAGTTCAAATTACATAAATATTTTTATTAGCATTACATAATTGCTGCTCATTTCAAATTATAACTAACGAAGTTATGCTGCAAAAGAAAGTCTTCCCCTGCTATCAAATGAAGGTTCTGGAAGTAAGGTTATTATTTCTTTCGCTTTGATTACAGAAAGATCAATCTGCAGACCACACAAACTTTTCTCCCAACCTTTAAGAAATTTCACTGTTATGCTGGTACTTGGATAATGAAAAATATCAGTGATTTGCCCAACGAAGTGATGGAATATTTTCTTTTCTGATTTTAATTTAACCAATACCCATTTTCCCAGGCTCTGGATTGCAATCCAAATGCAGAAGGTTCTGTGTAGTTTCTAATTCAGATTTTCCAGTTAGAAAGTTAAATTTAGTCATTGG